>CM071842.1:67212345-67740338 GCA_036507285.1 Trichosanthes cucumerina | reverse complement strand
ACATGTAAAGGTTGCGGCAAACCGCGGGTCTCTGTCTAGGTGCCTTCACTGCCGACAAGTCAAACACTTGCGACAAACTCGCCACGTCGCGCTTCATGTTGCACCACCAAAACGATCGTTTGAGATCTCGGTACATCTTGAAACCGCCAGGATGCATCGAAAATGGTGAGTTATGGGCTTCACTCAATATTTCGCCGGTTTGTCGTCGCTTTGGCACATATAATCGACCACAAATAGTAATCCTCCGCTGCGTGGATAGGAAAACTCTGTCAACTCACCAGTAGTTCTGCAGTAAGTTTTTCCACTAAGCGAGGTCCACCTGCCGAGCCTCTATGATACGTTGCCTCAAGGTCGGTTTGTACCGTTAATCAGGCTAATGGGCCGTGGTCCTTCCTACTAGTCTTGCAATTTCATCAACTCGAGCAAACTCTGCTGTAACTCTGTGCACATCTGTCACACTCGCGCAGATATGATGCACCGGCTTCTGCTTTGAGGGCATCGGCCACTACATTAGCCTTACAGGGGTGGTACTTTGTATGTCAATATCATAATCCTTCACTAATTCCAACCATCTGCGTTGCCTCATGTTCAATTCCTTCTGGGTGAACAGATACTTCAGACTTTTATGATCTGTGAAAATCTGAATTTTCTCGCCATACAGGTAGTGTCTCCAGATTTTTAATGCAAATACTACTGCTGCTAGTTCCAGATCATGAGTTGGATAGTTCCTCTCGTGCGTCTTCAATTGTCGGGATGCATAAGCTATTACTTTTTACCGTCTTTGCATCGATTACGCACACCCACCCCTTTCTTGGAAGCATCATCAGAAAACACAAAGCTCCCTGTTCCCTCGGGATCTGTAAGAATCGGGGCCGACACTAATCTGTGCTTGAGTTCCTGGAAGCTCGCCTCACAAGCATCATCCCAAACAAAAGAGTTTCCTTTTCGCGTCAGCTGAGTCATAGGCATGGCTATCTTGGCAAAATCCTGCACGAAACGCCTATAGTATCCTGCAAGACCCAGAAAACTACGTACCTCTGTAACTGTGGTCGGACGAGGCCACCGTGTGACCTCTCCACATTCGGCTGGGTCAACAGAGACTCCGACCGGACACAACATGCCCTAGGAAAGATACCTGTCTGAGCCAAAATTCACACTTGGAGAATTTTGCATACAACTTATTCTCTCTCAGTGTGAGTAAGACTTTCCTCAGGTGCATCTCGTGCTCTTCATCACATCTGGAGTATATCAATATATCATCGATGAATACAATTACGAACGTATCGAGAAACTCCTTGAACAAACGGTTCATCAAGTCCATGAATGCGGCGGGAGCATTGGTCGAGACCAAAACGGCATCACTGTGAACTCGTAATGCCCATAACGTGATCTCAATCTTTGTTTTAGGGATATCCCCTTCACCGATCCTCAATCGATGGTAGCTCGATCTCGGATCGATCTTGGAGAACAACACGCTCCTTGCAATCGATCGAACAAATCATCTATTCTGGGGAGAGGATATTTATTCTTGATTGTAACTTTATTCAACTCCACGTAATCTATACACAAAGCGCATGGATCCGTCTTTCTTTTCACGAACAATACGGTGCTCCCGGGGTGAAACGCAGGCGTATAAACCCTTTGTCTAGCAAAGTCTTGTAATCGTACTTTTAGTTCTTTCAACTCTCTTTGGTGCCATTCTCAGCGGGGCCTTGGATATCGGGGTCGTCCCCAATTCCAATCCGATGTTAAAATCTACCTCCGGTGGAGGTATTCCGGGAGGTCCTCGGGAAGACGTCTCAGTAAACTCATTCCTCATGCACTGATGTCACTTTGAGATCTCTGTGCACCTTGCATCTAGTATGCGAGCTAAGACGCCCCAAGCTCCCGATGCAATAATTTTACGGCCTTAAGGGCGATGATTACCTTAGGCCTACTTCACGCTCTTTGTGCCTCTCGAACTCAGCTTGGGTTGGTTAGGAGGAGTGAACACTACCTCCTTCCCGAAACAATCAATACAAGCATGGTTCTGCGCTAACCAGTCCATGCCCAATATTACATCAAAATCAAACATGTCTAAGACCACTAGATTCACTGCTAACTCATGGTTCTGCGCATAAGTAGCATTAATCATTTTAACCTACAACTTGTTCTGATTCAAAATTATAGTCTTCTTTGATAACATGCTTAGCCTAAGTAGCAATAATCATATATTTAAAAAAACTCTGCCTCAGTGTTAAGCTTATGTCCTAGAAGCTTTTGATGTTTACATTCTAATTAAACACAATTAAACATTACATGATTTACCTCTTCCTAAAAAATAAGCATAAGTAGAGAAAAATAGAGAAAAATAGAGAAAGAGAAAGAGAAGTTAACCCAAAGCAGAGGAACAGAACATGAGAGAAGAGTGGGTTGGAGACGTCGGATCCGGATCTGGAGCTGGAGAGGTCGGATCTGGGGCTGGTGATACCGGAGGCCGAGGGATGGAGGTCGACGATGTCACTGGCGAGTCGACTGCTGGTGCTGAAGAAGACGTCGAAGACGCCGGAGCCAGAGGCCGAGGGTGAGGAGAAGATGTCGGAGCCCGAGAGGAAGAACCTCGCACGAAGGTCGCACGGAGCTGAAATCGGAGGCCGGACGAAGAAGACGTCCGAAGATGTTGAAGATACCGAAGAAAACGTCCAAAGAAGCCGAAATCGGAGGGAGTGGACAGACACGACAGTGGGTGGAGACTGGAGGTGGACTGCCGGCTAGGATTGGGGTCTGGGAAAGAAATTGGGGATGGGGAATCGAGAATGGGAGACTGGAGGCGTGTGTGAGGCTGTGAGCATTTTTAGGGTTTTTAATATATATATATATATATAAATAAATAAATGGATTAATACTAAATAAATTAATATAATATCTAAATTATATATACAAAATTTACCAAACGGGGCGGGGCGGGGATACGGGGCGGGGTCGGGGACAGGGATTATAATCCCCGTCCTCGGCCCCGAATACAAAACGGGAGGAAATGCTCCCCGCTCACTTCCACATTCCCCGTGTAATCGGGGATTCCCCGCCCCGTTCAGGGTGGGGCCCCACGGGTTAAATGGACATCTCTAGCCACGAGGCCAAGTATGAGTCTCACGGTGTGAACTTCCTGGAGATAGCGTAGGTGGAAAAATATGTATCTCATACACTTTTTCCTCCCACCAATACTTTAAGTCTATAGGAATCTTTCTTGAGGCTAAAACCCAAATAATGGTTTTACCTAACTCTATCAATATAACTCTTATATTGATAATCAATATAACTCTTATATTGATTTTATCCTAAGTTTGTTAATATAACTCCTTATATTAAACCTAGGATTTCTAGTTTATTAACCCCTTAATAAACATCACGACGCTTGTAATTTATAAGACTCTCTCGATTAAATTTCACTCTCGTGTCGATTCCTGTGTAGGGTGTTCCGTTTCCACGACTTAAATATCCTGTGCTAGACATAACTTTCCTTAGACGAGTTCCTCTTTTAATCATAGCTTATAAATTACTTGGTTCCTAATTCTAATCTAATTAGAACTAGATAACCTAAGGTCTATTATTTCCAAGTTCTAAACACTTTAAAACTAATAATTAACCTTAGGTGACATGCATACTATGTTATAGTGCTTGATCATTCATCACATGAATAATAAAACATACATAGCATATTCGTCTCATGAAATATAATGCATGTCAATGTTGTCCAAAAATTAATATAACAACCTTATATTAATTAATCATGCAAACTATATAATATAACTCCTTATATTACAAATGATGAATGAAAATGCTTAACCTAAGGTGGGTTTTATAATTAATATAATAATAAAATTTTCGGTTTCTGCCCGTTGCTCCTCGCGTGAAACGTCTTCAACGTTGCAACGCTGCTTTTGTCGTTTTCTGTCGAGCGTTGCAACGCTGCCTCCTGCGCGTGCCTTCTCCCACAAGCGCGGCGTTGCAACGCTGCACACAGACAACATTGAGAATCTCCATTCTTTGCTCGTTTTTGCTCCGTTCTTCTCAGCAACCGTCTTGCCTCGAACGATACGGACTTACAGACTCGATTTAAAATTAAATTTGCCAAAAACACCGGGCCCTTACATTGAACATTTAAATGAAAAATTGTAAATCTAAGTGCCAAAATCGAAAACATCTAATTACTAGTCTTATCCTGTTAACAGTGTTATACTAGTTAGACTAATAATTTGCGATCCAGTCTTGTATGAACTCTTCATACAGGATGCCCCCACTCGCATGTCAACTACATGAATGAGTTGGATTACCTCATTTGTACTAATTACAAAGTGGGCCGCATCCATGGTTTTACCGGAATGAGGTTTCCAACCTTATTCTTATACCATAGACTATTTAGGTTATAATCTTGAACGCAACCCAAATAGTGTCCACTACACTGATTTCAAGATAAGCGTTATAACCTTGGAGCTTAGTTTATTGGATTTATAAAAGCAAGACTGTAATCTTATCAAAACAAATAACATTTTATTTAATTGATCAAGATTACACAAGTTTAGGGCATAAATCCCAACAAAACCAGAACCATTCTGGATGCCACTACTAGAGGGACTTTCATGGCGAAGACTGTGCCAGAAGCACGTGCCCTCCTGGAGGAAGTATCAACCGCCAGCTACCAGTGGCCTACAGACAATTACAGATCTAAGCAAGTAGATGGACTATATCAACTGGATGAGGTAACCTCTCTTAGATCTCATATGGCATCTCTCACTCATACTCTGAATAATTTTGCAGGATCACCACAGACAGGGATGTCCTCTCAATGCTCCCAGCCCAATGGCGAATCCACTATGGAGCAATTACACTACCTGAACAACAGAAGCAACACCTGTGGGGGAAATCAGTCTCAGAATAACCTACCAACACATTACAATCCAGGTTTGAGGTATCATGAGAATTTCTCTTATGCTAACAACAAAAATGTGTTGAATCCTCCTCTGAGGATGCTTCTACATCGAGAGGAAACCATCTCTCGAAGACACATTGCACTCCTTCATAGATGAATCCGTAAGTCGGTCCAACCAAATGAAGAATGCAATCACGATTTATCGAGTATAGTGACCAGATCATGGAGTCGCAATAAAGAATATAGAGAGACCAGTTGGCCAAATGAACACATCACTCCGAGCACTACAAGCAAGGAAGGAAACACTTTGAGGAGTATAGTCTAGCTAAAGACGTTAAACAAAGCGCTTCTTGGGAGGCAACCTGCTTTACTCTTTTTTTTTGTCTTTTAGCTTGCTTTAGTTTATTTTTTTTTTTTTTTTTTTATTTTTTTCATTCTTAGTTAGTTGTTGTTTTACTTCATAGGTTGGGAGATGCCCTTCTTCGTTGAAATCCATGCTCCCATTCCGAGGAACTCCAACACACTTGCTTTGGCTACCCAAGGAACTCATAAAGAGCTCCATAAACCAGGACAGTATTGTTCACTCTTACCCGGATACTTTAATTTGTGCTTAATTCTGCAAACATTGGGGACAATGTTTAGTTTAAGTTTGGGGTGAGAAGTTGTGATTCTTTTGTGATTTGCTTACGAGTATATACCAATTATTAATTGATCTTTTGCATAAATATGATCATGATAGCCTAGGATAAGAATTAATTGAAAATTTTTGTGATTTTGCTGAAACTTGAGAGCATGATATGAATTTAAGTTAATTTAAAAATTTTCTTGAGTTTTTCCTGCACTATTACGCACATAGCCTGTGTTCCTTTAGTTTTGAAATGCTTAGAACAAAGTTATTAGGTTTAGAAGTTTGATGTCACCTCGATAGGTCTGAGAACTGATTTGAGAGTTAAACTGCAGGATAGGGTGAATAACAACATGAAGTGCATGATCTGTATAATATGTGAAATAGTTTGTTTTTATTTTTTTGTTTGCTAAAGAAAAAAAAAAAACGTGAGGGCAAAAGAGCTACCTTCACACGTGATCGCTAGGCCACTCATTGAGTGAGTGCTCTGGGTAAGGGTCCCTGCAGTTGATGTGTGAAAGCTAGTGTCCTTGCATAATAAAATAAAATAAAAAAAAAAGAAGAAGAAAATAGAAAAAGTGGCATCAAAAGAGTGATTAGGTGCTGAGTAGAGTTATTTAGTTCTTGAATGTGGGAGCCTCAAGGATTAGTAATTAAGACCGATGTAGGGGAAGTTGAATGGAGAGCCTAATAAAGTTAATCCGGGCTTAGTAAAAAATGAAGGGAACATAGGCTAATCACACACACAAGCAGGTACACTAAAGAAAAGTTTTAAATTGCTCGCTAAAGTGTTATGTTTGAATGTTACCTGTGATTGCTAGATTTTCTCTTAAAATTTTGATGCTTGAATCAAATGTATGTTTAAGAACAATTTGATGTTTAACTCTGTTTTTGCTCGGGACTAGCAAAAGTTTAAGTTTGGGGGTGTTTTGATAGCACACAAAATGTGTTATCCTTAGGCTTAATAATTTCTAGTTTTATAATAATTTTAGGGCTTTTACATGTTTAAATCACTCAATTTCAGGTTAAGAGCTTAAACAGAGCTATTGGAGACAATTTGGATCACTTAGGATCAAAACGAGGCTATTTGGAGCTGAAAATAATACCAATTGGAAGATAAAGGATCAATCCAAGCATGATGACCGAGGTGATGGCGCGTGCAACGCCATGCTCACCGTTGAAAGCGTTGAAGACCACTGCCGATAGCGTTACAACGCTGCTTTGCAGCGTCGCAACGCTATATCGATAAGGGGCGTGCACTTAGGGTACAGTAGCGGCGTTGCAACGCTGCCCTCAGCGTTGCAACACCATCGATTGTTTCCTTATTTACCATGCGTATAGGGCACAGCGTTGCAACGCTGTGCCAATCATGCCTATAAATACAACATTATGCATTTGTGAAAAGGGGAGTCAATTTTGGTAGAGTTTTGCCCTAATTTCAAAATACACTTTGTAAGAAGAGAGAAAAAAGCGTTTTTGGGAGCCAAAGCATTCGTGGAGGTTCGAAATCGAAGACGGGAGCTTGGAGACGAAGGACCGGTATCGACACCTAAGTTTAATTTCCTTTTCTTTCAATTTCTAATGGCGTTCTAAGACGTTTTCTACTTGTTTAGTTTGATTTTCATGTGATTTAGGGTAGCTAAACATTGTAGTTAGGATTTGATTTGCTTGTTATGACTTTATTACAATGTATTGAAGCATGTTTTGTTCTTATTTTTGACAATTCTTTCTTGACTTCTTAATTTGTTGATTTAAGTGGACTCGAGAGATCAAGCTTAAATTAGATCAAAGTTGTCAAAACCTTAAGAAATTTGGCATGAGAATGACCTTGAAATCTTAGGGAAGCACATAAAGAAGTTGCTTAATGTCGTGCATGCTTAGATTTTATATGGAGACTATAGGATTTATTGTATGTGTGAGGCTCTTGAGAGATCGAGAGACTTTCTCGAGTAATTTACTTCTTGTTTATAAATTCATCTCATTGGTTCAATGCATGTGTTAGTTAGATCATAAACTTGTATAATCACTTCCCTAAAATCTATCAATTCGTGTCTCCACATGTTTGTTTGTCTTTAATTCCTGTTTCATCGCCTATCCATGTTATGTTTCTTTAGCGAAAATTGAGAAGTAGTATCTTAGTAATTAATTAATCTAGAAACCCATTCCCGGGACGATACTGACTCATAAATCACTATAATAAAAATTGACCCTTTTAATCAAGGTATTGCAATATCATAAATATCACGCAACATTCACGCTCTCATACGCAGAATGCTATCACTCTAGCTCTTACTCAAATGAGTGGTCAAGAATCTTGGGAAAAAAGACAAGGAAAAATTAAGTCAGATAAGAGTAAGAACGAGAGCGAGAGTGAGAAAAGCTAGCGCAGAATTAGACAAGAAAAAATTATGTCAGAGAAGAGCGAGAACGAGAACTAGAGCGAAAGCGAGAATTAGAGAGAGATTTTGTAATGACCATAAAACTCGAAATGAACCTACGTTAGGAAAGTTACTCCGCTACACCGTTCGCACCGAAATTTCGGCAGCATAATGACATAGCTAGGAGAAAACCAAAATTTTCCTAGAACCTAACAAGAAGATAAGCACTTCATAAAGTATCAAATAATGCCCAACCTCCACCAATCTTCATTCAGGAAATAGGTTGGGCTACAACTAGAGTTCCAACGACACGACTTTTCAAACAGACATGCAATAGAGTTTATCAAAAGAAAAAGAGTCTAACAGACTATGAAGCAACCACAGAAAAAACTTATGTCGACATTCAGAGACTAACAACTAACAATCTACATGAAAGGAGATTTAAAGTCGTCGAGCAACTAAAGTAAAACAGACAATAACAAAGACATTCTCAGGAAAGGAAAACTAAGCCTAAAGACAAAAAGAGGGGTTCACAACCTCGCTAGGTCCTCGTAGTCGTCGGCTACCTCATGGTTTCTTACATGCAACCAAAAACATCAAAGTATACGAGTGAGTATAAACATACTTAGTAAGCAACTCACTCATGTCCAACAAGCTAACAAGCAACCAAAGCAACAACAGTGACGCTTAGGTCTCAACTCAAGAAAAACAGGACCCCATATTCGTACCCGACTCTCCTATCCTAAGTTTTTAGTCCCACAACTCGGGTTAGTAAATGGTAGTGAGAAGAGGTGACACTCACTCACACCCCAGCAATGGGGATTCACCCTCACGTCAAGTACTAGATGGAGGGCGCGCGTCAGTGACTCTCTCTCGAGCTCGTCGGGAATCACCCTTGAGCTCCTCGTCGAACTAAACACCATGACACCACTCCCGCTCATAGGGATAACACCTGAGCCATCGTCATGTCGAATGAAGGGTTTCTCTCCCAACCACCCATCTCGTAATCTCGTCCGAATGAAGGGTCTCTCTCCCAACCATCCGCTCTCGTAATCTTGTCGAATGAAGGGTCTCTCTCCTGCCACTTTTCTCGTAATCTCGTCGAATAGAGGGTCTCTCTTTTAACCATCAATCTCCTAAACTCGCCAACCCGAGACCTAAGACTAACAAGGAAGGTTCGGAAGTAAGGGGCATGGGTCCTATAACACGATTCTAAGGTAACCTAGGCTTCACAAAACCTTGGGCCCGACAAAGGCCTAGACATTTCCTCGCTGCTCTACTTGATCAAACACCTCATGCCTCCTATTTCTAGAACCAACCATCTCACGATATAAAAAGTAATGATTCAAGTCGAGATGTCTAGGTAATATAGTAATTCACAAGGTTTAAAAAATAACAAGTCTCACGATAAACTAAGCAACACCATTCAGGTCAAACACTTAGACAAATATTCCTAGTACAAGATACATCAACAAACATCAAGCTAAATCCAGAATAAACCCATGCCAGCTAATTACGAAACATAAACTTTCTTTACATAGACATGCATGCTACTAGATCCAACAACAAATCAGAACAAGTTAAACATTAAATTACGCAAGTACCCTCGCTTACGAACTTGCGTACAAATTCAAGTACCCTCCCTTAACACGCTCGAGTCTGCAACTCCTTTAACACGCTCGAGCCCCTAAATAACAAACAGAGAACTTAAACTACGCTACTAACAGTCATTAAAAGAATTCACTCGACATAAGTAACCAAACCAACGCTTGGAGGCATAAAACGAACTCGAGAAAAAAAACCAACTGGTTGTACCTAATCGGTGCCGACAAAAGCTTCTGGCGAGTGGCGACAGTTTTCGATGAGAGGTGGTGCGTGGAGCACAGATATGGAATGCTCGTGGCCCAATTTATTCAAAACCAACCTCCAAATAATGAGAACCGATCTAAAAACTAGTGAACCAATTGAACCACACTCGAATTGGTTGAGAGGAAACTCACTGGCAAGGCTACGGGAGATGAGGCGCGATGTGAGCTTTTTGGTCGGTCGACAGAGAGAAACGATGGCTAGGACTTTCGACGTGTGCTGATCAGAGAAGAGGGAGGCGGTCGACTTATTGCTGTCAGCGAGGAGAAAGAAGAAGAAATGAGGAGTGGTTGGGTTATCGATTTGTTGTCGGCGTGATGAAGGAGAAGAGGGAGGCAGTCGGAGGAGATGTTGGTGTCGCCGACGGTGAAGGAAATCTGAAACAAGAAGAAGTCACAGTTGTCAGTAACCTGCAGAAACACAAAGACGAAGAATGGAGGGGATGAGGCGGCGGGAGGCGTGCAGTTCATGGTATGCCATTCTTTTTTTTTCCTTTCTTGTAGCTGCACTCTCCTCACTGTAGATTATATTGTGTCCACTGATATAGTTATTACCCATGAGTCGACCCTTCACAGGTTGTTCGTAATCATGGTTGGGTCAATTTACCGTTTTACCCCTATGATTACCTCTTTGTTCCTTAAGCACCACTGATCCTCTAATGAACAACAAGTCTAAGGTCCTACCATAGACTCATACCCTCATAAAGGGCGGGGCCCCGTTGTTCAAGACCTGGAGTCAGTTATTAAGGGAACAACCTATCTATTTTCTTAGTGTCGGAATGAGTGAATTCCATTTTGCACGCTTAAGTCCCCACTACCTCGAGGTTCTCGTCACCCGAGAAGGTAGGCTTATTGAGTCGGCCACAGTGCCACTCTCACCCATACTAGTCTAAGGACAAACCCCTATAAGCGGGAGTTCTTAACTTGCTCAGATTGTGTCGAGTCACTAATGACCATCTATACATTATCGGGTCTTATCCTCATTAGCGGTGTTATCTTTGGTTAGACTAATAATTTCTGCAAATCCGATCTGTTGGGATTTGTGCCCTAAACTCGTAATTTGAAATTATGTTCTAATTAATGTAATAAAGTTTTATTATTTCAATAAAGTGTTATTGTTCGTTATCTACGAGTTTTCCTTTATTTAAACCCTAAATCAAATAAACTAAACATCCAAGGCTGTTAAATGAATCTTTAACTGAATGTAATGTACATAAAAAGGATCTCGGTTCGAGATACAGCCTAAAGGGTCTATAGTTAGGGGATAAGTTTTGGGTACCTTACCCTGGTAAAACTATGGATGTGGCCTACTTTGTATTTGATACAAACACTGTGATCCTAACGTGTTCGTGTAGATGACATGTGAGTGGGGATATCCTATGTAATGAGATTACATAAGACCGGACCACGAAATAGTAACCTCTAGCTGTAACTCCGTTGACTAGTTAGGTTTCTATTTCACTAGGATGACCTAGGTAACTTGATCTCAATCCTGAGCAGGTTACGAACTCCTGTTTGCGAGGGATTGTCCTTTGACTAGATGGGTGAGAGTGGCCAGATTCGCCGACTCAATATGCCTACCTTCTTGGGGACAAGACCGAGAGAGCGGCTGGGAACTTAACTTAACAAGATAGAATTCACTCCTTCCCGCCTACTAGGGTAAGTAGAGGAATATTCCCTAAAGTGGTGACTCTGGGACTTGAACAAAGGGCCCGACCC
The DNA here is from genome assembly GCA_036507285.1 of Trichosanthes cucumerina. Classification (NCBI taxonomy): domain Eukaryota; kingdom Viridiplantae; phylum Streptophyta; class Magnoliopsida; order Cucurbitales; family Cucurbitaceae; genus Trichosanthes; species Trichosanthes cucumerina. Next base: position 67,728,842 of record CM071842.1, on the reverse strand, counting down.
TCTCATTGGCCCGAGAGGGACTCTGTTTGTTGGTAGGACCACAAACAAATTGTTCATTAGAGGAGCACTGGTACTTAAGGCACAAGATGTAACCCAGGGGTAAAACGGTAATTTGACCCAGCTGGTGTTACGAACATTCGTTAAGGATTGACTTGCTGTTATTTGTCAATATCCATGGACACAGAAATATATCTGCAGTGAGAAGAGTGCAGTTGTGGGACTTTAGTGGAGTATTCCCGCAGTTAACGAATGTTGATTGGGAGGTTAATGAGATTAACCGAGCAGTCTCGTATCGTTGGAGCTTCTGATCTGTAGGTCCATTAGGTCCACCTTCTAGCTCGTAAAGGGTTCTTAGATCATTTGAAATTGAAATGTTCAAATTCATTAGGGAATACATTTAATGTATATTGATACAATATAATATATATTTTTGGAACTATATGTTATAAATTTAATGTGAATATGATTCATAATAAATTATGTGAGAGAATTGAATACGAGAAGCAAAGGTTATGTTTAAAAAATGCTTATCTTTAACCATTGTTTGATTTAGTAAATAATGCTAATATATATATTAAAAACTTTGATTCATAGAAAAAAAAAAGATGGTAAACAAATAGGACCAATTGAGTTATTTGAAGCAACCAGATACAAAGAAGGGAAAGGGTGGGTGAATCCGGAAGCCGGTGTTGCTCATGTAACGCCCCTACTTTTTCTATGACTAAACTCTTAGGGACATTACTACACATGCATGCATTTATAGGCCAAGAGATAAAAGATCTTAAAAGAAAACCTCCAACTGAAATAATTTGTCTTTAGGGATCCCAAATAAAACATTCAAAACAGATAAAAGGAGCAGTTTAGCATGGCCTATTTTAAATCTGTAAAGTAAATTTAAACCTCCAAAAAAAACATAAAGGAACAACATCTTTTATAAAAGGAATATGCGGAAAAACATGTCTAATCCCATGGTCCTAGCAACGCGCCTCCGTCACTCGCCCTGCACGTTCTTAGCCTTACCTGAAAAACATTTTGAAAAGAAAGGGTGAGTATTGCAAAACAATACCCAGTAAGTGACCTCGCTACCGAGGTTTGGGATATGCATACACATACAATCATGACTTTTAAACTTGTTCGAAATATACATATGCGGGACCTAAAACTTTCTCATATTGTCAGGTCTTTAATCCATGACTTCCTTTTTATTTGTGTGGCCGACTGGTCATCCTGAGTCATTTCATTTTGAGTCCCTCACAGACCCCTGTAATAATTTGAGTCCCTCACAGACCCCTGTAATTTGACCCATAGGGTCTCTATTGTATGTTTGACCATGCACATAATGCTCCCAGGAGACCAATGTCCACACTTTTCATTAATTCATTTCATGACATACATAACATGCATGAGGTCCCATCATTCATCATAACTATAGTGTACATGCCACAACCATTATCATTAATATGCAAATCATGACTTTTCACCTCAGATAGGGCGTAATACTCGCGTACACAATCATGCAATATTCTCATAGATAATACTGTACTATCCTCACATGAAATACTGGAATATCCTTACATAAAATACAATGACATTCTCGCATAAAATACTAGATTATTCTCGCATAAAATATTGAAATATCTTCTCATAGAATATCAAAGTATTTTCACATAAAATCTCGGGATATTCTCGTATAAAATCATTAAATCCTTTTAAGTAAAATATCGTACTAATTTCACATAAAATGTTGAAGTTCGTTTTCTTTAATCCCATTTAAAAAGATTCGGCACAAAGTCCCTTACCTCGAGCTTTGATCTCACTCTTTCCTTCCAATTCTTAACTTAACTGGTCCTTTCCAAATAACTCCACAATCAAGAATCCTTCTATCCGTTATCCTACTACACGGTTCATTCAATATAAGGAATCTAAGTGCGAAAAACGTCTATAATTCTCACTTTGCACCAATTACCTCGACTCAAATAATAATCCGAACGTGGATTCGTTTGCTCCAAAAACTTGGAAGTCTTGATCCCAAATTCATCCGTTCCTACCAATCGTGTTCAAACCTTAGTTTTACACTCTCGCCAGACGTTTAGATACATAATAGATCACGAATAATTTTCATCGGAATCGAAACTCAACCCGAACACTCACCGGCTGTAAACCTAGCGGCTGACAAAACGCGGTGGCCGGCGTGCGTGAAGTCCGGCGAGGTCTGCTGCAGGTACTCGCAGATCGTCGGACGATCGAGCTTTCTGCCGCTGCAGCGCCGTGGATCGGCGGTGGGCCGGAGCTTCGCCGCTGGGCGGAGGGTTCGGCTCGCAATTCTCCACGGCGCGAAATTCACGCTCGCTTTGCCAAGTCACGTGGTCTGCAGGGCGGCTTGCCGACGCGAGCGACTAGACGCGTGGATGCAGCTCCGGCCTGCAGTCGATGAAATGCTCCAACGGCGGCTGAAGCCTTGCTCGACCTTCGGCGTAATCGCTGGTGCAGACGGCTGAGTCTTGCTCGTGCTACTCTCCGGCGTGCTCTCCGTACGTGGGTGGCGGAAAAAGGGTAGCCTTTGCTTGTGTGATGGCCGGCGAGCACGGTTGAAGTAGATGAGGATGGATTACCTGCCGGCGGTGGGACTAATAGGGAGAGACGGCTGTCGGCTAGGGCAAGAAGGAGGAAGAGATTAGGGTTAGGTCTAGGGTTAGATATAATGAGAAGGAGATGATTACTAATGTAGGCTAGGGTTTCTCTTGTAGATTTTCAATGGTAAGGAGCTTAAATATCAACAATTTAGGTCAAATTCTAAGTATCAAATATCACCCTCATTTAGGTCTTAATAACCAAAGTGCCATTGCCTCTCCCTTTTCTTTTAATTTTAATAAATAAAAATCTAAAGGAGAATATTTGGCTTTAAACTAAGTAAAATCAAGGACTCATTAACACCGAGCTTGATGAAATTCACCAATTCACTAGGCACACACACACGTTGAAAGGACGCTAAATAAAATAAATAATTAGTACCTGTGGTCGTGGTCGTCACAATCTTCCCTCCTTAAGAACTTTCGTCCTCGAAAGTTCCTATTCTTGAAATAGTTCCTGATATTTAGCTCGCACTTCTTCTTCTCGCTCCTGTAGCTTCTTCCGCGGTGGTTTTGCCACAACACTTTAACTAGGTCGATCTCACGATTCACGGAGAGGTCTTTCGATCTCTTGCAATAATGCACTGCTGGCCGCTCGCCATAACTCAGATCTTCTGCTAACTGCAATGGTTCGAAGTCTACGACATGAGTCGGGTCTGGAACGTACTTTCTCAACATGGAGACATGGAATACGTTATGAATCGGCGATAGGGAAGGCGCGCGGTGCTAAATCAGAGGCCATCGCACCAATCCTCTCTAAAATCTCAAATGGTCCGATGAATCGCGGACTCAATTTCCCTTTTTGGCCAAACCTTAGAATTCCCTTCATTGGGGCCACCTTAAGAAATACGTGGTCCCCAACATCGAATTCTAGGTCCCTTCGTCTCGTGTCGGCATAACTCTTTTGTTCGACTTGGGCGGTGCGTGATTCGCGCCTCTAATCTTTTGTATTGCCTCATTAGTGACTGTACTAATTCTGACTCCAACAATCGGCGTTCGCCAACCTCCTCCCGTAAAACGGAGTCTCGCAATGTTTTCCATAGAGAGCTTCAAATGGAGCCATTCCGATGGTCGACTGATAACTGTTATTGTAAGCAAACTCCATCAAATGCAAATGAGTGTCCCAACTACCGGGGAAGTCTAAGGTGCAAGCTCGCAACATATCTTCTAATATCTGGTTTAAACGCTCGTTCATGCGCTTGTCCGTCTGTGGATGAAAAGTCATATTAAAGTTCAACTGCGAACCTAACGCTCTCTGTAAACTCCTCCAGAAGTTGGAGGTGAAACGTGGATCCCTGTCTGAAATAATCTTGACTGGAATTCCATGCAAACGGACTATCTCTTCCAAGTAAAGTTGCGCCCACTTATCTGTAGAATAGGTGGGTTTCCCTGGTATGAAATGTGCTGACTTGGTTAATCTGTCCACTATGACCCAAATTACCGAGTAACCTCGTAAGGTTCTAGGCAGTCCAACTATGAAATCCATAGAGATCTCCTCCCATTTCCACTGAGGTACATGTAAAGGTTGCAGTAATCCTGCGGGTCTCTGCCTAGGTGCCTTTACCTGCTGACAAGTCAAACACTTGCTGACAAACTCTGCTACGTCGCGCTTCATGTTACACCACCAAAATGATCAAGCTTGAGATCTCGATACATCTTGGTACCGCCAGATGCATAGAAAATGGTGAGTTGTGGGCCTCGCCAAGATCTCGCCTCGCCTTGTCATCGCTCGCACACACAATCGCCCCTGAAATAGTAATCCTCCATCTGTGGATAGGGAAAACTCTCACCAACTCACTCGTAGTTACCGCAGTAAGTTTTTCCACTAATCGAGGGTCTCCTCTGCGAGACTCAACGATGCGCTGCCTTAAGGTTGGTTGTACCGCAACTAAGCTAATCGAGCCGTGGTCTTTCCTACTAGTATCGCAATTTCACTCGAGCAAGCTCTGCTCAGTAACTCTGCTCTCACAGTTAACTCGTCTTTGAAGTATGCACCGGCTTCCTCTTCGAGGGCATCGGCCACGACATTAGCCTTACGGAGTGGTATTGTATGTCAATGTCATAATCCTTCACTAATTCCAACCATCTGCGCGCCTCATGTTCAATTCCTTCCGGGTGAACAGATACTTGACTTTTATGATCTCAGTAAAGATTTGAATTTTCTCGCCATACGGTAGTGTCTCCGGATCTTTAATGCAAAACCATCGCTTTGCTAGTTCCAAGTCATGAGTTGGATAATTCCTCTCATGCGTCTTTAATCGTCGGGATGCATAGGCTATTACCTTACCGTGTCGCGCATTAGAACACAACCCAAACCTTTCTTAGAGGCATCACAGAAACCACAAAACTCCTGTTCCTCGGGACTGTAAGAATCGGGGCGGTGACACTAATCTGTACTTGAGTTCTCTGAAACTCGCCTCACAAGCATCATCCCAAACAAATGAGTTTCCCTTGCGCGTCACCGAGTCATAGGCATGGCTATCTTAGCAAAATCCCGCACGAAACGCGTCTATAGTATCCCCGCAAGACCCGAAAACTACGCACCTCTGAACGGTGGTCGGACGAGGCCAGCGTGTGACGGCCTCCACTTTTGCCGGGTCAACAGAGACTCCACCGGACACCACATGCCCTAAGAAGGATACACCGCCTGAGCGAGTCGCACTTGGAGAACTTTGCATACAACTTATTCTCTCTCGGCGTGTTTAAAACTTTTCTCGTGTGCCTTTCATGATCTTCATCACACTGAGTATATCGAGATATCGTCGATAAATACTATCACGAACGTATCAAGAAACTCTTTGAACAAACGGTTCATCAAATCCATGAAAGCGGCGGGAGCGCGTTGGTCAAACCAAACGGCATCATCACTGTGAACTCGTAATACCCATAACGCGATCCGAATGCTTTGCTTTTAGGAATATCCTCTTCACCGATTCTCAATCGATGGTAGCTCGATCTCGGATCAATCTTGTAGAACATCATTGCTCCAGAATCGATCGAACAAATCATCTATTCTCGGGAAGAGGGTATTTATTCTTGATCGTAACTTTATTCAACTCCTGTAATCTATACACAGCGCATGGATCCGCTCTTTCTTTTTCACGAACAATACAGTGCTCCCGGTATGTCACGCTAGGCGCGTATAAACCCTTTGTCCAAGTAAGTCCTGCAACTGTAGTTTCAGCTTCTTTCAACTCTGCTGGTTCCATTCTCATGACGGTGCCTTGGATATCGAGTCGTCTCCAATTCCAATCCGATGTTAAAATCTACCTCTCGACCGAGGTATCCCGGGAGGTCCTCGGGAAGACGTCAGAAATTCATTCACCACTCGTACCGATGTCACCGAGATCTCTCGTACACCTTGCATCTAGTATGCAAGCTAAGACGCCCCAAGCTCCCGATGTAATAACTTTCTCGCCTTAAGGGCGTGAATACCTTAGACCTACTTCCTGCTATCGTGCCTCTCGAACTTGTAGCCGTGTTGGTCGGAGGAGTAAACACTACCTCCTTCCCGAAACAATCGATGCAAGCATGGTTCGCTAACTAACCATCCCATGCCCAATATCACATCAAAGTCGACATGTCTAAGACTACTAGATTTACTTGTTAACTCATGGTCTCGATGGTCACACACTACCATCCTTGACTTTCATAGTGGCTAACAAATTTATCCCCGCAGAGTGGAGAGCAGACATGAGCATCATCAGAATCGTTTCTAGTTCTAACTCGACTTGACTTACAAAGGATGCAGAAATAAAAGAGTGCGTAGAACCAGAATCAAATAATACAAAGGCAAGGTGCCCAATTAATGGAAGTGTACCTGTAACCACTGAGTCTGAGCCATAGATGTTTTTACTGGTGCTTGCATAAGCTCTTCCTTGATGTATAACAGGCTTCACAGTAGTCCCACTATTGATAACCTGAGGTTGGCTAGTGCTGGCTTGACTCGGGCAGCTATTAGCTCTGTGCCCTTCTTTCCCACATCTGAAGCACACTCCGGACCGCCAAACACTTACCCAGTCTTTGCTACTACGCCTTTACACTGTGGCTTATCTCCACTGTTATTTCCCGTTCTGTTGACCTGTGGTTTCTGACCTGAACCTGCACGAAAATGTCCTGGTCTATACGGTGTACGCTGGGGACGCTGTGAGCTTGAATTTGGCTGGTCCCACTTCCTCTTATGATTTGCCATGGGCTGTCTTGGGTTAACCACTACCTGCTGTGCAGTCTGCGCCTGCACCCAAATCAATTCCGCTACTCTCACGGCGGAGGCATAATCAGGAGGTGCTAGTGCTTGAATGAAGCCTCGAACATTCTCATCCAGTCCCATAATGAAGCGCTCTGTTTTCTTTGCCTCTGTGTCTACCAGCTCGGGGGCAAAGCGAGACAAACGGGTGAATTCCCTCTCATACACCTCCACTGCCCTCCTGCTTACGCCAAGTCAGAAGAATTCGCCGCTTCACCGTAACGAGTGCGGCGCGGGGTAAAATTTCCGCCAGAACGCTTCCTTAAACAGATTCCAGGTAATTGTTTCTCCGCTAGCGACAATGGTTCCCTGGGCGGACTCCCACCATAGATAAGCGTCGTCTCTCAGCATAAAGGTAGCACAGGACACCCTCTGGTCCTCAGGGCAATTCATCAGCCTGAAAATGGTCTCAATGGAGGACAGCCACAACTCAGCCACAGTGGGGTCACTGGAAGACCCATCGAAAGATCTAGGATCATACTTCCTGAAGTCCTTCAGGTATCGAGACTCCAGAGTTGCATCGTTTCGCCCCTGATTTACTTGGGCCAGCTGAGTGGCTACTGTAGCTCGCACTAGAGTCTGCATAGCCTCTACCATCATAGTCATAACGTTAGTGTTCCCTTGATCTGCCACCGGAGCGACTGCAGGTGCATTCTCCTGGCGACCAGGCTGGTCCTGGGGGAGGTCTCGTACGGGTGGAGCAACCTCTTCCTGTTCCAGTGGTAATTCCGGTTGGGCGTCAACGTTTTCCCTTGCCCTCCGGCCCCTACCACGTCCCCTACCTCTCCCTCGACCTCTAGGTGGCATTTTGTCGATACTACAATACAGAGAGTTTCTAACTCAGTTTCATTACTTTCTAACTACAAGATAGGTTCACCCCTTAGGGTTTTAAGTTCATGTATATGCATAAAACAGAATCACATCATAATCATTTACTTAATTAATAAAATACCGTAACGCATGCTGGCGGTGACCAAACGCGTTGTTCAACCATGGGAACTACTCAGGCTTACTCTGTAAGCAAGTCTACGTAACCCTTAAACCTGGGGCTCACATACAACCTCGTAAACGCCCTACTTTTTCTATGACTAAACTCTTAGGGACATTACTACACATGCATGCATTTATAGGCCAAGAGATAAAAGATCTTAAAAGAAAACCTCCAACTGAAATAATTTGTCTTTAGGGATCCCAAATAAAACATTCAAAACAGATAAAAGGAGCAGTTTAGCATGGCCTATTTTAAATCTGTAAAGTAAATTTAAACCTCCAAAAAAAACATAAAGGAACAACATCTTTTATAAAAGGAATATGCGGAAAAACATGTCTAATCCCATGGTCCTAGCAACGCGCGCTCTCACTCACTCGCCCGCACGTTCTTAGCCTTACACGAAAAACATTTTGAAAAGAAAGGGTGAGTATTGCAAAACAATACCAGATAAGTGACCTCGCTACCGAGGTTTGGGATATGCATACACATACAATCATGACTTTTAAACTTGTTCAAAATATACATATCACGGGACCTAAAACTTTCTCATATTGTCGGTCTTTAATCCATGACTTCCTTTTTATTTGTGTGGCCGATCGGTCATCCCGAGTCATTTCCTTTTGAGTCCCTCACAGACCCCTGTAATAATTTGAGTCCCTCACAGACCCCTGTAATAATTTGAGTCCCTCACAGACCCCCGTAATTTGACCCATAGGGTCTCTATTGCATGTTTGACCATGCACATAATGCTCCCAGGAGACCAATGTCCACACTTTTCATTAATTCATTTCATGACATACATAACATGCATGAGGTCCAATCATTCATCATAACTATAGTGTACATGCCACAACCATTATCATTAATATGCAAATCATGACTTTTCACCTCAGATAGGGCGTAATACTCGCGTACACAATCATGCAATATTCTCATAGATAATATTGTACTATCCTCACATGAAATACTGGAATATCCTTACATAAAATACAAAGACATTCTCGCATCAAATACTAGATTATTCTCGCATAAAATATTGAAATATCTTCTATATAGAATATCAAAGTATTTTCACATAAAATCTCGGGATATTCTCGTATAAAATCATTAAATCCTTTTAAGTAAAATATCGTACTAATTTCACATAAAATGTTGAAGTTCGTTTTCTTTAATCTCATTTAAAAAGATTCGGCACAAAGTCCCTTACCTCGAGCTTTGATCTCACTCTTTCCTTCCAATTCTTAACTTAACGGTCCTTTCCAAATAACCTGTCAATCAAGAATCCTTCTATCCGTTATCCTACTACACGGTTCATTCAATATAAGGAATCTAAGTGCGAAAACGTCTATAATTCTCACTTTGCACCAATTACCTCGACTCCGAATAATAATCCGAACGTGGATTCGTTTGCTCCAAAAACTTGGAAGTCTTGATCCTGAAATTCAGTCCGTTCCTACCAATCGTGTTCGAAACCTTAGTTTTACACTCTCAGTTAGACGTTTAGATACATAATAGATCACGAATAATTTTCATCGGAATCGAAACTCAACCCGAACACTCACCGGCTGTAAACCTAGCGGCTGACAAAACGCGGTGGCCGGCGTGCGTGAAGTCCGGCGAGGTCTGCTGCAGGTACTCGCGGATCGTCGGACGGCTGGAGCTTCGGGCTGCTGCAGGCGCTCGTGGATCGGCGGTGGCTGGAGCTTCGGGCTGCTGCTGGCGGAGGGTTCGGCTCTGCAATTCTCCACGGCGAAAATTCACGCTCACGCCGGGTTCACGTGGGCGTGCAGGGCGCTTGCCGCGCGAGCGACTAGACGCGTGGATGCGCTCGACTGCGATCGATGAAATGCTCCAACGGCGGTGAAGCCTTGCTCGACCTTGGCGTGTCGCCGGTGCGACGGCTGAGTCTTGCTCGTGCTACTCTCCGGCGTGCTCTCCGTACGTGGGTGGCGGAAAAAGGGTAGCCTTTGCTTGTGTGATGGCCGGCGAGCACGGTTGAAGTAGATGAGGATGGATTACTGCCGCGGTGGGACTAATAGGGAGAGACGGTGTCATCGGCTAGGGCAAGAAGGAGGAAGAGATTAGGGTTAGGTCTAGGGTTAGATATAATGAGAAGGAGATGATTACTAATGTAGGCTAGGGTTTCTCTTGTAGATTTTCAATGGTAAGGAGCTTAAATATCAACAATTTAGGTCAAATTCTAAGTATCAAATATCACCCTCATTTAGGTCTTAATAACCAAAGTGCCATTGCCTCTCCCTTTTCTTTTAATTTTAATAAATAAAAATCTAAAGGAGAATATTTGGCTTTAAACTAAGTAAAATCAAGGACTCATTAACACAGAGCTTGATGAAATTCACCAATTCACTAGGCACACACACAAAGTTGAAAGGACGCTAAATAAAATAAATAATTAGTACACATGGGTCGTGGTCGCACAATCTTCCCTCCTTAAGAACTTTCGTCCTCGAAAGTTCCTATTCTTGAAATAGTTCCTGATATTTAGCTCGCACTTCTTCTTCTTCTCGCTCCCGTAGCTTCTTCCGTGCGGTGGTTTTGCCACAACACTTTAACTAGGTCGATCTCACGCGTTTCACGGAGGGTCTTTCGATCTCTTGCAATAATCATGCACTTGTGCGTTCGCCATAACTTTCGGATCTTACGCTAATCGCAATGGTTCAAGTCTCACGACATGAGTCGGTCTGGGCGTACTTTCTCAACATGGAGACATGGAATACGTTATGAATCGGCGATAGGGAAGGCGGCGGTGCTAATCAGAGAGGCCACTTGCCAATCCTCTCTAAAATCTCAAATGGTCCGGCGAATCGCGGACTCAATTTCCCTTTTGGCCAAACCTTAGAATTCCCTTCATTGGGGCCACCTTAAGAAATACGTGGTCCCCAACATCGAATTCTAGGTCCCTTCGTCTCGTGTCGGCATAACTCTTTTGTTCGACTTGGGCGGTGCGCATTCGCGCCCTAATCTTTTGTATTGCCTCATTAGTGACTGTACTACCTCGACCCAACAATCGGCGTTCGCCAACCTCCTCCCGTAAAACGGAGTCCTGCAATGTTTTCCATAGAGAGCTTCAAATGGAGCCATTCCGATGGTCGACTGATAACTGTTATTGTAAGCAAACTCCATCAAATGCAAATGAGTGTCCCAACTGCCTGGGAAGTCTAAGGTGCAAGCTCGCAACATATCTTCTAATATCTGGTTTAAACGCTTAATGCCTTGTCCGTGCGTGGATGAAAAGTCGTACTAAAAGTTCAATCGCGAACCTAACGCTCTCTGTAAACTCCTCCAGAAGTTGGAGGTGAAACGTGGATCCCTGTCTGAAATAATCTTGACTGGAATTCCATGCAAACGGACTATCTCTTCCAAGTAAAGCTGCGCCCACTTATCTGTAGAATAGGTGGGTTTCCCTGGTATGAAATGTGCTGACTTGGTTAATCTGTCCACTATGACCCAAATTACCGAGTAACCTCGTAAGGTTCTAGGCAGTCCAACTATGAAATCCATAGAGATCTCCTCCCATTTCCACTGAGGTACATGTAAAGGTTGCAGTAATCCTGCGGGTCTCTGCCTAGGTGCCTTTACCTGCTGACAAGTCAAACACTTGCTGACAAACTCTGCTACGTCGCGCTTCATGTTACACCACCAAAATGACTGTTTCAGATCTCGATACATCTTGGTACTGCCAGGATGCATAGAAAATGGTGAGTTGTGGGCCTCGCTCAAGATCTCAGTTCTCAGCTTGTCATCGTCTGGCACACACAATCGTCCCTGAAATAGTAATCCTCCATCTGTGGATAGGGAAAACTCTGTCAACTCACCTGTAGTTACTGCAGTAAGTTTTTCCACTAACTGAGGGTCTCCCTGCTGAGACTCAACGATGCGCTGTCTTAAGGTTGGTTGTACCGTTAACTGAGCTAACTGAGCCGTGGTCTTTCCTACTAGTACTGCAATTTCAGCTCGAGCAAGCTCTCGCACAGAACTCTGCTCTGCATCGCAGAACTCGTCTTTGAAGTATGCATCGGCTTCCTCTTTGAGGGCATCGGCCACGACATTAGCCTTACCGGGGTGGTATTGTATGTCAATGTCATAATCCTTCACTAATTCCAACCATCTGCGCGCCTCATGTTCAATTCCTTACGGGTGAGCAGATATTTTGATTTTTTATGATCTCAGAAGATTTGAATTTTCTCGCCATACGGTAGTGTCTCCGATCTTTAATGCAAAAACCACTGCTGCTAGTTCCAAGTCATGAGTTGGATAATTCCTCTCATGCGTCTTTAACTGTCGGGATGCATAGGCTATTACCTTACCGTGCTGCATTAGAACACAACCCAAACCTTTCTTAGAGGCATCATCAGAAACCACAAAACTCCCCTGTTCCCTGAACTCAGTAAGAATCAAGAATCGACACTAATCTGTACTTGAGTTCCTGGAAACTCGCCTCACAAGCATCATCCCAAACAAATGAGTTTCCCTTGCGCGTCAGCTGAGTCATAGGCATGGCTATCTTAGCAAAATCCTGCACGAAAACGCCTATAGTATCCCCGCAAGACCCGTAGAAACTACGTACCTGCAGTAGCGGTGGTCGGACGAGGCCACCGTGTGACGGCCTCCACTTTTCTTTGGGTCAACAGAGACTCGACCGGACACCACATGCCCTAAGAAGGATACCTGCCTGAGCCAGAATTCGCACTTGGAGAACTTTGCATACAACTTATTCTCTCTCAGCGTGTTTAAAACTTTTCTCAGGTGCCTTTCATGATCTTCATCACACCTGGAGTATATCAGTATATCGTCGATAAATACTATCACGAACGTATCAAGAAACTCTTTGAACAAACGGTTCATCAAATCCATGAAAGCGGCAGGAGCGTTGGTCAAACCAAACGGCATCACTGTGAACTCGTAATGCCCATAACGCGATCTGAATGCTGTTTTAGGAATATCCTCTTCACCGATTCTCAATCGATGGTAGCTTTGATCTCGGATCAATCTTGTAGAACATCGTTGTTGCTCCTCAGAATCGATCGAACAAATCATCTATTCTCGGGAAGAGGGTATTTATTCTTGATCGTAACTTTATTCAACTCCTCGTAATCTATACACAGCGCATGGATCCGCTCTTTCTTTTCACGAACAATACAGTGCTCCCGAGCGTCGCTAGGCGTATAAACCCCTTGTCCATGTAAGTCCTCGCAATCGTGTAGTTTCGCTTCTTTCAACTCTGCTGCCCATTCTCATGCGGTGCCTTGGATATCGGAGTCGTCTCCAATTCCAATCCGATGTTAAAATCTACCTCTCTGACCGGAGGTATCCCGGGGAGGTCCTCGGGAAGACGTCTCAAATTCATTCACCACTGTACCGATGTCACCGAGATCTCCGTACACCTTGCATCTAGTATGCAAGCTAAGACGCCCCAGCTCCCGATGTAATAACTTTCGCCTTAAGGGCGATATTACCTTAGGCCTACTTCCTGCTATCGTGCCTCTGAACCTGTAGCCAGGTTGGTCAGGAGGAGTAAACACTACCTCCTTCCTGAAACAATCAATGCAAGCATGGTTCTGCGCTAACCAGTCCATGCCCAATATCACATCAAAGTCAGACATGTCTAAGACTACTAGATTTACTGTTAACTCATGGTCTGCGATGGTCACACTACCATCCTTGACTTTCATAGTGGCTAACAAATTTATCCCCGCAGGAGTGGAGACAGACAGAGCATCATCAGAATCGTTCTAGTTCTAACTCGACTTGACTTACAAAGGATGCGAGAAATAAAAGAGTGCGTGAGAAACTAATCAAATAATACAAAGGCAAGGTGCCCAATTAATGGAAGTGTACCCAGACCACCGAGTCCGAGCCATAGATGTTTTTACTGGTGCTTGCATAAGCTCTTCCTTGATGTATAACAGGCTTCACAGCAGTCCCACTATTGATAACCTGAGGTTGGCTAGTGCTGGCTTGACTCGGGCAGCTATTAGCTCTGTGCCCTTCTTTCCCACATCCAAGCACACTCCCCGACCGGCCAAACACTTACCCAGTCTTTCGCTTACCACGTCTTTTTACTGCGTGGCTTATCTCCACCGTTATTTCCCCGCTCGTTGACTGTGGTTTCGGCTGAACACGCACGAAAATGTCCTGGTCTATACGGTGTACGCTGGGGACGCTGTGAGCTTGAATTTGGCTGGTCCCACTTCCTCTTATGATTTGCCATAGGCTGCCCCGGGTTAACCACTACCTGCTGTGCAGTCTGCGCCTGCACCCAAATCAATTCCGCTACTCTCACATGGGAGGCATAATCGAGAGGTGCTAGTGCTTGAATGAAGCCTCGAACATTCTCATCCAAATCCCATAATGAAGCGCTCTGCTTTCTTTGCCTCTGTGTCTACCGGCTCTGGGCAAAGCGAGACAAACGGTGAATTCCCTCTCATACACCTCCACCGCCTCCTGTTCTCGCCAAGTCAGAAGAATTTCGCCGCTTCTCGTGAACGAGCTGCAGCAGGGTAAAATTTCCGCCAGAACGCTTCTTTAAACAGATTCCAGGTAATTGTTTCTCCGCTAGCGACAATGGTTCCCTGGGCGGACTCCCACCATAGATAAGCGTCGTCTCTCAGCATAAAGGTAGCACAGACACCCTCTTGGTCCTCAGGGCAATTCATCAGCCTGAAAATGGTCTCAATGGAGGACAACCATAACTCGACCACAGTGGGGTCACCGGAAGACCCATCGAAAGATCTAGGATCATACTTCCGAAGTCCTTCGTATCGAGACTCGAGAGTTGCATCGTTTACCGATTTACGATTTACTTGGGCGGTGAGTGGCTATCAGAGCTCGCACTGTAGTCCGCATAGCCTCTACCATCATAGTCATAACGTTAGTGTTCCCTTGATCCGCCACCGAGCGATCGCGGTGCATTCTCCGGCGACCGTGCCGGGTCCCGGGGAGGTCTCATGACGGGTGGAGCAACATCTTCCTGCTCCAAAGTGGTAATTCCGGTTGGGCGTCAACGTTTTCCCGCCCTCCGCCCCTACCACGTCCCCTACCTCTCCCTCGACCTCTAAGTGGCATTTTGTCGATACTACAATACAGAGAGAGTTTCTAACTCGGTTTCATTACTTTCTAACTACAAGATAGGTTCACCCTTTAGGGTTTAAGTTCATGTATATGCATAAAATGTAATCACATCATAATCATTTACTTAATTAATAAAATACTGAACGCACTCACAGGCGGTGATCTAACGCGTTGTTCAACCATGGAACTACTCAGTGCTTACTCAGTAAGCAAGTCTACTGTAACCCTTAAACCTAGGGCTCTGATACAACCTGTAACGCCCCTACTTTTTCTATGACTAAACTCTTAGGGACATTACTACACATGCATGCATTTATAGGCCAAGAGATAAAAGATCTTAAAAGAAAACCTCCAACTGAAATAATTTGTCTTTAGGGATCCCAAATAAAACATTCAAAATGTATAAAAGGAGCAGTTTAGCATGGCCTATTTTAAATCTGTAAAGTAAATTTAAACCTCCAAAAAAAACATAAAGGAACAACATCTTTTATAAAAGGAATATGCGGAAAAACATGTCTAATCCCATGGTCCTAGCAACGCGCCTCCGTCACTCGCCCTGCACGTTCTTAGCCTTACCTGAAAAACATTTTGAAAAGAAAGGGTGAGTATTGCAAAACAATACCCGAGTAGTGACCCTCGCTATCGAGGTTTGGGATATGCATACACATACAATCATGACTTTTAAACTTGTTCAAATATACATATCACGGGACCTAAAACTTTCTCATATTGTCGTCTTTAATCCATGACTTCGCTTTTTATTTGTGTGGCCGACTGGTCATCCCGAGTCATTTCATTTTGAGTCCTCACGGACACTCTGTAATAATTTGAGTCCTCACGCACCCTCGTAATAATTTGAGTCCCTCACGACTTCACTGTAATTTGACCCATAGGGTCTCTATTGCATGTTTGACCATGCACATAATGCTCCCAGGAGACCAATGTCCACACTTTTCATTAATTCATTTCATGACATACATAACATGCATGAGGTCCCATCATTCATCATAACTATAGTGTACATGCCACAACCATTATCATTAATATGCAAATCATGACTTTTCACCTCGATAGGGCGTAATACTCACGAGACACAATCATGCAATATTCTCATAGATAATATTGTACTATCCTCACATGAAATACTGGAATATCCTTACATAAAATACAAAGACATTCTCGCATAAAATACTAGATTATTCTCGCATAAAATATTGAAATATCTTCTCATAGAATATCAAAGTATTTTCACATAAAATCTCGGGATATTCTCGTATAAAATCATTAAATCCTTTTAAGTAAAATATCGTACTAATTTCACATAAAATGTTGAAGTTCGCTTTCTTTAATCCCATTTAAAAGATTCGGCACAAAGTCCCTTACCTCGAGTCATGATCTCACTCTTTCCTTCCAATTCTTAACTTAACGGTCCTTTCCAAATAACTCACAATCAAGAATCCTTCTATCCGTTATCCTACTACACGGTTCATTCAATATAAGGAATCTAAGTGCGAAAACGTCTATAATTCTCACTTTGCACCAATTACCTCGACTCCGAATAATAATCCGAACGTGGATTCGTTTGCTCCAAAAACTTGGAAGTCTTGATCCTGAAATTCAGTTCGTTCCTACCAATCGTGTTCGAAACCTTAGTTTTACACTCTCAGTTAGACGTTTAGATACATAATAGATCACGAATAATTTTCATCGGAATCGAAACTCAACCCGAACACTCACCGGCTGTAAACCTAGCGGCTGACAAAACGCGGTGGCCGGCGTGCGTGAAGTCCGGCGAGGTCTGCTGCAGGTACTCGCAGATCGTCGGACGGCTGGAGCTTCGGGCTGCTGCAGGCGCTCGTGGATCGGCGGTGGCTGGAGCTTCGGGCTGCTGCTGGCGGAGGGTTCGGCTCTGCAATTCTCCACGGCTGAAATTCACGCTCGCTGCCGAAGTTCACGTGGTCGCAGGCGGCGCTTGCCGACGCGAGCGACTAGACGCGTGGATGCGCCCCGGCCTGCAGTCGATGAAATGCTCCAACGGCGGCTGAAGCCTTGCTCGACCTTCCTTCGTAATCGGCTGTGCGTGCAGACGGCTGAGTCTTGCTCGTGCTACTCTCCGGCGTGCTCTCCGTACGTGGGTGGCGGAAAAAGGGTAGCCTTTGCTTGTGTGATGGCCGCGAGCACGCACGTTGAAGTAGATGAGGATGGATTACTCGCCGCGGGTGGGACTAATAGGGAGAGACTACCGTCGTCGGCTAGGGCAAGAAGGAGGAAGAGATTAGGGTTAGGTCTAGGGTTAGATATAATGAGAAGGAGATGATTACTAATGTAGGCTAGGGTTTCTCTTGTAGATTTTCAATGGTAAGGAGCTTAAATATCAACAATTTAGGTCAAATTCTAAGTATCAAATATCACCCTCATTTAGGTCTTAATAACCAAAGTGCCATTGCCTCTCCCTTTTCTTTTAATTTTAATAAATAAAAATCTAAAGGAGAATATTTGGCTTTAAACTAAGTAAAATCAAGGACTCATTAACACCGAGCTTGATGAAATTCACCAATTCACTAGGCACACACACAGGTTGAAAGGACGCTAAATAAAATAAATAATTAGTACCTGTGGTCGTGGTCGTCACAGCTCATGTAAGTTTTCTACAGCTAAGGTTAATTCATAAATTTATTACTCCAGAAAGGCTTATTTTATTTTTTCTTGCAGAGTAAAATGATAGAGTTGCAAGAGACATCCACATCAGAAGGGTCTCAACCACTTGCAGAAGAGGAGATTGCTATGACTGTTTTGGGTCCGCGACCAGGCCATGCAAAAGGCATGGGGTGGGGACCGAAGCCAAAAAAGGGGAGATTGAGTTCCTCGTCATCAAGTGGAGAAATAAGACGTGAGCATGAGTTGGCAGTGGAATTGGAAAAACTACGTACGAAAAACGAACAACAGAAGGAAGAGCTTAATATGATAAAGGAAGAGTTGACGCATGCCCAAACTTTTATTCAGCGTATGAGAGAAGAGTACGAGACCCGAAGTACAGCACAAGATATGAAGTTGGCTAGCATGGAAGCAATGCTTATGAAGTTCATGCATTCACAGGGAGAACCACCGAAATAGGTATGATCTCTCTACTAACTTTTTGTGATTGGCTATCTTGCAGCAAAGGTAGCCAATGATTTAAGTATGTTGAGAAGAAATGAAGTTTATGTATAGTGAGACAGATTGTGTGTGGCTATTCTGCAGCAAAGGTAGCCAATGCATTGATCTTATATGGTTTGTATCAGATTCTTTGGATCCATGCTCATGATCATGTGAACGATATAATCTTCTCAGTGTGAACGATATAATGCATTTTTGTGGGTAGTATCTTTAAGCTATTGCATTAGATATGAAGTTAGTATTTTTTATTGTAGGTATTAAATCAAATGCTATGATTCGGCCTTTCAAGTTGGGCTTCTCCCCAAGTGAAATTACCTTTCTTTAAACAATTTGTCAAAGGGGCAACAATGGTGCTAAAATTTTTATGAATTTTCTGTAAAAGGAGGCAAGTCCTAGGAAACATTGAATGTTTTTTACATCTTTTGGTGTAGGCCAATTTTTAATAGCCTCAATATTTTTAGGGTCCACCGATATACCTTTCAAGTTGATTATGAACCCAAGGGAATGAACTTCAGTAGTAAGGAAAGTGCATTTTTTCAGATTTATGATAAGTTGATTTTCATGAAGAACTGAAAAAATTGTAGATAGATGATCCAAGTGTTCTTTGTAAGAGTTGCTATAAATGAGAATATCATCAAAATAAACAACAACATATTTATTTAGGTATGGTTGGAAAATTTGGTTCATTAATCTCATGAAGGTACTAGGAGCATTTGAAAGTCCAAAAGGCATTACGGTCCATTCAAAAAGTCCTTCATTAGTTTTAAATGTTGTTTTCCACTCATCTCCTGGTTTTCGTATTTGATGATATCCATTCTTTAAGTCTATTTTGGAAAAGATAGTTGCCCCTCCTAATTGGTCTAAAAGATCACTAAGTCTAGGAATAGGAAATTTATATCTTGTGGTTATCCTCTTAATAGCCCGACTATCTACACAAAGTCTCCAAGAACCATCTCTCTTTGGTGCTAACAAAGTTGGTATTGCACATGGACTTAAGCTATGTTGTATATGGCCTTTTTCAAGTAGTTCCTGAATTTGAGTATGAAGAATTTTATATTCGGTTGGGCTCATACTGGTAGTGTGGTAAGTTAGGGAGTGTGCTACCTTAATAAGGTCTATTTGGTGTTGAATATTCCTAAGAGGTGATTCCTAAGAGGTGGTTTTTCAGTAGGTTCCGATAGTATTGAAGGAAATTGGTGAAATAAGTTCGTTATGTCAGTAGGGATATTCATATTTTCTTGATATTGATCACCTTTGACAACAAATGCTATTAAATGTTTAGTGTCTTTACCTATTTCCTTTTCTTTAACTAAGGTGAATAGATGAGGAGTTTTTGGCTGTTCTTTATTCTCAGATTTTCCTACAGGCAATAAAACCACTTTCTTGTTCATCCAAGTAAATTCATACGTGTTGTCCCTCTCTTTATGTATAGTTTGATTATCATACTGCCAAGGTCTCCCAAGTAAAATATGACATACATCCATATCCATGACATCAAATACAATTTGATCTTTGTAATGATTTTCAATTGATAAAGGCACAAAACATATTTCAGTCACATTAGCTTCACCACCTTTTTTAATCCAACTAATTTTATAGGGATTAGGGTGTGGATCTAATTTTAGGTTTAAAACTTGGATTAGTTTCTTGGATAATATGTTTTCACTACTACCACTATCTATAATTACTTGGCAAACTTTACCGTTAACAGTGCATCTAGTTCGAAAGAGTGAGTGCCTTTGTGGTTGATTTTCCATTTTGGGAGTTAGAAGAACCTTTTGCAAGATGCATGAAAGTTGGTCACCATCATCTGGTTCAAGGACTTGAATGTTGTCATCCGAATCTTCAGAATCTTGTTCCTCGAACTCAGCTTCCTCCCGGATAGTTAGTGTTCTTCTTTGAGGACATTCATTAGATAAATGTCCTTGTTGTCCACACCTAAAACATTTGCCAAGGGAAGGTCTATTAGATAAATGTCCTTGCTGATGCGCCACTTTGTAGTTTAAAAGCTACTAACTTAACTTTCTTATGCTTGGGGGTATTAGCATAGTCAAATAAGTTTTCCACATTTTTCACCCAATCTAAAAATTTTTCAACATCCAATCTTCCATTAAATGTTGGGAGATCTATTTTCATTCGAAATTCTAAATTTTCTTGATCAAAGAAGTCTCTTTGCTGCCTTCTTGGACCTCTTTCTTGAATTTGTTGATTTTCTTAAAGTAAGACATCTTCATCGTCCGAGGATTCTGAATCAATAGCCATGTAACCAAAGTTGGAATCCAAGGGTTAGGCATCGGATGGGGTCATTGTTTTGTCTTCGAATGGGTTCATGAATGTTTCGGTTTCGTGCCTATGTATTGGAGGTTTTTTGATTGATCTTGATGAAGTAAGAATAGTGCAGCGACTTGTTGAGACATGTTTTCCACTGAGCGAGTAAGGGTAGCAAGGTTCCTGTTGATGTCAATTATGTTTATTTCTTAATGGAAATGTAACGTTTATATCTTTGATAACATCTTAAGTAGGTGGAAATTATAGATCTCTAGATGAAGGTATCACCAAATGATGATTGAGAGCCTCTTAGTAAATTCTTCAATTGGTACCGTTTACCAACAACAAGATAATGTGTTCCTTGGTACCATATATATATGAATTAGTATATAAGAACATTGTCACATTTGTTTCGATATTTATTTTGAGCCATTACACTATTAGTTAATTTAACCCTTGTATAGAGTTTCAAATTGCATATGCTTTTACTTGGCTGAGGTTTGAATTTCGGTTGTGATGGGAGCAAAAGTATGGGTTTCATTCAAATGGCTAGAATGCCAGTTCGTTTTCTGAGGGGCACCTAACAAATTGTAAAAATGATTTCCTTCTGCCATTCGAGATTTTTTTTTTTTTCATTGTCTTTTTGTAGAGATTAGAGTAGAGTATGGTTTTAGGAGGATACGTAGCTTTTCATATGAGAATTTCTTGTGGAGTTGTTCTTATTTGTTTCTCAAGTGAGTTATATTCATAATTTTGAAAGAGTATTTTTGAACTTGTAATTTCCAGAACCATTGAGCAAAAGCAAGAAATCACTAAAGAAGTAAGAGGTACACTGGAAGCGATTGCTAAAGCACTTTGGAATGTTGAATGCTTACAAACCATGCTTCCCGATGCAATTTAAATAAGGAAGCCAAGAGGGTCTTTGCTTGAATTCTGCTAGATAAAATTTATGGGAGGTTTTGCTTTAATGAAATAAAAGAATTGTTAGTCTTCAAAAAACCCTTCAGAAATTGGAAGCAAACAAGACTTTTGTAAAAAAAAAAAAAAAAATGAAATGAAAGGTTCGTTGGCTTGATGTTGTGTAAGGTCTCTTTTATGTGTGGGTCACAAATCACACACATATACGTATACACAATTCACACACATATACACAAGTTTTTGAAGTTTGATCTATTTTTTTATTTCAACCACTAAATTTGTATTTTAGCAAATGAGATAGTCTCATTTACTCTATTGCATCTCCTCCATTTCAGATTGTCAGTTCAATCAATGAAGGAAGCCCTGTTTTGAAAGAAATAGTTTTCACACTATTATCAAAGAGGCTACAAGAAGGCTAATGCAATGGTGAATCAAGCTTCAAGGAGTCAAGCAATATGTCTCCCTTCCTTGAGATGAATTTGGTTTTTATTTTCCATTTTCAATAATACCTTAGGTTAATATTCTTGAATAAGTTTCAAGTAAGTTTGAATTGTGATGTAAATTTGCTAACTTAATTGCCTAAAGGTTTAATATTATTAGTCGCTACTTTTGAAATGTTAGTTTAAATATTTTGTTATATGTGTTTTTCTTCTTATATTAATTTGGTAACTTTTGAACTTTTGGTTTTCTTTTGTTTTGCAGGATAGGTTGACACCAGTTTTTGGAAATTTTTGAACAAAAAAAATAAAATCAAATTTGTGCTTAATTACTTATGTAAAGTGATGAATACTTATAATTTAGGTTTTTTGTGTGAAACTAATTGTTATATTTTATTTTGTTTAAAGTTACCTATATAAACCGTGTAATGAAAATTTTCATTTCAAAGAAAAATGCTATATTTGATGTTTATATATAACTTTTTTTAGGTGGTACAACAAATTCTAATTTGTAATTAAATTCTAGATAAATAAATATTGAATTTTATAAAAGCACTCAATTGCATCTTCGGCAACGAATACAAGATTGACTTTATGGGAAAGGCCGACGCTTTTAGGAGATATACCGACCGATTCTTGTTGGTCGACCTTTCTTATAAAGGCCGACCATTTTCGCTTTGGTCGGCCTTTAGGAGATAGGCCTACCGTTTATTGTTGGTCGACCATTACTTAAAAGGCCGACCCTTTTCGATTTGGTCGGCCTTTAGGAGATACGCCGACGGTTTTTTTATTGGTCGGCCTTTTTAAGTAATGACCGACCAATAACAAAACCGTCGGCCATTTCTTATAAAGGCCGACCAAATCAAAAAGGGTCGGCCTTTTTAAGAAATGGTCGACTAATAATAAACGGTCGGCCTATCTCCTATAGGTCGACCGATTGAAAAATACCGTCGGCATAAGCTACCCCGACGGGGTTATCCCGACCGAAAGGCCGACGCTCAGTTTTTGGTCGGGGAAGAAAGTGCCGACGCCTTTTCTTAGTTTTGTCGACGCTTTTGGGGTTGGGAAAAGTCAAAATTCTTGTAGTGCGGACTGCAAATTATTAGTCTCACCAGTATAACGACGTTAACAGAATAAGACTGATAATTTATAGATGGTCATTAGTGACTCGACCTGAATCCTGAGCAAGTTAAGAACTCCTGCTTATAGGGGTTTGTCCTTAGACTAGTATGGGTGAGAGTGGTCTATAGCCGACTCAATAAGCCAACCTTCTCAGGGACAGAACCTCGTAGGTAGTTGGGGACTTAAATGTGCAAGATGAAATTCACTCATTCCTACACTAAGGAATTAGATAGGTTGTTCCCTTAAGAACTGACTTCAGGTCTTGAACAACGGGGCCCCGCCCTCTATGAGGGTATGAATCTATGGTAGGACCTTAGACTTGTTGTTCATTAGAGGATTAGTGGTGCTTAAGGAACAAAGAGGTAATCACAGGGGTAAAACGGTAATTTGACCCAGCTGTGATTACGAACAACCTGTGAAGGATCGACTCATGGGTAATGAGTATATCAGTGGACACAATATAATCTACAGATGAGAGAGTGCAAATGCAAGTCTATAGTGGAGTGACTTGCGCTTAATGAATATTGACTAATCTGGATCAAAGAGTTTGATTAGTTAATCTCACATCACTTTGAGCTCATGAACTGTAGGTCCATTAGGTCCCTCCGTTGGTCAACATGGTTATAATTGAGGGTATAAAATTAGGAATGAAATTGAAGTGTTCAACTTCATGCATGAGGTGTTATATCAATTATATATGATATAATTGATATAATATATGGTTTTAATGTGAATTAGATTCACATATAAACCATATAATAGTGGAAGAATAAAGGAGGGATAAGATAGTAATTTCTACCCTATTTCCCTATATATATAGTTGCATGAGATGCAACTTGTAAGGTAAGCTCTTGGTGAAACCCTAGCATTCTCTCACATTGTATTGGAAAGAGTTCCAATTACAATTTCACAAATATCTCATCTCACCTAAAGGGAACCCACCTTCCTCCCTCACCTAGAGAACAACGAAGAAGATCCAGTGGTAGTATCCGTGATCGTTTGGGATCGTATTGCTGAGATTGTGATCGTGGGAGAAGGAGAACTTGAAGAAAAGTTCTTCAAAGGTATAATTCTTGTTGTCCATCCTATTTTTATATGCTTAATCTAGATAGATTAGTTCTTGAATGTAATCCATGTAATGAAATTAAGAACACGTGATTCACAATCGCTTCCGCTGCGGGATTCGATTCCCTACAAGTTAAGGGTTCTGTAGACTTGCTTACTCCATAAGTATAGGGTAGTCCCATGGTTGAGTAACAAGTTCCAATCACCGCTAGGTACGCTTGTAAGATTTATAAGTACAATAAGTTATTATAATACGAACATGTTGTGTACGTGAGACTGAAATGTGATCATGCCTTACAATTAGAAAATGATGAGACTAAATTAAAAATCCTTTGTGTTGTAGTACTAAAAAAAATGTCACCTAGAGGACAAGGAAGAGGTAGAGGGCGTGGTAGGGGTCGGAGAACAGGAGGAAACGATAACCCACCACAAGAGTTGCCACTGGAACAGGAAGAGATTGCTCCACCCATGTCAGATCTCCCACAGGATCAACCAGATCGCCAAGGAGATGAACCTATAGTAGCCCCAACAGCAAATCAGGGTAACCCAAATGTCACGACCATGATGGTAGACGCGATGCAGGCCCTAGTACGGGCTACAGTGGCCACCCAGTTGGCCCAAGCAAGTCAGGTACGAAATGATGCAACTGTAGAGTCCCCGTATCTGAAAGATTTCAGAAAGTATGACCACTGATCTTTGATGGGTCTTCTAGTGACCCCACTGTTGCTGAATTGTGGTTATCCTCCATCGAGACCATTTTTAGATTAATGAACTACCCAAAGGACCAGAGGGTGTTTTGTGCAGCTTTCATGCTGAGAGACGACACCTATTTGTGGTGGGAGTCCGCTCAGAGGAACATAGACACCAACGGAGGGCTGATCACCTGGAATTTATTTAAGGAGGAATTCTGGCAGAAATTTTACCCGGGCACGACTCGTTATAGGAAACAAGCAGAGTTCCTGCAGCTTTGTCAAAACAAGAGGGCAGTTGAGGTATATGAGAGAGAATTCACTCGACTGTTACATTTTGCCCCCGAGTTAGTGGACACAGAGGTGAAGAAAACATAACGTTTCATTTGAAGGGAATCGAAGTCCCGCAGCGGAAGCGATTCTTAATCGCGCGCTCTTGATTTAGTTACAACGATAAATTCAAGAACAAATATAACTAGATTAAATATATAAATATAATGGACAGCAAGAAAGTTACCTTTGAAGAACCTTTCTTCAAGTGCTCCTCCTCTCTGTCGATCAAAATCAACGCAACACGAACTCGTACGAACACCGACATTACAACCGGATCTTCTCCGTTGTTCCTAGGTGAGGGAGGAAGGTGGGTTCCCTTTAGGAAAAGTGAGGTGTTTTGTGAGAGAGATGTTTGTTGTCTTGGAACCTTTCCAACAACAACAAAATGTTAGGAATCACTTAAAATGACCTAACCTAATTGCATCTCATGCAACCATATATATAGGGGAATAGGATGGAAATGACCATCCTACCCCTCCTTTATTCTCTCTTTAGTATATAGTTTATATATGAATCTAATTCACATTAAAACTATATATTATATCAATTATATCATATATAATAGATATAACACCTCATGTATGAAATTGAACACTTCAATTTAATTCCTAACTTTATACCCTTAATATTACCATATTGAGCCAACGGAGGGATCTAATGGACCTACAGTTCATGAGCTCCAATGATGTGAGATTAACTCATCAAACTCTTTGATCCAGTTAATCAATATTCATTAACTACAAGTCACTCCACTATAGACTTGTAGCTGCACTCTCCTCACTGTAGATAATATTGTGTCCACTGATATAGTCATTACCCATGAGTCGATCCTTCACAGGTTGTTCGTAATCACAGCTGGGTCAAATTACCATTTTACCCCTGTGATTACCTCTTTGCTCCTTAAGCACCACTGGTCCTCTAATGAACAACAAGTCTAAGGTCCTACCTTAGACTCATACCCCCATAGAGGGCGGGGCCCCGTTGTTCAAGACCTGGAGTAAGTTCTTAAGGGAACAACCTATCTAATTCCTTATTGTAGGAATGAGTGAATTCCATCTTGCATAGTTAAGTTCCCAGCTACCTACGAGGTTCTATCCCTGAGAAGGTAGGCTTATTGAGTCGGCTACAGGCCACTCTCACCCATACTAGTCTAAGGACAAACCCCTATAAGCAGGAGTTCTTAACTTGCTCAGGATTCAGGTCGAGTCACTAATGACCATCTATAAATTACTAGTCTTATCCTGCTAACGGTGTTACACTGGTTAGACTAATAATTTGCGATCCAGTCTTGTATGAACTCTTCATACAAGATGCCCTCACTCGCATGTCAACTACACGAATGAGTTGGATTACCTCATTTGTACTAATTACAAAGTGAGTCGCATCCATGGTGTTACCAGAATGAGATTTCCAACCTTATTCTTATACCATAGATTATTTAGGTTATATTCTTGAACTCAACCCAAATAGTGTCCACTACCCTGATGTTCAAGATAAAAGTTATGACCTTGGAGCTTAGTTTATTGGATTTATAAAGCAAGACTGTAATTCTATCAAAACAAATAACGCTTTATTTAATTGATCAAAATTACACAAGTTTAGGGCATAAATCTCAACAATCTCCCACTTGACCTAAAGCTTGTGGAGTACTAAACATTACTGTAATGTAAATACAATAAAGTAGGGCATTTAAACCCCTTTGTACAAAATACTCCCACTTCCCTAGTTGGGAAAAATTTGTAAACCTAGACCTTTTAGGTGACTCTCAAATACTTTAGCCGTGAGAGACTTTGTAAAAGGATCAACAATGTTGTGCTCTAAGGCTATCTTCGTGACAATCACGTCTCCTCTATGCACGATCTCCTGGATGAGATGATACTTCCGCTCTATGTGCTTTCCCCTCTTGTGACTTCGGGGTTCCCTCGAATTTGCCACTGCACCACTGTTATCGCAATACAGTGTTATACAGTGTGATGGGCAAAGTCATATTTGGAACAACTTCAAAATTTTGCATGAATTTCCTTAACCAAATGGCCTCCTTAACTGCTTCACAAGCTGCTACATAGTCGGCCTCCATGGTGGAATCAACGATGCATCCTTGTTTGACGTTTTGCCATACTACAGCTCCTTCGTTAAGAGTGAATACTGACCCTGATGTAGATTTCCGAGAATCTTTATCAATCTGAAAGTCAGAATCTATGTATCCTGTAAGGAACAAATCCTTAGCCCCATACACAAGCATGTAGTTCCTTGTTCTCCGAAGATACTTAAGGATTGTTTTAACCGTTGTCCAGTGTTCAAGTCCTGGATGGGATTGATACCTACTGACCATCCCAACTGCAAAACAGATGTCAGGCCTAGTACACAACATGGCGTACATCAGGCTCCCAACAGCCGATGTATAAGGAATCCGTCTCATGTCCTCAAGTCCTTGAGGTGTCTTAGGACACTGTTCCTTAGATAAATGGATTCCATGTCTAAAAGGCAAGAAACCCTTTTTGAAATCTTGCATCTTAAACCTTGACAACACTTTGTCTATGTATGATGCTTGAGACAAGGCTAGTATTTTATTCTTGCGGTTCCGGACAATCTGGATCCCAAGAACAAACTGCGCATCACCCAAATCTTTCATTTGGAACTGCGTAGCTAGCCATTTGTTGATGTCAGTAAGATAACCTACATCATTCCCAATGAGTAGGATATCATCCACATAGAGAATTAGGAATGCGACAGAACTATTGATGATTTTCTTGTAGACACAAGGTTCATCATCATTTTGGTCAAAACCATAAGATCTGATTGCCTCATCAAATCTTATATTCCAGGACCTAGAGGCTTGTTTCAGTCCATAAATTGACCTTTTAAGCCTGCAAACCTTTTGCTCTTGTCTTGGTTTAATGAACCCTTTGGGTTGGTCCATGTAGATGTTTTCCTCAAGATTGTCATTCAAAAAGGCTGTCTTGACATCCATTTTCCATACCCCATAGTCATAATATGCGGCAATGGCAAGAAGGATACGGATAGACTTTACCATAGCAACAGGTGAAAAGGTCTCTTCATAGTCAACCCCTTCAACCTGGATATAACTCTTTGCTACTAGTCTAGCTTTAAAGATTTGCACCTTCCCATCTACACCACGTTTTCTCTTGTAGATCCACTTACAACCTATAGGTTTTACCCCATCAAGCCTATCTACAAGATCCCAAACAGAATTGAAGTACATCGACTCCATTTCTTGGTCCATGGCTATGACCCATTTGTCTTTGTCTTTGTCAACCATTGCTTGATTATAAGACAATGGATCCTCGCAGTTGTCATCTGGTATAACAACTTGGGTTTCAGCTAAACCCATGTAACGGTCAGTCAGACACAACCCTCCCACTACGTTGAGGCATACTCAACTCTTGAGATGAACTCTCTTGACTAGACAAACTAGTATCAACAACTCTTGTTGACGTACTAGCGTTCTTATTAGCAACCTTTGCTATTGTTCCGTCTAACTCACTCAACACTATTTTACTTTTTGGTTTATGGTCCCTTATGTGGTCCTCCTCCAAGAAAATGGCATTTGTCGACACAAAAATCTTATCTTCCTTAGGACCATAGAGTAAACCACCTCTTGTTTCTTTTGGGTATCCTACGAATAGGCATAATTTTGAACGTGAATCCAACTTCTTTGGATTTGTCACAAGAACATGTGCCGAACAACCCCATATTCTTAAGTGACATAAACTACCTTCACGTCCTTTCCAGAGGTCAAAAGGTGTTTCAGAAACACTTTTGGAGGGCACATTATTCAAAATGTATATTGCAGTCTCCACTGCGTAACCCCAAAAGGAACTAGGGAGATGAGCATAACTCATCATTAATCAAACCATGTCCAACAAGGTTTTATTTCTCCTTTCCGATACACCGTTTTGCTGTGGTGTGCCGGGAGCTGAGAGTTGGGATGTAATTCCATGTTCTATCATATAGTTCTGGAATTTTAAATCCATGTACTCACCACCTCGATCCGATCGAAGTGTTTTAATAGTTTTACCTAATTGATTTTCAACCTCAGTCTTAAATTCCTTGAACTTTTCAAGTGCTTCAGACTTGTGGTGCATTAGGTAAATATGCCCAAATCTAGAATAATAATCTATAAAAGAGATGAAATATTCATATCCTCCCCTGGCTTTAACATTCATCGGACCACAAAGGTCTGATTGTATAAGCTCTAGAGGGTCTAACCTTTTCCACTAAAAGGTCTTTTAGTCATTTTGCCTTCCAGGCATGATTCACATACTGGCAAAGAATTTTTTTCTAACTCGTTTAGAAGTCCGTTCTTTACCAATCTCTCAATCCTATTGAGATTAATGTGACCCAATCTTAGATGCCAAAGATGAGCATTTTCTTTAGGAGAAATTTTACGTTTCTTAGTTTGTGCGTTTGCAGTTTTAAATAATTCAGTGTTCAAAACCATTTTGACTAAATTAGGCCTTAAAACATACAATCCATTTTCTAACGAGGTTAACATATTTCTAAACCTTTCTTCAAAATAAACACTTTATTCATCGAAAAGGAAACATAAATACATTGTTCTATAAGGAAAGAAATGGAAATAAGGTTTCTAGTAAACCCTGGTATCACTAATATATTGTCCAACAATACATATTTCTTGCAAAAATAAAGCTTCATTGTGCCTCTCTTTGCACAAAATGAGACGACTTCTCCATTTCCAACCCGGATCATTATCTCTCCTTGTTGTAGCTGCTACTAGGAATCAATTCCCTGAAAAAAGAGCAAACATGATTAGTGGCGCCTGAATCAAGTATCCAAGCTATTTTATCATTATCCACTAAACAAGCTTCTAGGCAAAGTAAATCATATTTACCTTCCTTCTTCTTTTCTACAATGTACTTCGGACAGTTCTGTTTCCAATGCTTGTCTTCGTTGCAGTGGAAACACTTTCCTTTGTCAGCAACGTCTTTGACTTTCTTGCCCTTCTGGGCTGCAGCTTTGTCAGCCGGTTTCCCTTTACCAACCTTCTTCATGTTCTTCTTCTTTCCTCTCAGGTTAGAAGAAGATGAAGCCACTGTTTTTGTCCCAGAGGTCGAACCTCTGTGATAACTCCTACTGGCAACATTTTCCTCACCTTTCGATCCCTGAATTTTCATCAAAGATTGAAAGGTCTGGAGTTCATTCAGAAGGGAAGTAAGATTAAAAGTAAGCTTGTTCATAACAACATTACTTCTAAACTGCAGGAAACTATCTGGAAGGGTTTCTAGAATGAAGCTGGCCTGGAAGCACCATTCGACTCCGCGATGTTAAAGTGCACCATCATATCTAAGACATGATCCCGAACAGATGTATCCTTTGGCATCCTCGAGTTGAATATGTAGTTTAGGGCATTATGTTGGGCTTGTGTGGACTGTTGTCCAAACATACCCTGCACAGAATCCATGATTTCCTTGGCGGTAATCATGCCCTCATGCTTCTTGGCTAATATGTCAGACATACTTGCCAGCATGTAGACCTTGGCCTTATCATTGGCCTTGATCCATCAATCATATGCATCATGAATATTTCGTGACGCATTCGAGCCTGGCACCTGAGGACACTCCTCAGTTAGCACAAACTTCAGATCATCCACTACCAATATAGTGTTGAGTTTGTTTTTCCATGTCATCATGTTCTCTCTAGTTAACTTTTCCACACCCAATAAGGAAATTATAGAGCTAGACATTTTTGCTGAAAAAATTTACAAACAAACTTGTATGAGTTTCTTGCTATAACTCTAATCCAATCATGTTTTAGCTAATTATCAAATGATTCCTAGGCCATTTATAATTTGCAATGATTCTCCAAAGGTTTAGAATGTATGACACCGAAGGGTAATAAAAAACACTCTTCCTCTGGATCAAGACACGCTTGACCAAAACCTAATACGAGAATAACTCTTATTCCTATAGGTTTTAGTTACCATTTTTTGGTCTGAATACATACACAACTTATATATCCCATGAGTGTAACCCTTTGTCTTTAGATCCCAGAGTCCCCATCCAATAAAACCTGCCGAAGAGAGGACTAGATTGAAAGTAGTCTAAGGAAATCTTTATCCCTTTCGGGTGTCTACTGTGTTCGATTCCCTATGATCAAGCCCTCCGAAGGGATTGTCTGGTCCAGGCCAAACTAGCAGGCTGACCATAGTGGTCTAACGGTGTAAACCGACAAAAGAGACCATAGGTTTTGTTTTGACTAAACCTGCTCCCACTCACTATAAGTACCCTCTTCATTCACCTTGATATTGACCCATACAAACACCATCCGAAGGGGGACGCTCCCGTTTGCGCCACGAGGCCAAGTATGAGTCTTACGGTGTGAACTTTCCGGAGATAATGTAGGTGAACAAATATGTATGTCATACACTTTTTCCTCCCACTGAATACTTTGAAGTTTATAGGAATCTTACTTAGGCTAAAACCCAGCTAATGGTTTTACATAACTCTATCAATATAACTCTTATATCGATAATCAATATAACTCTTATATTGATTTTATCTTAAACTTGTTGATATAACTCCTTATATTAATCCTAGGATTTCTAGCTTATTAACCCCTTAATAAACCCGCTAACGCTACTGTAATTTATAAAACTCTCTGATTAAATTTCACTCCCATGTCAGTTCCCAGGTAGGGGTGTTCCGTTTCCGTCAGCTTAAATACCCCAGCCTAGACAGAACTTTCCTTAGACAGAGTTCCTCTTTTAATCATAGTTTATAAATTACTTGGTTCATAATTCTAATCTAATTAGAACTAGATAACCTAAGGTCTATTATTTCCAAGTTCTAAACACTTTAAAACTAATAATTAACCTTAGGTGACATGCATACTATGTTATAGTGCTTGATCATTCATCATATGAATAATAAGACAATCATAGCATATTTATCTCATGATATATAATGCATGTCAATGTTGTCCATAAATTAATATAACAACTTTATATTAATTAATCATGCAAACTATATAATATAACTCCTTATATTATAAATGATGCATGAAAATACGTAACCTAAGGTGGGATTTCTAAAATAAAAGCATACATTATGCATGGTAATAATTACACAACAATTGCATAATTTAAATAGCAAAAATAGACCAATTTTGGCACCCTAATTTTAATTTTAATTAATATAATCTAATTATATTAATTAAAATTAATTAATTAAATATAAAACGTTTTTATATTTAATATATAATTAAAAAAAAACGTTTCTGCCCGTTGCTTCTTCGCGTGAAACGTCTCTGGCGTTGCAACGTTGATAGCAGCGTTACAGCGCGCGCTTGCTTGTCGTCTTCGCCCAGCGCGTTGCAACGCCGATGACGACGTTAACGTTGTCGTCTCGCCGCGCGCCTTCATGCAGCAGCGTTTACGCCGCCAATGAACAGCGTTGCAGCGGCGCATCTGATACAACAACATGGAATCCCCATTCCTTGCTCGTTTTCGCTCCGATCTTCTCAGCAACCACTTTGTGTCGATCGACACAGACTTACAGACTCGATTTATAATTAAATTTGTCCAAAACATAGGGCCGTTACATTGAACGATTCAATGGAAATTGTAAATCTAAGTGCTAAAATTGAAACCATCTAATTTTGCAAAACCGTTCATACATCTCATGCAAAAAAAGTAAATCTCACCTTGTTCTTGAAAACATCCAGAACATAAATCAAGAACGCAATGGGGCTCTGATACAAATTGAAGGGAATCGAAGTCCCCGCAGCGGAAGCGATTGTTAATCGCGCGCTCTTGATTTAGTTACAACAATAAATTCATGAATAAATATAACTAGATTAAGCATATAAATATAATGGACAACAAGAAAGTTACCTTTGAAGAACCTTTCTTCAAGTGCTCCTCCTCTCTCACGATCAAGATCAACGCAACACGAACTCGTATGAACACCGACACTACCACTGGATCTTCTCCGTTGTTCTCTAGGTGAGGGAGAAAGGTGGGTTCCCTTTAGGAAAAGTGAGGTGTTTTGTGAGAGAGATGTTTGTTGTCTTGGAACCTTTCCAACAACAACAAAATGTTAGGAATCACTTAAAATGACCTAACCTAATTGCATCTCATGCAACCATATATATAGGGGAATAGGATGGAAATGACCATCCTACCCCTCCTTTATTCTCTCTTTAGTATATAGTTTATATATGAATCTAATTCACATTTAATCATATATAATAGATATAACACCTCATGTATGAAATTGAACACTTCAATTTAATTCCTAACTTTATACCCTCAATATTACCATATTGAGCCAACGGAGGGATCTAATGGACCTACAGTTCATGAGCTCCAATGATGTGAGATTAACTCATCAAACTCTTTGATCCAGTTAATCAATATTCATTAACTACAAGTCACTCCACTATAGACTTGTAGCTGCACTCTCCTCACTGTAGATAATATTGTGTCCACTGATATAGTCATTACCCATGAGTCGATCCTTCACAGGTTGTTCGTAATCACAGCTGTGTCAAATTACCGTTTTACCCATGTGATTACCTCTTTGCTCCTTAAACACCACTGATCCTCTAATGAACAACAAGTCTAAGCTCCCACCTTAGACTCATACCCTCATAGAGGGCGGGGCCCCGTTGTTCAAGACTTGGAGTCAGTTCTTAAGGGAACAACCTATCTAATTCCTTAGTGTAGGAATGAGTGAATTCCATCTTGCATAGTTAAGTTCCCAGCTACCTACGAGTTACTATCCCTGAGAAGGTAGGCTTATTGAGTCGGCTACAGGCCACTCTCACTCATACTAGTCTAAGGACAAACCCCTATAAGTAGGAGTTCTTAACTTGCTCAGGATTCAGGTCGAGTCATTAATGACCATCTATAAATTACTAGTCTTATCCTGTTAACGGTGTTACACTTGTTAGACTAATAATTTGTGATCCAGTCTTGTATGAACTCTTCATACAGGATGTCCCCACTCGCATATCAACTACATGAATGAGTTGGATTACCTCATTTGTACTAATTACAAAGTGAGCCACATCCATGGTGTTACCAGAATGAGGTTTCCAACCTTATTCTTATAGCATAGACTATTTAGGTTATATTCTTGAACTCAACCCAAATAGTGTCCACTACACTGATGTTCAAGATAAAAGTTATAACCTTGGAGCTTAGTTTATTGGATTTATAAAATAAGACTGTAATTCTATAAAAAAAATAACACTTTATTTAATTGATCAAAATTACACAAGTTTAGGGCATAAATCCCAACATCATTATGGATCTGGATGAAAGTATTCGAGGCTTCGTACAGGCATTGTCGCCTCCAGATTATGCTTCTGCAGTAAGAGTGGCTGAGCTGATTGGGG
Organism: Trichosanthes cucumerina; assembly: GCA_036507285.1. NCBI lineage: Eukaryota > Viridiplantae > Streptophyta > Magnoliopsida > Cucurbitales > Cucurbitaceae > Trichosanthes > Trichosanthes cucumerina. The sequence goes on along the minus strand of CM071842.1, from coordinate 67,694,514 downwards.
TTCAGACACAGACTGTTCAACAGGTGGTGGTTAACTCAGGGCAACCCTCGTCAAATCAGAAAAGGAAATGGTATCAGACAAATTCAAGCTCTCAGCGTCACCAACATACATCTCATGGGTTAGGTAATTTTCGTTCTTGTTCGGGACAGAGACCACAGTTCAGCAAGATAGGAACTAATAGTAGAGACAAGCCACAATGTAAGGACTGTGGTACGCAACATTGGGGTAAGTGTTTGGCCCGGACTGGTGTTTGTTTCAGATGTGGAAAGGAAGGACACCGAGCTGATAGTTGCCCAAATAAAGCTAGTGGTAGCCAACCGCAGGGTGTCAGTAGTGGGGTTGCAGGTAAACCCATGGTATAGCAGGGGAGAGCCTATGCAAGCACTAGTAAGAATTCCAATAATACAGATTTCGTGGTTACAGGTACATTTTCATTGCTTGAACATCTTGCCTTCATATTATTCGATTCTGGTTCTACTCATTCGTTGATCTCTGCATCTTTCGTGAGTCAAGCTGAGTTAGAGTTAGAACAATTACAGTATGCTTTGTCTGTTTCTACACATGCGAGAGTAAGCATGTTGGCCACTATAAAAGTTAAAGATGGTAGTTTAACTATCTCAGATCATGAATTAGAAGTAAATTTAGTAGTCTTAGACATGACAAATTTCGATGTGATATTAGGCGTGGACTGGTTAGCTCAGAACCATGCTTATATTGACTGTTTTAGTAAGGAAGTAGTATTCACTCCTCCTGACGAACCTAATTACAAGTTCAGAGGCTTATTAGTGGGAAGTACGCCTAAAGTGGTTTCTGCCCTTAAGGCCAGAAAATTATTACACCTAGGAGCTTGAGGTATCTTAGCCTGTGTAGTAAATGTGAGGTGTACTGAGATCTCGGTGTCGTCAGTACCAGTAGTGAACGAATTTCCAGATGTCTTTCCCGAGTACCTCCCTAGATACCTTCTGTCAGGGAAGTGGATTTCAGTATAGGACTGGAGCCAGGGACAACTCCTATATCCAAGGCTCCGTACAGGATGGCACCAACAGAGTTGAAAGAAATTAAATTACAATTACAGGACTTGCTAGATAAAGGATTCATACGCCCTAGTGTTTCGCCCTGAGGAGCTCCTGTGCTATTTGTAAAGAAGAAAGATGGATCTATAAGTCTATGCATAGATTATCGAGAATTGAATAAAGTTACAATGAAGAATAAGTATCCTCTTCCTAGAATAAATGATTTATTTGATCAGTTACAGGGAGCAACTGTGCTTTCAAAGATTGATCTAAGGTCAGGATATCACAGTTGAGAATCAGAGAGGAAGACATTCCTAAGACGACCTTCAAGTCGCGTTATGGGCACTACGAATTCACAGTGAAGCCATTTGGTTTAACCAACACTCCTGCCGCTTTCATGGATTTGATGAACTGAGTATTCGAGGAATTTCTGGACACGTTTGTCATTGTGTTCATTGACGACATCCTGATATACTCCAGGTCAGATGAGGAACATGAAGGACACTTGAGAAAAGTTTTATTGATGCTGAGGAGAAATGAGTTGTATGCTAAATTTTCCAAATGCGAATTCTGGCTCAGACAAGTATCCTTTCTGGGGCATGTGGTGTCCAAGGCAGGAGTCTCTGTTGATCCTGCGAAAGTGGAAGCAGTCATGCAGTGGCCTCGTCTAACCACCTCTACAGAGGTATGCAGTTTTCTGGGTCTTGCAGGTTATTATAAACGCTTTGTGCAGGATTTCGCCAGGATAGCCCTGCCTATGACTCAGTTAACGCGCAAGGGTAACTCATTTATCTGGGATGACATATGTGAAACGAGTTTCCAGGAACTCAAGCTGTAACGCCCCTACTTTTACAACATAAATTCCTAGGGACATTACTACTCATGCATGCATTCGAGGCCTTAACTGAGCTTAAAACGAATAAAAGTTGATAAATAAAAATCAATTTAATTTGGGATCCCATAGAAATACAAAACGTTTCCAAGAAACATAATTAAGTTCGGCCTCTAGTTTCAAAACTCTGTACTACATAAGCGGAAGACAATAATCTTTTAAAATTCTTTCTAAATTATGGATACGAAATTCATGACTTGGTTCCCATGGCTTCTGTAGCGCCTCCATGCCACTCGCTTGGTATGCTCTCGTCTCTACCTGAAAACATTTTAAAAACAAAGAAAGACACAACAAAGGTAGAGGGATGAGTATTATAAAATACCCAGTAAGTGGGGGGGTCGGGATATGCATACACATACAATCATGACCTTTAAACTCATTCGTAATATACATATACGGGACCTAAAACTTTCTCATATTGTCAGGTCTTTAATCCCCTGACTGCTTTCTCATTTGTGTATTGTCAGGTCTTTAATCCATGACTGCTTATTTAGTTGTCAGGTCTTTAATCCATGACTGCTTATTTAGTTGTCAGGTCTTTAATCCATGACTGCTTATTTAATTGTCAGGTCTTTAATCCATGACTGCTTATTTAGTTGTCAGGTCTTTAATCCATGACTGCTTATTTAATTGTCAGGTCTTTAATCCATGACTGCTTATTTAATTGTCAGGTCTTTAATCCATGACTGCTTATTTAATTGTGGGGCCGACTGGTCATCCTGAGTCATTTCGTTTCGAGTCCCTCACAGACCCCTGTACTTTGACCCATAGGTCTTTATTGCATGTTTGACCATGCACATAATGATCTCAGGATGCCAATGTCCACACTATTCATTAATTCATTTCGTGGCATACAAAACATGCATGAGGTCCCATCATTCACATAATAATAGTGCACATGTCACAAACATCATCATCGATATGCCAATCATACTTTTCTCATGGACAGTTTGAAGATCATACTTTTGTAAGAAAACATGCAATATTCTCCTACAAACTACTGTCCTATTCTCACATGAAATAATGGAATACTTTTACATAGCATACGAGAATAACCTCACATAAAATAATGGTTTATTTCCACATGATGCATCGAAATATTTGCACATAAAGTATTACGTATTCTCACGATAATATCTGTATATTTTCATATGAAAGATATAAACTATTTTCGCATGAAATCATGAAAATCATTTTCATTTCATCCCATTAAAAGTTCGGCACAAGGTCCCTTACTAAACCTTTTGAAAATCATTCACTCGAGATTCTCGAGAAACCCTTTGAAATATTCGTTTTCTAAATTCAAGCCCTAAGCATGAGTTTTGGAGATTCACCTTTTGAAATAAAACCTCCATTTTCATCTTTTAAAACAAATACATATTTCAGGAAATCGTATTCACTTCCCTTTTTAAGATCGTTTGTAGAAAATCCCTTACCTTAGCTCGAAGCTCCTTACATTCCGTTTCTAACTCAAGGTTTCGCTTAGTCGAGCTCGATAAATGAATCCCTAAATTAATTTCATCGGTTCCTTAATTAAATTACACAATTAGAAACTTATTTTGAATCCAATCATAGTTAGGCTAAGTTACCGTAAACGGACGCTTAAAACGAACTCGGGAAACGAAATTGATCGGGTCGGTGACTCGCGGCGCGGCGTGGCGGCGTCGGCGGCGGCGCGCGGCGCGGGTCGAGTATGGCGGCGTGTGTGTGCCGAGAGACGCGCGTGAACGTCAGGTTTGAAAACATCGTGAGCCGATCTATCCAGAACCGCTTTCCAATCTAGGAAAACCGGTCTGAAAACACCCCAAAACTCGAACCAAAAGTTCACGACTGTTGGGACCGGCTCGTCGGCGTGAACAAACAGAGACTGATCGAAGTTCCTACGTGCGACGCTGACCTTCGTTTCGGCGTGTGGCATAACGTCTATCGGTTGTGACGGTGCAAACGAATGCATCGTTTGGCAGAGAGATCCGGTGGGGCCCCGGCTGGTTGGCTTTGTTTGGGTGGTCGACAGACGGTCTCCTAAAGCAAAGGGGTTCGACCGCCAGACGAAATCGAGAGAGGAGAAGATGAACTCCTCGGCTTTCAATCGACAACGAACGGCGACAGGAGGTCCGTGCAGTGTAGTGTCCACTTGCAAAGGATGTCGACGTTTGCAACCAGACGACAAATAAGCTTGGTGGTACCGCCAAAGAACTCGTTTAGATGAAGACGAAAAAGAACTGGAGGTTGAAGACTATCCTCAAAATTCGTGCTCAAAAAGGACAAGGATTTAACCTAGCCTCTTCATCCAAAATTACCAAATTGTCCTTTCACCTTAGATAAACCATAAAATTGCCCTTTAACTCAAATAAGTAATCCAACTCAACATCTATATGGTTAAACCATATTTATATTATTAATTTGCAAAACTTAACTTAAACTAAGAAACTTCAAGGCCCGATTAAAAATTAATTTCCATTACATTAATCCAAGTACAACCTAAAAGGTACTTGAAAATTCTAGGGCGTTACACAAGCAGAGATTGGTGTTAGCCCCGATCCTTACAGTCCCTGAGGGAACAGGAAGTTTTGTGATCAATAGTGATGCTTCTAAGAAGAGTTTTGGTTGTGTATTAATGCAACATGGTAAAGTAGTAGCCTATGCATCCCGACAACTGAAGACTCATGAGCGAAACTATCCAACTCATGACTTGGAGTTGCCAACTGTAGTTTTTGCACTAAAGATTTTGAGGCACTACTTGTACGACGAAAAGATTAAGATATTCACAGATCATAAAAGTCTGAAATACTTGTTCACCCAAAAAGAGTTAAATATGAGGCAACGCAGATGGTTGGAACTGGTGAAAGACTATGATATCAATATTCAATACCATCTCGGTAAAGCAAATTTCGTTGCAGATGCTCTTAGTAGGAAATTGCAGTATTGGTGGGTGAAACCACAATGTAGTTAGCTCAGTTAACCGTTCAACTAACTTTGAGACAACGCATCGTGGATTCCCAACAGGGGGACCCTAAGTTAGTGGAGAAGTTTGATTCAGTAACCACAGATCAACCAACAGAATTTTCGCTATCCACGAATGGAGGACTACTATTTCAGGGACGATTATGTGTTCCAAACGACGACAAACTGAAGACTGAGATCTTAAACGAAGCTCATAACTCACCATTTTCGATGCACCCTAGTAGTACCAAGATGTATCGAGACCTAAAACAACTTTTCTGGTGGTGTAATATGAAGCGAGACGTGGCAGAGTTTGTCAGCAAGTGCTTGACTTGTCAGCAAGTAAAGGCACCGAGACAGAAACCGGCAGGGTTTGTTGCAACCCATGCATGTTCCACAGTGGAAATGGGATGAGATTTCTATGGACTTCATAGTTGGATTGCCCAGGACCTTGAGAGGTTATTCAATAGTTTGGGTCATTGTCGACTGGTTATCAAAGTCAGCACACTTCTTGCCAGGGAAACCCACTTACACTACAGATAAATGGGCACAACTGTACCTAGAGGAGATGGTCCGCTTACATGAGGTTCCAGCCAGGATTATCTCAGATAGAGACCCACGTTTCACCTCTAACGTTTGGAGGAGCTTACAAAAGGCGTTTGGTACACAGTTGGACTTTAGTACAACATTTCACCCTCAAACTGACGGACAAACGAAACGCTTGAATCAGACCCTAGAGGATATGTTACGAGCTTGTACTTTGGATTTTCCAGGTAGTTGGGACACTCATTTGCACTTGATGGAGTTTTCTTACAATAACACCTATCAGGCGACCATCGGGATGGCACCGTTTGAGGCCCTATATGGAAAGAGATGCAGAACCCCCGTCTATTGGAATGAAGTTGGTGAATGCCAACTGTTGGGTCCGAAATTAGTTCAGGTCACGAATGAGGCAATCCTAAAAATTAGAATGAGAATGCAAACTACCCAGAACAAACAGAAGAGTTATGTTGATTCGAGACGAAGGGACTTAGAATTCGAAATTGGGGACCATGTGTTCCTTAAAGTGGCTCCAATGAAGGGAGTTTTGAGATTTGGTTGGAAAGGGAAGTTGAGTCCACGTTTTATAGGGTTGTTTGAGATTCTAGAAAGGGTCGGCTCTGTGGCTTATAGATTGGCGTTACTGTCATCCCTCTCTACAACCCATAATGTATTTCATGTCTCCATGTTAAGAAAATACATACCGGACCCAGCTCATGTGATAGACTTTGAACCCTTACGACTGTCAGAGGATATAAGCTACGAAGAATGACATATACAAATTATCGCGAGAGATCAAAAGACTCTTCGTAATCGGGAAATTGGTCTGGTAAAAGTGTTATAGCAGAACCATCGTGCGGAAGAAGCTACCTGGGAGCGAGAAGAAGAAGTGTGAGCTAAGTATCCAGGACTATTTCAAGAATAGGAGTTTTTGAGAGGACGAAAGTTCTTAAGGAGGGAGATTGTAACGCCACAATTACAGTACATGTGGATTTATAGCTTTAATGGTGTGTTTTGAGTAGTTAGTTGTTTGAGGGATTACTTGTAGATAGTTTAAAAGAAGAAGCGTGTTTTGGGGAAACGAAAATGTCTTTTAGGGTTATGAATTATTAAAGAAGGAACTCTTATGTTTTATTTTTTTATAATTTTCTTAAAAGCTGCGTGAAAACCCCCCTCCCAGCCGTGCGATTTCTTCTTCATTCCTTTACGCCGCCAGCCTCACATTCCTTCAGAAGTAGAGTGAGTCGTCAGAAGTCTTGAACGCCACCCACTCCCTTCAGACCAGCCGTCGTTCGCCTCTCAGTCGATTCCTTCTGGTCAGCGAACATCGGCAACTCCTACAACCTTCAGGCCGTGGATGCCTTTACAAGGTGCGGTTTCTCGATTTTTTTGTTCATCAAGAAACCTTCGATTTAGTTCAAGGTTCGACATTAAGTTTTGGTTAGCATAGAGTTGGGAACTGTTTTAATTTGAGAATGTACTGTGTAAACTAAAATTTTAGAGTCTATTGTATTTCTTTTAGGTGAACCTTTGAACCTTGGAGCCCAAAAGTAGCTAAAGCGGGGAAAACTCGACAACGATTTGTCCTTCGATTTTAGGGGTAAGGTGGTTGTAACGAATTCGTTAAACCTTATGAAAATAAGCTAAGTTTGGGAGTAGTGTAGAATTTTGATTGAGGAAGTTTGGTTAAGCAGGTTTGAAAGGGAGCACCTCTTACAAATTAGAACTTAAGACTTTTGGAGTTTTAGGCTAAGATAAGGGATCTTGTGCCAAATTTTTCTAAAATGGGATAAAAGAGAAATAAATTTTATTACTTTATCTCAGAAGCATTTCATTATCTACTTTGTGAAATCGACTATGTTTTAAAGTATTATTTCAGTCATGTTATGAAAGTTATCAATGAAGGTTATTTATTACCTGTCCTTGATTTGTGCATTATAGTCATATAGATATTGGGACCTCATGCATTATATGTATGCCATAAAATGATAGGAAAGGAAGTTGTGGCAATTAGTCTCTTGAAGTTTTTATGCATGGTCAAACATGCATTAGAGACCCTATGGGTCAACTTATAGGAGTCTGTGAGGGACTCAAAGCCATATAGGGATCTATGAGGGATTCAAAGCTTACGAGGGTGCATGAGGACTCAAACTATAGGTCCATGACGGACTCAAAACGAAAGAACTCAGGATGACCAATTGACCATTTAAACTAAAAGAAAGTCATGTATTTCAGTTATGATCTATTACAAGGAAGCTTTAGGTCTCACATATGAAATTTTTATATAAAGTCTAAAAGTCATGATTGTATGTGTATGCATGTCCCAAACCTCAGTAGCGAGGTCACTTACTGGTATTATTTTATAATACTCACCATTTCCTTTTTTTTTTAAATGTTTTCAGGTAAAGACAAGGGCGTACAGGGCGAGTGACTGGGACGTGTTACTAATGCCATGGGTCAAGACATGATTTCCGCATCTCTTTATAGTACCAGTCATAGAAAAAAGGGTTTTGTTCAATTAATTTACATTCAGAATTTAAAGTAGGTCAAACTATTAGCGTTATTCAAGTTTTTATGGTTTTTTGGGATCCCTAATGATGATTTTAATAAACTTTGAAGTTTTACATTGTTTTGTTTTTTTTATTGGCCTAAAAGTTCATGCATGTTAGTAGTGTCCCTAGAAATTTAGTTCATAAGAGTAGGGGTGTTACATAAAATGATTCAAATGAATAAATGAGCTGAAGTGATCCCATTTCCTTGGACAACAATTTTGAGAACTAGAAATAACTCATCAAGAGTTCATCTCATATACCACATTCTATCTTTGAGTCCACTCAATATCTTTGATGAAAGATCCTCTTTATTATCTTTGTCCATGCAGTTATGTTTGTTTAGGAACGTTTCTAAAGGACTTTTTTTATTTATTTATTATTATCGTACATTTTGAATTCTTTATAAAAATATTGCATTTTTCAAATTTATTATAAGAATATATTTTTGTTTTAATTAGTTGGTGGATAGTCATCTCTTATCCATATACGAGATAAATGATCATCTCTGCGACCATCTTTCGTCACGTCAGATCACTGAATTTTTTTTTCCAAGATTTGTTTGAAATATATATAAGATTTGTTGGTTTTATATTTTTCAAATACGTTGGATTTAATTTTGTAAAAAAAAGATAAGATTGATTTTTCTTTTAATAATTCATTGTATTTATTTTTAAACCATTTTTTTAACTGATGCAAAAAATCCTCACATATTCTTTTAAACCATTTTTCTTAATTCATTTTTTAGCTATTTTAGAATATGAATTCTTTGTTAATTTTAATGTGTTTACACAAAATACAAATAATTTAATTGCTAAGTAATTGAATAGTACATAAATAATTCACTTTGCTTTAATATTTTTATCTACTATTCATTATACTTTGCAATTAAATCCAACATATCTTTAAAACATATAAAACTAACAAATCTTATATATATAACAAACAAAAAATATAAAACTATCTTAAATCTCTAACAAATCTTATAAAGAAAATGGAGAGATGACCATATGCGACGTGCGAAAGATGGCCATCTCTTGAAGAGACAATCAACCTCCTATACAATATTTTTTAAAATCACATGGAGAGACGATCATCTATCTTATTTGGATGGTCGGATGATGACCCTTCGCTAGTTAATTAAAACAACAATATTTTTATAATAAGTTTGAAAAATACAATATCTTTATAAAAAATTTCAAAATCTAAAATAATAAAAAATCCTCATTTCTAAAAGATAAGTAAAATTTTAGTAAGTACAAAAATTACGCCCCATTTAATAACCATTTGGTTTTTATTTTCTTATTTTTAAAAATTAAGACTATAAATATTTTGACCATGTGTACAAGGAAGAGACGACCTTGATCCAACTAATAAAAAGTATAATATTTTTCTAAATAGTTTGAAAGTTGCCATATTTTTATAATAAGTTTGTAAGCTTACAGGTTTAATAAAAATCTTGTTGTTAAAGGGTAGATTTTTGTATTTTGATTTTTCAAGTTGCAAAATATTTTGTTTTGATCTCTAAATTTTAAACTTTTAAATGGTAGATTTTAGCTTGTAAAAAAAAAAAAGAATAACATTTGATTTTTAATTATATTTTTCGACAAAATAATAAGACTTTGTATCATTATTTTAAACGGAGAAAAAAATTACATATTATTAAACTCAAGACTAATAACAAATTAAGATGTATCTTTAATGTAACCTAGGTACTTGTTGCATGCAATTATATTAAAAGGTAGGATAATTACAAGTAAGCCTTAGTAAAGAGAGAAAGAGAGAAAGTTGGACGAAATTAATCAAAGGATACTTTATTCATAGATATTGAAATTGAGAGGGAGACATAGGTTAAAAGATATAGGAAGATGACACATAGACTTTCATGGTGAAAACATGCATCGAATCACCGAAACAGACAATAACATAAACGAGTGAGTACAATATATAATAATACTAATAATAATCCATTGGAGTTTTATTGTAACGCCCCAAAACTCCAAGTACTCTTATTTGTGTTTTAGATTAATTTATTGGAAAAATAAATTTATTTGGACCGTGTGGCTTTGCGACTTGAAGGAAGATTATGCAAGTTAAGAAAAGTGTATAGTTAGAAAGGTCTCTCAAAACATCCAAATGAGCCAAGGGCATTCTAGTGATTAAGAGAGTTTTGGAGGGCATTTTGGTAATTTAGAGAAATTTGGCCTAGGGTTCTTCTCATTCTTTCTCTCCCCTTCTCGTGAGCCGCATGACAGAAGGTCCTGCACGTCCGGATCGGCTGGCCGTTCCTCTTCCCCTGCCGATTAGAGTGGCTCGACGCCGATCAAGCTCGACGGATCGAGTTTCGTCGGTCGACCTCACCACCACTCGTCGCGCGTTGCCATGAGGAGTCGTCGATCATCGGCTAGCGTGAAGTCTTGCAACCGGTCGCTTCCGTTAACTCTAGCCGTTGGGGAGAACCCACACGCCAGATCAAGTTCGCCGACTCCCCTACACGCAGAGTACGACCGTCGACCACCTTGCTCGGAGCCGTGGAGTTCGATCGAACGCCCCTGAGGTCGCCCGTTGAAGCCGCAACCCCCAACCGATGCTACCGCCCGTCGTTGCCGCGAAGCCGGCGCCGGAAGCTGTTCTTCTTGCGCGAGTCCTCCTGAAGGCTGCTTTGGTCCGATTTTGGTTACGGTTTTTGAGGAGTTTTGCGATCGGTTTTGGACTTTTCGTGACCGGTTTCTGTGTAGATCGGAGAGTGGGCATCTCGAATCGACCTCAACGCCTCGAAACACGCCGCCACGCGCCGCCACACGCCGCCGCCGTGCTCCGGCCACGCGCCGCCACTCCCGCTTCGCCAATTGCCTCCGTTTCGCGTCCCGAGTTCGTTTTAAGCGTCCGTCTGTGGTAATGTAGCCTAACTATGATGGGATTCAAAATAAGTTTCTAACTATGAAATTTAATTAAGGAATTGATGAATTTGATTTAGGGGATTCGACTATCGAGCTCGACTAAGCGAAACCTTGAGTTAAAAACGGAATGTAAGGAGCTCCGAGCTAAGGTAAGGGACTTTGTGCCGAATCTTTTTAAATGGGATTAAAGAAAACGAACTTCAATATTTTATGTGAAATTAGTACGATATTTTACTTAAAAGGATTTAATGATTTTTATACGAGAATATCCCGAGATTTTATGTGAAAATACTTTGATATTCTATGAGAAGATATCTCAATATTTTATGCGAGAATAATCTAGTATTTTATGCGAGAACGTCTTTGTATTTTATGTAAGGATATTCCAGCATTTCATGTGAGGATAGTACAGTATTATCTATGAGAATATTGCATGATTTCGTACGCGAGTATTACGCCCTATCTGATGTGAAAAGTCATGGTTTGCATATCAATGATAATGGTTGTGGCATGTACACTATAGTTATGATGAATGATGGGACCTCATGCATGTTATGTATGTCATGAAATGAATTAATGAAAAGTGTGGACATTGGTCTCCACGAGAGCATTATGTGCATGGTCAAACATGCAATAGAGACCCTATGGGTCAAATTACAGTGGTCATGAGGACTCAAATTATTACAGGGTCCATGAGGGACTCAAATTATTACAGGGTCCATGTGAGGGACTCAAAATGAAATGACTCGTGGATGACCAAGTCGGCCACACAAATAAAAAAAGGAAGTCATGGATTAAAGACCTGACAATATGAGAAAGTTTTAGGTCCCGCATATGTACTTTTCGAACAAGTTTAAAAGTCATGATTGTATGTGTATGCATATCCCAAACCTCGGTAGCGAGGTCACTTACTGGGTATTGTCTTTACAATACTCACCCTTTCTTTTCAAAATGTTTTCAGGTAAGGCTAAGGACGTGCAGGGCGAGTGACGGAGGCGCGTTGCCAGGACCATGGGATTAGACATGTTTTTCCGCATATTTCTTTTATAACTGATGTTGTTCCTTTATGTTTTTGGAGGTTTAAATTTACTTTACAGATTTTAAATAGGCCATGCTAAACTGCTCCTTTTATCTATTTTGAATGTTTTATTTGGGATCCCTAAAGACAAATTATTTCAGTTGGAGGTTTTCTTTTAAGATCTTTTATCTCTTGGCCTATAAACGCATGCATGTGTAGTAATGTCCCTAAGAGTTTAGTCATAGAAAAGTAGGGGCGTTACAGTTGGTATCAGAGCCCTAGGTTTAAGGGTTCTGTAGACTTGCTTACAGAGTAAGCACAGAGTAGTTCCCATGGTTGAACAACGCGTTCCGGTCACCGCCAGGTATGCCTTCGAATTAAAAGTTTTATTGTTCATGAAAAGAAAATTTAGTATTCTATGTAAAGATACTTTTATATAAAAATCAAGTTTGATGAATTTCCAAACTAAGAAAGAATGAGAATGTATGAGCTAAACTATATGTCTATGAAAAGGAAATGCATAAATGAAATGCTTATATGTGAATCTATACGCGTATATGTCATAGAGTTGACGTGATCTTACGCCGAAAGGAAAGAGAACACATGTGATCCCTACTATTGATGATAGAAAGGAAAATGTTTTAGTTAAGAATGTTTGCGCTAAAAATGAAGTTTTATAGCCATAAAACACGTGTTGAGAATTATTAAAAGGTCCGCCTTGACCAAGGGAGTAAAGAGTAAGACTTAAGAGGTTAGAGTGTTAAAGGTTGCTAGGAAACTAGATTACTTAAGTATAGCTTTCAATAATAAAAGTTAAGACTACTCATGAGAAGTTCAAAGTTTGAATGTGTTCGGTAAGAGGTTAGTGGTCTCATTCATTCATGCTAGATCAGTTGGATAGAAAGGTATGAGATTTAGTAAACGTACCACTTTGGAGTTTTCGACTTTGTTGGTTCCTGAATAAAGTCCCTCCATCTTCAAGTGATTGCATAACTACAGTATTTAAGGAGTTGAAAAGTAAAGAGAGCAAAAGTGTTTTGAAAATGGGCTCGAGATGTAAAGGAAAAAAAAAAATAGATTGTTAATGTTGAGATGAAAATTAGTTTTTCTTTCAAGACACCTGAAACACTTCGTTTTTTTTTTATACCATTACTCTGAGAGGAAAGCCACAGGGATATACACAATTAATGTGATACTACAGATAGACATGATACGAAGTCTCAAAAGCGATACCTTAAGCTAAATAAACTTAATAAAGACAAGTATAAAGAAGAAAAGTAAGGAATTAGAGTTTTAGTTTGAGAACACAAAAGAATTGATTGTCGGGACTCCAGAAACTGGTGCACGATTAGACATTCATATGATCACTGGTGTGTTCACGCTTGTGGAATGTGTATAAGGAACCTTGCCACTAATTTCTACCTGTTGGACTAGATTTACGTGTACAACTTGAAAGAGATAACTGAAGTATTAACCTTGAACTATGACGTAGTAAAGTTCCTTTTTCCCCAATCAGAGGGTTAAGGGGAGAGGATTCGGTTAGTAGATGAAAGTGCTTTGAATCTCCTCTTCGTTATGTAGCAGTCAAGCTAAGGAACTCCTTACAATTAGCTTAAGTGTCTAGTGGTAGTGGTCGAACGACCATTAGAAACATGAACCTATAAGGTTCCTTTGGTAAAGGCCAGGTTGATGGTTTCTTAAGAAAGGTTTTAGTGAATTTGACCTTATGAGCAAACTAGTACAGATAGTTGAGAAAGTCCTTAATCTTACTAAAAGAAGAAGACCAAGTTTAAGGATAGTAAGCACGAGGAACAATGCGTTAGTGTTAGATAAGAAAGGTTCTATCTTTTAAAGTTACCCCTAACACAAGAGACAGACTTAATTATGGAATTAAAAGTAGAGCGTAACATAATTTCTAATACTCCTTACCGAATGCTCCAAAGAAAGTGAAAGAACTCAAGTCATAGGTGCATGACCTTCCATGTAAGAGTTGATAGTAGTTTATTCGCCATAAGGAGTAATAGGGGGTTGCGTAAAGGAGAAAGGTGTATTCTTACGCTTGTGCATGGGAGATGAGAAGTGGAAGAAAGTGGTTGCTAAGAATAAATCTCTTCGTCCGTGGATGAACGACCTATTCCACGATCTGAGGGCACATAGTGTTCCTTAAGATGATTTTGGAGACAAGTTAGCGCTGTCATCATGAACCGGGATTAGATATCCCGAGACGACTTTCAAATCACTTTACTAACATCATGAAGGTTGTAGAGATTTTACTTAAATGACCCTAATGTTTATAGGCTTGATGGATTCAAAGGCTCAAGAAAAGGTAAATCATTGTTGAGATAAAGTTGTCGGAGACGTTCTAGTTAAACCAAGCCTAAGAAGGCGCGAAAACGACAATTCGGGAGGATTGCTTTAGGCATAAGGAGGGAAGAGTAAGTCCCGAGATATGGAAGTAGTCGAAAGGTCGCTAAGGGTTAAGTGCTCAAGTAAACTTCAAAAGATGAGCATAAGGAAATTTGTAAAGTTAAGAAGAGATTTAGTATGTGACCTCGGTGAGTGATATTAGAAAGGAAATGTTCGAGTTCAGGATGTAATGCCTAAAGGAATCTTTGTCAAGATAGGACTCACTTGCGCGTTATCAAAAAGGAATAGTTTGGACAAAGGAAGGAAAGGGTAGACATTACGAGGCGAAAAGTCTTTCAAGAAACCTTAAACAACCAATTAGCATGAGTAGAACATTAGCAAAAGAATATTGTAATTCTTGAAAAGTTCAAAGTCTAGAGGTGTTAAATAAAGCATTCGTATTCAAGGTTTGAACGTTAGGGTTTCATGACAAAAGAGTCGGAAAAGTTAAGAAATGTAGTGGATGCCATTGTAAGGTATCCAACCCTATTGGTGTTAAGAAAATTGCATTATATTCAAGTGATTACTTGAGCAGGATATTCAAGGGAGTGAAGGATAAAGGGAGAATGAGTTTTAAAAGACTAATTTCCTTTTATGCGAGATCGCTTAACATCGAGTGTGGTTAGCGGTTGAGTTATATTAAGGGGAGTGATATGAATGACTGCTTAGTTGTGCCTGAGTGAGGAAAGATTAAAAGAGATAGAGTATGAGTTATATCTCGAATAACTTGCTTTAAAGGATTCGTGCTAATCCTAGAACTTACAATGAAAATTTTGTCACCTAATGCGATAACCTATAATTGTTTAGGCTCTTAAGCAGGGTAAGTCAAGAGGATTCCATTACATTCTTTTAAAGTTAGTTTAGGGTTGTTGTCGCAGCCTGATTGTTAGATTTTTGTGTCTTTGGAGGATCATCGTTTACGATTAAAGAAACTTAGTTTCACTTATATTGGGTTGTTCAACATTTCTGTGTATAGTGTGTTTACAACCTGTGTAATCTGAAATGAAGTTTGGAGGCATGATTGGTTTATTTTCTGATTTTAGAAGTGCAATTTCCATCAAACAGGTGTTAGAGAAAATTTTTGGCATGGTTGTAGTTATGCCGTTATCTGCCGAAATTTTTGGAGCATTTTTGTAATAAGACCTAAGAGAGTGTATGGAACATTTCACGTGACGATAACAACCAAATGAGACCTATGTTTAACTTACTCCAAACATGACTTTAAGCTTGCAGCGAGTTATTGTAGGTCAATAGAGAGGCTCAAAGTTGATTAATTACATGACTGAGGTTCATCAGAAAAGATATCTCCCAATTAGTGGCTAACTAGCCATTGAACCAAGTGAAGGCTATGGGGCAAAGGTCTTTTAAGTTATTACAACCTTAAGTGTTTTAAATTTGAGAGGGAGATCGCCTCTACAACGTTCCTATAAAGGTTACCAAGGACCGTGTGAAAGATTGCTCGACAAGATAATCCTAAACCACCAAACGAGCTTGCTAAAACTTTACCCTTAATGAGTCACATCTCCGGAAAAGTGAGAAAACGAGTGAGTCATGCCTTGACAGAAATGCTAGCAACTTGTACAATAAGCTTTGAACGAAATGTCGAGATTTGATCACAAAGGAGGCCAAGTCCATGCTTTGGAGGGTCGATTGAAAATTCTAAAGTGAATTTACTTCGTGGCTTATAAGTCACCATTGTTGCACATCTCTGCGAGATCATGATGTGTTCCACGATTTTATGCTAAAAAAGTATCGTCGGACCGTCACATGCTTTTTGAGTTCAAGCCCTTATAGTTGAATGGGAATCAAACTTATAAGGAATGACAGTGCGAATCCTCGCAAGGATCAAGAAGACCTTTCATAATCGGAAACGAATTTAGTTAAAGTATCGTGGTAAAACTTTCTGACATAAAAAGCTACTTAGGCATGAGTGGATGAAATGCGTGAAAAATATCCCGAACTAATCTAAGAGTAGAAACTTTCGAGGACGAAAAGTTCTTAAGGAGGGAAGATTGTAACACCCCAAAACTCCAAGTACTCTTATTTGTGTTTTAGATTAATTTATTGGAAAAATAAATTTATTTGGACCGTGTGGCTTTGCGACTTGAAGGAAGATTATGCAAGTTAAGAAAAGTGTATAGTTAGAAAGGTCTCTCAAAACATCCAAATGAGCCAAGGGCATTCTAGTGATTAAGAGAGTTTTGGAGGGCATTTTGGTAATTTAGAGAAATTTGGCCTAGGGGTCTTCTCATTCTTTCTCTCCCTTCTCGTGAGCCGCATGACGAAAGGTCCTCGCCGCGTCCGGATCGGTGGCGCCGCCTCTTCCCCGCCGATTAGAGTGGCTCGACGCCGATCAAGCTCGCGGACGGATCGAGTTTCGTCGATCGACCTCACCACTGGCCGTAGTGCGTTGCCATGAGGAGTCGTCGATCATCGAAGCTAGCGTGAAGTCTTCTGCAACCGGTCGCTTCCGGTTAACTCTAGCCGTTGGGAGAACCCACACGCCGATCAAGTTCGCCGACTCCTACACGCAGAAATGCGGCCGTCGACCACCTTGCTCGGAGCCGTGGAGTTCGATCGAACGCCCGAGGTCGCCGTTGAAGCGCAACCCCAACCGATGCTACCGCCCGTCGTTGCCGCTGGCCGGCGCGGGCGTTCTTCTTTGCGCGTCCTTGAAGCTGCTGGTCCGATTTTGGTTCGGTTTTGAGGAGTTTGCGATCGGTTTTGGACTTTTCGTGGCCGGTTACGTGTAGATCGGAGAGTGGGCATCTCGAGATCGACCTCAACGCCTCTCACGCACGCCACCACGCGCGCCACACGCCGCCGCGCGCTGCTCGCCCACGCCGCCACTCCCGATTACGGCCAATTGCCTCCGTTTGCGCGTCCGAGTTCGTTTTAAGCGTCCGTTGTGGTAATGTAGCCTAACTATGATGGGATTCAAAATAAGTTTCTAACTATGAAATTTAATTAAGGAATTGATGAATTTGATTTAGGGATTCGACTATCGAGCTCGACTAAGCGAAACCTTGAGTTAAAAACGGAATGTAAGGAGCTCAGAGAGCTAAGGTAAGGGACTTTGTGCCGAATCTTTTAAATGGGATTAAAGAAAACGAACTTCAATATTTTATGTGAAATTAGTACGATATTTTACTTAAAAGGATTTAATGATTTTTATACGAGAATATCCCGAGATTTTATGTGAAAATACTTTGATATTCTATGAGAAGATATCTCAATATTTTATGCGAGAATAATCTAGTATTTTATGCGAGAACGTCTTTGTATTTTATGTAAGGATATTCCAAAGATTTCATGTGAGGATAGTACAGATATTATCTATGAGAATATTGCATGATTTAAATGCGCGAGTATTACGCCTATCGATGTGAAAAGTCATGGTTTGCATATCAATGATAATGGTTGTGGCATGTACACTATAGTTATGATGAATGATGGGACCTCATGCATGTTATGTATGTCATGAAATGAATTAATGAAAAGTGTGGACATTGGTCTCCTGAGAGCATTATGTGCATGGTCAAACATGCAATAGAGACCCTATGGGTCAAATTACAGGGTCCATGAGGGACTCAAATTATTACAGTGGTCCATGAGGACTCAAATTATTACAGGGTGCATGAGGGGACTCAAAATGAAATGACTCGGGATGACCAGTCGGCCACACAAAATAAAAAAGGAAGTCATGGATTAAAGACCTGACAATATGAGAAAGTTTTAGGTCCCGCATATGTACTTTTCGAACAAGTTTAAAAGTCATGATTGTATGTGTATGCATATCCCAAACCTCGTAGCGAGGTCACTTACTGGGTATTGTCTTTACAATACTCACCCTTTCTTTTCAAAATGTTTTGTGTAAGGCTAAGGGCGTGCGGAGCGAGTGACGGAGCGCGTTGCCGTGAGACCATGGGATTAGACATGTTTTTCCGCATATTTCTTTTATAACTCGATGTTGTTCCTTTATGTTTTTGGAGGTTTAAATTTACTTTACTGATTTTAAATAGGCCATGCTAAACTGCTCCTTTTATCTGTTTTGAATGTTTTATTTGGGATCCCTAAAGACAAATTATTTCAGTTGGAGGTTTTCTTTTAAGATCTTTTATCTCTTGGCCTATAAACGCATGCATGTGTAGTAATGTCCCTAAGAGTTTAGTCATAGAAAAGTAGGGGCGTTACATTTATATATATATATATAAAGTTGATTCTTATTTACTTGTTGACACATAATTGTCCAATTGACTGAACATAAGCACACACGCACCCTTGAGGACATGGCTTATCGCAACGAAGCAGTTTACCCTTACACGCAAGTTTGACATTTTGGTCCTTGATCATTTTTCTCATGAAAACATACATCTCAGCCGTCCGTGAGTTCCGTCCACAGTAGCCGTCCGCGAGTTCCATCCACAGTCGCCGTTCGCGAGTCCCATCCACAGTCGCGTGCAACCATCGGCGAGTCGGAAGACCGATCCACGAAGCGCCATTCACAGCAGCCGTGTGCCGTCGTTGGAAGCCGCTTGTCCGATCACGAGAGAGCGGCGGCAGTCTCTCGCCGGAGTGTACCGATCCACGCGCGCTCGCCGCGCGCCGAAAAGGAGTTGCGGCCATAGTCCCGTCGCAAGCCAACCGCCACGTCCGAGAACTCCACACCCTCGTCGCGGAAACCCACGGACAGAGGCGAATATCGAGCCGCCGCCGACCAGCACGTCTTCACAGCCGTAGAGATTATGGACCGGTGAACGTTCGGGTTAAGTTTCGAATTAGATAAAGGTTTATTCGTGCCCTATTGATTTCTTGTGTCTTAACTGAGAGCCTAAGCTATATTTTCAAACGCAAATTGTAGGGATTAAACTTGGAGCGGAATTTGGAGGTCAAACATCAAAACCAACTAAGGAATATTGAGTCCTTGCGTTGAACCCGAGGTAAGCGGGGCATGAAATTGTAAGGGCTCGATTTAGGTACTTTTCAATTATGAGTTTAGTGAAGGCTCGGGAATGATTTTTCGAACTGTGGTGTGAACCAGGTTTTACTAAAAGAAGAGTAGACAAGGAAGTCGATTGGGTTCGGAGCGAAGTCGGAACTAAGGTAAGGGACCTTGTGCTTAAACTTTTAACGGGATTAAATGAAAACGATTTTCATGATTTCATGCGAAAATAGTTTATATTTTTCCATATGAAAATATACAGATATTATTCGGAGAATACGTAATATTTTATGTGCAAATACTTCGATGCATCATGTGGAAATAAACCATTATTTTATGTGAGATTATTCTCGTATGCTATGTAAAAGTATTCCATTATTTCATGTGAGAATAGGGATGAGAGTTTGTATGAGAATGATTCATGTTTTCTTACAAAGTATGATCTTCAAACCGTCCATGAGAAAAGTATGATTGGTATATTGATGATGATGTTTGTGACATGTACTCTATTATCATGTGAATGATGGGACCTCATGCATGTTTTGTATGCCACGAAATGAATTAATGAATAGTGTGGACATTGGTATCCTGAGATCATTATGTGCATGGTCAAACATGCAATAGAGACCTATGGGTCAAAGTACAGGGGTCTGTGAGGGACTCAAAACGAAATGACTCAGGATGACCAGTCGGCCCCACAATTTAAATAAGCAGTCATGGATTAAAGACCTGACAATTGAATGAGCAGTCATGGATTAAAGACCTGACAATTAAATAAGCAGTCATGGATTAAAGACCTGACAATTAAATAAGCAGTCATGGATTAAAGACCTGACAATACTAGAAAGTTTTAGGTCCCGTATATGTATGCTACGAATGAGTTTAAAGATCATGATTGTATGTGTATGCATATCCCAAACCTCGGTAGCGAGGTTACTTACTGGGTATTGTTTTGCAATACTCACCCTTTCTTTTAAAAATGTTTTCCAGGTAAAGGAAAGGACGTGCAGGGTGTGTGACGGAGGAGCGTTACTAAGACCATGGGAACCACATGATGATTTCCATATTCTTGTTTCAAACTGATATTGTCTCTATGTTTTTATTTGGAGTTAAACTTATTTACCTTTTTAATAGGCCATGCTAAATCGATGTTTTTATCTGATTTTAATGTTTTGTTTTTTTTGGGATCCCTGGAACTATTTATGTTAATTGGAAATTTCTTTAAAGTTCTTTTATCTCTCGGCCTATAAATGCATGCATGTGTAGTAATGTCCCTAGGAGTTGGTCATAGAAAATTAGGGGCGTTACAGTTGGTATCAGAGCCCTAGGTTTAAGGGTTCTGTAGACTTGCTTACAGAGTAAGCACAGAGTAGTTCCCATGGTTTAACAACGCTTTCCATTCACCGCCAGGTACGTTCTGATATTTTATTAAGAAAGTAAATGATTATGATATGATACTGTTTTATGCATATACATAACCCTAAAAGCCCCGAGGGGTGATCCTATCTATTGATTTGGAAGTAAAGAAAACTGAGTTAGAAACTCTCTATGTTGTAGTTGACAAAATGCCACCTAGAGGCCGAGGGAGAGGTAGGGGGCGTGGTAGGGGCCGGAGGGCAAGGGAAAACGTTGACGCCCAACCGGAATTACCCTAGAGCGAGGAAGAGGTCGCTCCACCCGTTCGAGACCTCCCCGAGATCGGCCGACCGCCAGAGAATGTACTGCAGCTGCCCCATGGCGAGATCAAGGAAACGCCAATGTTATGACTATGATGGTGGAGGCTATGCGAGTCCGGGTGCGAGCTCTGATAGCCACCCACCGCCCAAGCAAATCGGGGCGAAACGATGCAACTCGAGTCTCGTTACGAAGGACTTCGAAAATATGATCCTAGATCTTTCAATGGGTCTTCCAGTGACCCCACCTGTGGTCGAAGTTGTGGCCGTCCTCCATTGAGACCATCTTGATCGATGAACCGCCCCGAGGACCGAGAGTGTGTCTGTGCTACCTTTATCTTTGAGGATGACGCGTATTTATGGTGGGAGTCCGCCCGGGAACCATTGCGCGGAGGAGAAACGATTACACGAATCTGTTCAAAGAAGCATTCGCGGAAATTCTATCCTGCTGCAGCTCGCTACTGAAGCGGCGAGTAATTCTACAAATGTGTGCGAGCCGGAGAAGCGGTGGAGGTGTATGAGAGGGAATTTACCCGTTTGTCCCACTTTGCCCCGAGCCGGGTAGATCAGAGGCAAAGAAGACCGAGCGCTTCATTATGGGGTGGGATGAGAACGTTCGAGGCTTTATCCAAGCATTAGCACCTCCCGATTACGCCTCCGCAGGTGAGAGTGGCGGAATTGATTTGGGTGCAGAGCACGCATCGCACAAACAGTAGTAATGAATTAACAAAGCGACCCATAGCAAATCATAAGAGGAAGTGGGACCACCCAATTCCGGCTCACGCAGCGTCCCCAGACACCCGCATAGACAAGGGCATTTTAAATGCGAGTTCCGGTCGAAACCACAAGTCAACGGATCGGAAATAGCGGCGGAGATAGGCCACGCAGTGCAAAAGAATGTGGTAGCGACCTTTGGGTAAGTGTTTGGCCCGTCCGGTGTGTGTTTCAGTGCGGAAAAGAAGGGCACAGAGAGCTAATAGTTTGCCGAGTCAAGCCAGATACTAGCCACCCTCGGGTTATAAATAGTGGGCTCTCTTTGTGAAGCCGGTTATACATCGGGGAGAGCTTATGCAAGCACCAAAGCGAGAGACATCTATGGCTCGGACTTCGGTGGTTCTGGTACACTTCCATTACTTGGGCACCTTGCCTTTGTATTATTTGATTACGGTTCTCACGCTCTCTTTTATTTCTGCATCCTTTGTAAGTCAAGTCAAGTGAGTTAGAACTAGAAACGATTCTGATATGCCTCGCTGTCTCCACTCCTGCGGAATAAATTTGTTAGCCAATATGAAAGTCAAGGATGGTAGGGTGACCATCGCAGCATGAGTTAGCGATGAATCTAGTGGTCTTAGACATGTTTGACTTTGACGTAATATTGGGCATGGGTGGTTAGCGCAGAAACCATGCTCGCATTGATCGCTTTGGGAAGGAGGTAGTGTTCACTCCTCACGACCAACTTCAACTCTGAGTTGAGAGCACGATAGCAGAAGTAGGCCTAAGGTAATTCACGCCCCTTAAGGCGAAAAGTTATTGCATCGGGGAGCACAGGGGCGTCTTAGCTTGCATACTAGATGCAAGGTGCACAGAGATCTCAATGACATCGGTACCCGAGGTGAATGAGTTTACTGAGACGTCTTTCCCGAGGACCTCCGGGAATACCTCCCACTCGAGGAGGTAGATTTTAACATCGGTTTGGAATTGGGGACGACCCCGATATCCAAGGCCCCGCATCTGAGAATAAGCGCCGCAGAGTTGAAAGAACTAAAAATACGATTACAAGACTTGCTAGACAAAGGGTTTATCGCCCAGCGTTTATATACTGAGGAGCACCTGTATTGTTCGTGAAAAGAAAGACGGATCCATGCGCTGTGTATATAGATTACGAGGAGTTGAATAAAGTTACGATCAAGAACAAATACCCTCTCCCCGAGAATAGATGACTTGTTCGATCGATTCTGAGGAGCAACAATGTTCTCAAGATCGATCCGAGATCGAAGCTACCATCGATTGAGGATCGGTGAAGAGGATATTCCTAAAAGCGAGATTCGAGATCACGTTATGGGCATTACGAGTTCCGCGATAATGCCGTTTGGTTTGACCAACGCCCTGCGCTTTCATGGACTTGATGAACCGTTTATTCAAGGAGTTTCTTGATACGTTCGTGATTGTGTTCATCGATGATATCTTGATATACTCCGGTGTGATGAAGAGCATGAAATGCACACGAGGAAAGTGTTACTCACGTTGAGAGAGAATAAGTTATATGCAAAATTTTCCAAGTGTGAATTACGGCTCGGACAAGTATCCTTCTTAGGGCATGTGGTGTCCGAAAGTCTCTCTGTTGATCCAAATAAAGTGGAGGCCGTCACACGCTGGCCTCGTCCGACCACCGTTACACAGTGTGTAGTTTTACGGGTCTTGCGAGGATACTATAGACGATTCGTGCGAGATTTTGCCAAGATAGCCATGCCTATGACGCACGACGCGCAAGGAAAACCCATTTGTTTGGGATGATGCTTGTGAGGCGAGTTTCGAGAACTCAAGAACAGTTAGTGTCGGCCCCGATTCTTACGGTTCCAGAGCGAGGAGCTTTGTAGTTTACAAAGTGATGCTTCTAAGAAAGGGTTGGGTGTGTACTAATGCGAAAGACGCGGTAAAGTAATAGCTTATGCGTCCCGACAATTGAAAGACGCACGAGAGGAACTATCCGACTCATGACACAGAACTAGCGCGCGTGGTCTTTGCATTAAAGATCCGGAGACACTACCTATATGGCGAGAAAATTGATTTTTTCTGAGATCATAAAAGTCCAAGTATCTGTTCACCCGAAGAATTGAACATGAGGCAACGCAGATGGTTGGAACTGGTGAAGGATTATGACATTGACATACAATACCATCCCTGTAAGGCTAATGTAGTGGCGATGCCCTCGATAGGAAGCGATGCATACTTCTACATGCGAAGTTCTGAGCGAGCGAGTTACAGAGCGAGTTTGCTCGGCCGAAATTGCGATACTAGTAGGAAAGACCACGGCTCGATTAGCCCGATTAACGATACAAACCGACCTTGAGACAACGTATCATAGAGACTCGGCAGTGGACCCTCGATTATTAGAAAAGCGCATCTGCGGTAACTCACGAGGTGAGTTGACAGAGTTTTCCCTATCCACGAGACGGAGGAGTACTATTTCGAAGTCGATTATGCGTGCGAGCGGCGACAAACCGAAAATCAAATATTGAGTGAAGCCCATAACTCACCATTTTCTATGCATCCCGGCGGTACCAAGATGTACCGAGATCAAAAGCGATCGTTTTGGTGGTGCAACATGAAGCGCGACGTGCGAGTTTGTCGGCAAGTGTTTGACTTGTCGGCAGTGAAGGCACACCTGAGCGAGAGACCGCAGGATTACTGCAGCGTGCTACATGTACCTCGGTGGAAATGGGAGGAGATCTCAATGGATTTCATAGTTGGGTGCCTAGAACTTTACGAGGTTACACAAGAATTTGGGTCATAGTGGGCGGTTAACAAAGTCAAGCACATTTCATACCGAAAACCCACCTATTCTACGAGATAAGTGGCGCGGCTTTACCCTGAAGAGATAGTCCGTTGCATGGGATTCCAGTCAAGATTATTTCGAGCGAGGATCCACGTTTCACCTCCAACTTCCGGAGAAGTTTACGAGAGCGTTGGGTTCGCGATTGAACTTCATGATGCTTTTTCATCCACGCAGACGGATGGGCGCGCATGAGCGATTAAACGGATATTAGAGGATATGTTGCGAGCTTGCACTTTAGACTTCTCGGCGATTGGGACACTCATTTGCATCCGATGGAGTTTGCTTATAATAACGATTATCGATGCGACCATCTAATGGCTCCATTTGAAGCTCTCTATGGAAAACGTTGCGAGAACTCCCGTTTTTGCAGAGGAGGTTGGTGAACGCCGATTGTTGGGTCCAATTAGTACAGTCACTAATGATGCGGTACAAAAGATTAAAGCGCGGATGCGAACCGCCCGCCCAAAGCGATGAAGAGCTATGCAGGACACGAGACGAAGGACCTAGAATTCGATGTTGGGGACCACGTATTTCTTAAGGTGGCCCCAATGATGAAGGAATTCTAAGGTTTGGCGAAAAGGGAAGTTGAGTCCACGATTCATCCGGACCATTTGAGATTTTAGAGAGGATTGGTGCGGTGGCCTCTGATTAGCACTACCGCCTTCCCATCGCCAGCTACAACGTGTTTCACGTCTCCATGTTGAGAAAGCACGTTCCGAGATCCGACTCATGTCGTGGACTTGAACAGCTGCAGCTAATGAAGATCCGAGTTATGGTGAGCGGCCCAGTACAAATTATTGCAAGAGATCGAAAGACCCTCCGTGAATGGCGTGAGATCGGCTTAGTTAAAGTGTTGTGGCAAAACCACCGCACGGAAGAAGCTACCTGGGAGCGAGAAGAGGAAGTGCGAGCTAAATACCCAGAGTTATTTCAAGAATAGGAACTTTCGAGGACGAAAGTTCTTAAGGAGGGAAGATTGTGACGACCACCATCACAGGTACTACTTTTTATTTTATTTAACGCTCTATTAACCGCTGTATTTAGTCGGATTAGTGTTTTAATCAAGCTCGGCGAGAGGGAGGCCGTAATTTTGTTTAGCTTATGTGAATTATTTCTTTTGAGATGAGATTAATTATGAAATTAAAGGAAAAGGGCAATTTCACGGGCGTTTTGGTGATTATTGCTTAAATGAGGGTTGTATGAGATTTGACCTAAAACCCTAAACCCTAAGCCTCCTTAGTATTTAACCATAAGAAAACCCTAGCCCATCATCATCTCCTTCATCTCATCTCTAGCCTAATCCAAAACCCTAACCCTAACCCTAGCCATCCTATCTCTCACCTCATAATTGTCTAGCCAAAACCCTAAGCCTATTGTCTTAACCCTACCGCCGGCGAAGAAGAATTCCGTCAACCGATCCTCACGCCGGCCAAGCTCACGTCCAAAGGGGAGCCGCTCGTCCTTTCACCAGCTACAATCGGATAGGACTTCGCCGTCCAGCTGCTCACGCCGGCGAGTTTTCCTACTCGAGGTTGCACGCCGCCGCGTGAAGGTCTCGCCTCTCAGCCGTCCGCGAGTTCCGTCCACAGTAGCCGTCCGCGAGTTCCATCCACAGTCGCCGTTCGCGAGTCCCATCCACAGTCGCGTGCAACCATCGGCGAGTCGGAAGACCGATCCACGAAGCGCCGTTCACAGCAGGCCGTGCGCGGCGCTGTTGAAGCCGCTTGTCCGATCACAGGAGCAGCAGCAGGTCTCGCCGGAGTGTACCAGTCACGCCGCTCCTGTCGCCGCCGAAAGGGAGTTGCGGCCATAGTCCCGTCGCAAGCCAACCGCCACGTCGAGAACTCCAGCCACCCTCGTCGGAAACCCACGGACAGAGGCGAATACCGAGCCGCCGCCGACCAGCACGTCTTCACAGCCGTAGAGATTATGGACCGGTGAACGTTCGGGTTAAGTTTCGAATTAGATAAAGGTTTATTCGTGCCCTATTGATTTCTTGTGTCTTAACTGAGAGCCTAAGCTATATTTTCGAACGCAAATTGTAGGGATTAAACTTGGAGCGGAATTTGGAGGTCAAACATCAAAACCAACTAAGGAATATTGAGTCCTTGCGTTGAACCCAAGGTAAGCGGGGCATGAAATTGTAAGGGCTCGATTTAGGTACTTTTCAATTATGAGTTTAGTGAAGGCTCGGGAATGATTTTTCGAACTGTGGTGTGAACCAGGTTTTACTAAAAGAAGAGTAGACAAGGAAGTCGATTGGGTTCGGAGCGAAGTCGGAACTAAGGTAAGGGACCTTGTGCCGAACTTTTAACGGGATTAAATGAAAACGATTTTCATGATTTCATGCGAAAATAGTTTATATTTTTCCATATGAAAATATACAAGATATTATCGTGAAAATACTAAATATTTTATGTGCAAATACTTGATGCATCATGTGGAAATAAACCATTATTTTATGTGAGATTATTCTCGTATGCTATGTAAAAGTATTCCATTATTTCATGTGAGAATAGGACAGTAGTTTGTATGAGAATGATTCATGTTTTCTTACAAAGTATATGATCTTCAAACCGTCCATGAGAAAAGTATGATTGGTATATTGATGATGATGTTTGTGACATGTACTCTATTATCATGTGAATGATGGGACCTCATGCATGTTTTGTATGCCACGAAATGAATTAATGAATAGTGTGGACATTGGTATCCCGAGATCATTATGTGCATGGTCAAACATGCAATAGAGACCTATGGGTCAAAATCACGAGGTGTCCATGAGGACTCAAAACGAAATGACTCAGGATGACCAGTCGGCCCCACAATTAAATAAGCAGTCATGGATTAAAGACCTGACAATTGAATGAGCAGTCATGGATTAAAGACCTGACAATTAAATAAGCAGTCATGGATTAAAGACCTGACAATTAAATAAGCAGTCATGGATTAAAGACCTGACAATACTAGAAAGTTTTAGGTCCCGTATATGTATGCTACGAATGAGTTTAAAGATCATGATTGTATGTGTATGCATATCCCAAACCTCGGTAGCGAGGTTACTTACTGGGTATTGTTTTGCAATACTCACCCTTTCTTTTAAAAATGTTTTCCAGGTAAAGGAAAGGACGTGCAGGGTGTGTGACGGAGGAGCGTTACTAAGACCATGGGAACCAGCATGATTTCCGCATATTCTTGTTTCAAACTGATATTCTCTCTATGTTTTTATTTGGAGTTAAACTTATTTACGTTTTTAATAGGCCATGCTAAATCGATGTTTTTATCTGATTTTAATGTTTTGTTTTTTTTGGGATCCCTGGAACTATTTATGTTAATTGGAAATTTCTTTAAAGTTCTTTTATCTCTCGGCCTATAAATGCATGCATGTGTAGTAATGTCCCTAGGAGTTGGTCATAGAAAATTAGGGGCGTTACACTACTTTTTTACCACGTGACATTTTTATTTTTATTTTATCATATATTAAATTTAACTTTTTTTTAAGAATTTTATTTCAAAACTGTCTTTATTAATTTAAATATTTTTATAAAATTTATATTTATTTAATTTTTTTCAAATTATTTATAGATTTTTTCATACAACATTTCTCTAAACTGACATCAAGATTTAAATCTTTGGTATATTACATTCTATCCTTGTTTATAATTTCAACATAAAAATTGCAGGTCACTTGTATAAAAATTTATAATTTGTATAAAATTTAAAAAAAATGGAAAAGTTTTCGATTTTTTTTTTACCACATATGTTGTGGAAGATTTGAATTTTTGTCCTTTTGGTCAAGAGTATACATTTTATGTCAGTTGTTCCATAGTTTTAGAGGAAAGAAATGAGTTAGAGACTTAAATAAAATATTTTTATGTAATTAAATTTAGAGTATTCAAGATTTGTAAACGTTAGAAGAAAAAAAATAGAGTTTACATTACATTTTTTTATAAAATTAAAAGTTTGAACAATATTAATCAATTAATTTGGAGCTTCATTTCAACTTGGAGGAATTTATATAAGACTTCTTAAAATTTTAAAGATTAAATTAGAAATAAGGTTAAAAATTTTAGAGCCTGAAACTATGAAAGGGTTAAATTTTAAATTTTTATTGTAGGGTGATAATAATGGATAACATAATTTTAAATTATTAAAACTGAAAATTTTTGTGGTGTAAAATGTAGTTGTCGTGTTAATTATTAAAATTGAAAACTTTTCGGTGTAAAATATAGTTGGTCATTTAAAATAATTGTTGTAACACGTTGCTAGAAAAAAGAAATGAAGTAAAATAGTGAAGTAAAATAGTGTTTAGTAAATTTTAATTTTAAATTTAAAAAATTAATATTAAATTATTAGATTTAAATTGCATCTAACTTTGGTTGATCTAAATTATACAATAAAAATTTAATAAAAATAATTTTTATAAAAAAATTGAATTAATCAAAATGGTATAAAAGAGACTAGATATAAAAACACACATATATATTTGAGATTTATATGACCGAGCTAACATCTATCAACTTTTGGATGAGAGAATAAATTGAAAAGTAATTGTTGGCGGATTAATTATTAATTTGTTTCACTAAACAACTTACCTTGTTTTAATCATTCTTCCACAGTTGCTTTTTAAGTTTACAAATGCAATCCCAATCACACATTAGCTAATTAATTCTAAAAATAAAAACGAGTTAAACCCTTTTTGTTTTAGTTTTCAAAACTTATTTGGTTTTTAAAATATAGATAAAAAGTAGATATTAAATAAGGAAATTCATAGGTAGAAATAGTATTCATATGCTTAATTTTTAAGAACCAAATGGTTATTAAACCCGACCTAAATGATTATCAAATATTAAATTAGAGATAAGGATAAAAAATTTAGGGGCAAAAACTATAAAGGAACTAAATTTTAAATTGTATTGTATGATGATAACCATTGATAACACAATATTAAATGATTAAAAGAGACTGAACATATATGGGCTAAAATGTAGTTGGTGTGATGGAACCGGACACAGAAGATGGAATGCTGTTATCAATTTAATCTTTAAAAATTTTATGAATAAAATTTTAAAATTTGAAAAGGATTGAAATTTATTGAATGAGATTGATAATTGATGAATTATTAAAACATACCACTTTTGTGGGCTAAAATATTGTTGGCTAAAATGTAGTTGGTATATGGAACTTCACGCGGAAGATCGGATAGGTTGGATTTCAGACCATGGAGTTGTGGCTTAGGTTACTTTTCATGGCATAGGTGTAAACATTGATCGATGGAGGTCGATTTTTTATCCCAACTGACGTCAAATCGACCATATAATCGATTCGGTCAATGATTTTTTTTCATATAGCATAAATCGACCGTACCGACAAAGCGGATGGATTAACTTTTTTTTTAATAAATATATTTATTTATTTAACTTATATTTATATATATTATATATTTTTATTGAGTTGATTTAATTATTATTCATAATATATAATATATAATAAAAATATATATAAATACATAATTTTTTTACCCTTTTGTATTTTATTATAATTTTTATTATTATATAACCTTTTAAAAAAATTCAATTAGTTAGAAGCCCCAAATCAACCGACCGATCGACGTCGGTTCAATCAATTTTGATCGGTCGTGTCAATTTTTGGGCTTCTTTTAGTCACCCCTTATGATTATGTGCCTATATCTCACCCTTTACTATATGCAGTTGATATGTTTCACGTGTTGAACTTATTTCACAAATAATTTATTCAATTAATGTTTTCACAATAAGACTGCCTTTTAATAATCGTTAGATATAAATCTAAAAAAGTGTGCTAATAACCATTGATACAAGAGCAAAATACTTGTACACTTTATCTCTTACATATCGACGGTGCAAAACTACCAACCATGTGTGTGGAGGTCTCATTTAATAATTTTTCCAATTCATGAATGAAATCGATAATTGACTAAACCTTTCAAAACTCACAAATTTCAATAAAGTTAAATTTTTGTATCACTTTTCTTTGAAATTGTATCGATTTTGTACCTATTAAGTTTTGTATTTCATTTGATCCACGAGAGAGTTTTTCTTTGTAAATTTGTTAGATCGTAAAAATTGTAATAACTATCAAAGTTTAAGGGAGAGTTTTGTATGGATGACCTGTTTCCCAACGCTTTAATGACTGATAACTTGCATTCTAAAAATAATGAGATATGATTCATATGACATGGCAATGTGTGTAAAATTATCCATGAGGGAAGTATGAAATGATCTTGATTATTCACTGATAGCACACAAAATGTGCAATCCTTAGGCTTAATAATTGCTAGTTTTATAATAATTTTAGGGCTTTTACATGTTTAAATCACTCAATTTCAGGTTAAGAGCTTAAACAGAGCTATTGGAGACAATTTGGATCACTCGGGATCAAAACGAGGCTATTTGGAGCTAAAAATAATACCAATTGGAAGAGAAATGATCAATCCAAGCATGATGACCCGAGGTGATGGCGTTGCAACGCCATGCTTGCTGTTTGGAAGCGTTGAAGACCACTGTCGATAGCGTTGCAACGCTATATCGATAAGGGCGCGCGCTTAGGGTAGCGGCGTTGCTAACGCCGCCCTCGGCGTTACTGCGCGCCATCGATTGTTTTCTTATTTACCACACGTATAGGGCACAACGTTACCAACGCTTTGTCCCTAGCGTTACTGTATTGTGCCAATCATGCCTATAAATACAACATTATGCATTTGTGCAAAGGGAGCCAAATTTGGTAGAGTTTTACCCTAATTTTGAAATACACTTTGTAAGAAGAGAGAAAAGAGCGCTTTTGGGAGCCAAAGCATTCGTGGAGGTTCGAGATCGAAGACGGGAGCTCGGAGACGAAGGACCGGGATCGACACCTAAGTTTAATTTCCTTTTCTTTCAATTTGTAATAACGTTCTAAGACGTTTTCTACTTGTTTTGTTTGATTTTCATGTGATTTAGGGTAGCTAAACATTGAAGTTAGGATTTGATTTGCTTGTTATGACTTTATCACAATGTATTGAAGCATGTTTTGTTCTTATTTTTTACAATTCGTTCTTGACTTCTTAATTTGTTGATTTAAGTGGACTCGAGAGATAAAGCTTAAATTAGATCAAAGTTGTCAAAACCTTAAGAAATCTGGCATGAGAATGACCTGGAAATCTTAGGGAAACACATAAAGAAGTTGCTTAATGCCGTGCATGCTTAGATTTTATATGGAGACTATAGGATTTATTGTATGTGCGAGGCTCTTGAGAGATCGAGAGACTTTCTCGAGTAATTTACTTCTTGTTTATAAATTCATTTTATTGGTTCAATGCATGTGTTAGTTAGATTATAAACTTGTATAATCACTTCCCTAAAATCTATCAATTCGTGTCTCCACATGTTTGTTTGTCTTTAATTCCTGTTTCATCACCTATCCATGTTATGTTTCTTTAGCAAAAATTGATAAGTAGTATCTTAGTAATTAATTAATCTAGAAACCCATTCCCGAGGACGATACTTGAACTCATAAATCACTATACTAAAACTTGACCCGGACACTGCGGTATTGCAATATCATAAATATCACGCAACAAATTTTTGGCGCCGTTGCCGGGGAATGGCGATTATTGAGATTAATTAATATTAGGAGAAAATTTGAAATTGTAGACTAAAGCTTGTTTGTGTGTTTTTCCTTATTTGTTTTAAGTTTTATGTGTTTTTGAGTCCTTGTCTCCTGTTTTGGTTGTGTGGATATTGTGTAAAAGTCTTGATCTGAATTATTAATTTTTTAGTATGACTTGGCATGATTTTGAGTTTCCACCATTCTATTGTCACTCCTAGGACCCTAGGTATGTGCATCATGATTTATCTGAACACCATGTGCCTAATTTTCACTATTTTGTACCTAAATTTGATGAAAATGCTTATGATGGTAGTTATTTAGGCACTTGGAACCAGAATTTTTCGTACCTTAACCAACCCCTTGAAAAATCTTCTCTTATGGACCAATTGGCTGAATACACATTATAATGAAAATTGAAAAATTTGATCCATAGTGAATTAGAGAGGTTGGATAGGTTAGAAACTGAGGTGGTAGGACTTTGGGAAATAGTACAAGATAGAGCTCAGTACCTTAACCAGCTAGTAATTTCCCTTAAGGCCTTACAGGAACAATTTCTTATCCTTACCACTCAGGAGGTGCCACCTAGGAGGATTTGTTCTTATGATAATTAGGATAGTTTGGGGGAGGTTGAGACACACCATAACAAGGTTAGTGAGGTAGACTTTAGTGATATAGTCACTTCCATAGAGGAGATCCAGGTGATAGAGTTAGGGGCTGAGAAGTCTTCTTTCCTCTTATCCCCAGAAAATTCCTTTAGTTTTGATAATCATTTGTCCTACACTCACAAGTCTTATTTTGATTTTTGTTCTTTTGTGTTATTAAACAAAAATACTAAAAATAATTTTCTATCAGGTGCCCAAGAGAAAGAAGATAGCCTTTTAGACTTCGAAGGTTATATCAATTCAAGGAAGAAGGGCCCAAAAAAATATGAGCAATTTTATGTGCCCTGATAAGTCACCATCTAGCTAAGAGGTTAAAGAAAGCGCTTTTTGGGAGGCAACCCAAGCTTTTATGTTTCATGTCTTTATTTTTGTTTTATTTTTTTTTTTTGTTGTTTTTGTGCCTTTGTCTAATTTCTTTCTTTTTGTACTTCCAGGTGTATGCCCCAGGGGAGAGGTGCAGACTTGTATCCTTTTGATCCTGAGATCGAGAGGACCTGGAGGAGACTCCTAAGGGAAGGAAGAGCAGAACCTCAAGAAATGGTTGATCAGGAGCTCATCAATAACCCTAAACCTATCAGGGAGTATTTCCAACCTATGTTTAATTCTGAGCAGGCTGGAATAGTTCATGCTCCTATAAATGCTAATAATTTTGAACTTAAGACAGGGCTGATACAAATGGTTAGGGAAGGTGCTTTCAGAGGCTTAACCACAGAAGATCCCAACTCTTACCTTCAAAATTTCTTAGAAATTTGTGGAGCAGATTAAAATGAACAGTATATCTCTGCGATAGTATTCGCTTACGTCTCTTTCCTTTCTCTTTGCAGGGTAGAGCCAAGGAATGGCTAGGGTCCATTCTCTCAGGGAGTATCACTTTGTGGGAGGAGTTGGCCCAAGCCTTCATGACAAAATTCTTTCCACCTGTGAAAGCTGCAAAGTTAAGGACTTAGATAGGAACATTCAGGCAGCTGGAGAGAGAGCAGCTATTTGAGGCATGGGAAAGGTACAAGGACATGCTCAGGAGGTACCCAAAGCATGGCTACCAAGATTGGCTTCAGGTACAACTATTTTATAATGGACTGGAAGGTAAAACCTGAAGGGAATCGAAGTCCCCGCAGCGGAAGCGATTGCGAATCGCACGCTCTTGATTTAGTTACAATGGAAATTTCAAGAATGCAAAACATGGATTAAGCATAAAATAAGAGTTTGGACAGCAAGAAGTTACCTTTAAAGAACCTTTCTTCAAGTGCTCCTCTCTCCACGGTCACGATCTCAGCAACAAGAATTCGTACGAACACCGACACCACCACCGGATCTTCTCCGTTGTTCTCTAGGAGAGGGAGGAAGGTGGGTTCCCTTTTGGAGTGGTGAGGAATTTTGCGAGAGAGATTTGTGTTTTGGAACTCTTCCAACAACACAACAAGGAGGTTAGGAATTCTATGAAAAAACCCTTAACCTAGTTGCATCTCATGCAACTATATATATAGAGAATTGGGATGGAAATGACCATCCTACCCCTTCTTTAATCTCTCTTTTGTATATAGTCTAAATCATATTAAAACTATATATTATATCAATTATATCATATATAATTGATATAACTCCTCATGTATGAAATTGAACACTTCAATTTCACTCCTAACTTTATACCCTCTATAATACCATGTTGAGTCAACGGAGGGACCTAATGGACCTACAGATCATGAGCTTCAATGATGTTAAATTAACTGATCAAACTCTTTGATCCAGTTAATCAATATTCATTAACTACAAGTCACTCCACTAAAGACTTTTAGTTGCACTCTCCTCACTGAAGATATCATTGTGTCCACTGATATAGTCATTACCCATGAGTCGACCCTTCACAGGTTGTTCGTAATCACAGCTGGGTCAAATTATCGTTTTACCCCTGTGATTACCTCTTTGCTCCTTAAGCACCACTGATCCTCTAATGAACAACAAGTCTAAAGTCTCACCTTAGACTCATACCCTCATAGAGGCGGGGCCTCGTTGTTCAAGACACGAGTCGATTCTTGAGGAACAACCTATCTAATTCCTCGAGAGAGGAATGATTGAATTCCATCTTGCAGCTTAAGTTCCCAGCTACCTACGAGGTTACTCACTCCTAAGAAGGTAGGCTTATTGAGTCGACTCTGAGTGCCACTCTCACCCATACTAGTCTAAGGACAAACCCCTATAAGCAGGAGTTCTTAACTTGCTCAAGATTCAGGTCGAGTCACTAATGACCATCTATAAATTACTCGTCTTATCTTGTTAACGGTGTTATACTGGTTAGACTAATAATTTGCGATCCAGTCTTGTATGAACTCTTCATATAGGATGCCCCCACTCGCATGTCAACTACATGAATGAGTTGGATTACCTCATTTGTACTAATTACAAAGTGGGCCGCATCCATGGTATTACCGGAATGAGGTTTCCAACCTTATTCTTATACCATAGACTATTTAGGTTATAATCTTGAACTCAACCCAAATAGTGTCCACTACACTGATTTCAAGATAAGCGTTATAACATTGGAGTTTAGTTTATTGGATTTATAAAAGTAAGACTGTAATCTTATCAAAACACATAACACTTTATTTAATTGATCAAGATTACACAAGTTTAGGGCATAAATCCCAACAATCTCCCACTTGACCTAAAGCTTGTGGAGTACTAAATATTACATTAATGTAAATACAATAAACTAGGGCATTTAAACCCTTTGTACAAAATACTCCCACTTGCCCTAGTTGGGGAAGACTTGTAAATCTAGACCTTCTAGGTGACTCTCAAATACTTTAGCCGTGAGAGCCTTTGTAAAAGGATCAGCAATGTTGTGCTCTGAGGCTATCTTCGTGACAATCACGTCTCCTCTATGCACGATCTTCCAGATGAGATGATACTTCCGCTCTATGTGCTTTCCTTCTTGTGACTTGGGTTCCCTCGAATTTGCCAACTGCATCACCATTATCGCAATCTGATGTGATGATGGCAAAGTCATATTTGGAACAACTTCCAAATTTAGCATAAATTTCCTTAACCAAACGGCCTCCTTAGGCTTCTTTCACAAGTCGCTACATATTCGACCTCCATGGTGGAATCGGTGATGCATCCTTGCTTGACGCTTCCATACTACAACTCTTCCGTTAAGAGTGGCCCCGACCACGATGTAGATTTCCGAGAATCTTTATCAGTCTGAAAGTCAGAATTCGTGTATCCTGTAAGGATCAAATCCTTACCCCCATATACAAGCATATAGTTCCTTGTTCTCTGAAGATACTTAAGGATCGTTTTAACCGCTGTCCAATGTTCAAGTCCTGGATTGGATTGATACCTACTGACCATCCCAACTGCAAAACAGATGTCAGGCCTAGTACACAACATGGCGTACATCAGGCTCCCAACAGCTGATGCGTAAGGAATCCGTCTCATATCCTCAACTCCTTGAGGTGTCTTAGGACACTGTTCCTTAGACAAATGGACTCCATGTCTAAAAGGCAACAAGCCCTTTTTGGAATCTTGCATCTTAAACCTTGACAACATTTTGTCTATGTATGATGCTTGAGACAAGGCTAGTGTTCTATTCTTGCGGTTCTGGACAATCTGGATCCCAAGAACAAACTGCGCATCACCCAAATCTTTAATTTGGAATTGCGTTGCTAGTCATTCCTTGATGTCAGTAAGATAACCTACATCATTCCCAATGAGTAGGATATCATCCACATGGAGAATTAGGAAAGCGACAGAACTATTGATGATTTTTTTTGTAGACACAAGGTTCATCATCATTACGGTCAAAACCATAAGATCGATAGCCTCATCAAATCTTATATTCCAGGACCTAGAGGCTTGTTTGATCCATAAATCGACCTTTTAAGCTTGCAAACCTTTTGCTCCTGTCCTGGTTCAATGAACCCTTTGGGTTGGTCCATGTAGATGGTTTCCTCAAGATTACCATTTAAAAAGGTTGTCTTAACATTCATATGCTATACCTCATAGTCATAATATGCAGCAAGGGCAAGAAGGATACGGATAGACTTTACCATAGCAACAGTGAAAAGGTTTCTTCAAAGTCAACCCTTCAACCAGGGTATAACCCTTTGCTACTAGTCTAGCTTTAAAGGTTTGCACCTTCCCATGTACACCACGTTTTCTCTTGTAGATCTACTTAAAACCTATAGGTTTTACCCCATCAGGCTTATCTACAAGATCTCAAACAGAATTGAAGTGCATAGACTCCATTTCTTGGTCCATGGCTATGACTCATTTGTCTTTGTCAATGTCAACCATTGCTTGATTATAAGTCAATGGATCCTCACGCTTGTCATCACGGTATAACAACTTGGGTTTTACCTAAACCCATGTAACGGTCAGTCAGATCACAACCCTCGCACTACGTCGAGGCACACTCAACTCTTGAGATGGACCCTCTTGACTAGACAAACTAATATCAACAACTCTTGTTGACGTACTAGTGTTCTTATCAACAACCTTTGCTATTGTTCTGTCTAACTCACTCAACACTACCTTACTTTTTGGTTTTTGGTCCCTTATGTGGTCCTCCTCCAAGAAAGTGGCATTTGTCGACACAAAGACCTTATCTTCCTTAGGATCATAGAATAAACCACCTCTTGTTTCTTTTGGGTATCCTACGAATAGGCACAACTTTGAACGTGAATCCAACTTCTTTGGATTTGTCACAAGCACATGTGCTGGACAACCCCATATTCTGAAGTGACATAAACTACCTTTACGTCCTTTCCAGAGTTCAAAAGGTGTTTGAAACACTTTGGAGGGCACACTATTCAATATGTATACTGCAGCAGTCTCCACTACATAACCCCAAAAAGGAACTAGGAGATGAGCATAACTCATCATTGATCGAACCATGTCCAACAAGGTTATATTATTTCTCCTTTCCGATACACCATTTTCTTTGTGGTGTGTGCTGGGAGGCGAGAGTTGGGATGTAATTCCATGTTCATCATATAGTTACGAATTTTAAATCCATGTACTCTCCACCTCGATCCGATCGAAGTGTTTTAACTCTTTTACCTAATTGATTTTCAACCTCAGCCTTGAATTCCTTGAACTTTTCAAGTGCTTCAGACTTGTGGTGCATTAGGTAAATATGCCCATATCTAGAATAATCATCTATAAAAGAGATGAAATATTCATATCCTCCCTTGGCTTTAACATTCATCGGACCACAAAGGTCTGGATGTATAAGCTCTAGAGGATCTTTTGCTCTATAACCTTTTCCACTAAAAGGTCTTTTAGTCATTTTGCCTTCTAGGCAGGATTCACATACTGGTAAGAAATTTTCTTCTAACTCGTTTAGAAGTCCTCTCTTTACCAATCTCTCAATCCTATTGAGATTAATGTGACCCAATCTTAGATGCCAAAGATGAGCATTTTAGGAGAGATTAGTTCGTGTACTTGCAATTTTGTAAAATTCACTTGTTAAAACTATTTTAACTGAATTAAACCATTTGCAAATAATTCTCAAGAAGAGCAACACATAGTACAATATGTTTCCAATGAAATAAATACTTTATTTAGTTGAAAAGTAAAAGAGGTACAATGTTCTCTAATGCAAGAAATAACGTTTCTAATAAATCCTTAAGCTACATGTTATCAAATAACAACTTTTCTTTGCCAGACAGTTGCTCTTTATCTGCTCATTTTCCTCTTCTTCTGTATCTTCTTAAGTCAAGAAGTATGGTTGCAGTTCTTTTTCCCAGAGGATGAATCCTCCTGAGAGCTTTTGGAATGAGCAAACAAATTTGCCTCTCCATTTTGTTGTCTCTTATCATCCATAAGAAACTGATAATTCTGCAACTCATATAGTAGAGAAGTTAGATCATACTCTATGTTGTTCATCGCTGCATTGCTACGGAATCGCTGAAAACTCTTCGGAAGAGATTCTAGGATGAACAAAATCTGACATTTCTCATCTATGACCGCTCCGTTTAATTCCGCTATATTGAAGTAGGCAATCAGATTGAGAACATGTTCTCTCACCGATGTTCCTTCCTTCATACGTGTGTTATAAACGAACTTTAGGGCTTCATGCCGAATTTGTTTGCACGGTTGTCTAGACAAATTTAGCACAAAATCCATGATCTCTTGAGCTGAGACCTTGCCCTCCAGCCTCCTGGCTAAAACATCAGGTATGCTAGCAAGGATATAGGCTTTCCCCTTTTCGTTGGCATTAAACCAGCGGTCATACGCCTCAAAGCCTTGAGATGCATTTTGAGTAGAAAATTGAGGACACTCCTCATTGAGAACGAACTTAAGATCATGTGTAACCAATATTATGTTGAGTCCATCCCTCCAATTCACTATGTTCTTTCCGGTTAACTTTTTCGCACCCAATAAGGAAATCATAGAGCTAGACATTTTTGCTGAAATATTTACAAACAAACTTGTATGAGTTTTCTTGCTATAACTCTAATCCAATCATGTTTTAGCTAATTATCAAATGATTCCTAGGCCATTTATAATTTGCAATGATACTCCAAAGGTTTAGAATGTATGACAGAAGGGTAATCAAAAAAAACTCCTCCTCTGGATCAAGACATTCTTGACCAAAACCTAACACCGAGAATAACTCTTATTCCTATAGGTTTTAGTTACCATTTTTCGGTCTGGATACATACACAACTTATGTACCCCATGAGTGTAACCCTTTTTGTCTTTAGATCCCGAGTCTCGATCCAATAAAATCCGCCGAAGGAGGACTAGATTGGAAAATAGTCTAAGGAAATCTTTATCCCTTTCGGTGTCTCTTGTGTTAGATCCCCTATGATCAAGCCCTCCGAAGGGATTGTCTGGTCCAGGCCAAACTAGCAGGCTGACCATAGTGGTCTAACGGTGTAAACCAACATAAGAGACCGTAGGTTTTGTTTTCACTAAACTTGCTCCCACTCACTATAAGTACCCTCTCCATTCACCTTGGTATTGACTCATACAAACACCATCCGAAGGGGGACGCTCCCGTTTGCGCCACGAGTAGAGGTGTCCACGGGGCGGGGCAGGGACGGGGAAGCCTTCCCCATCCCCATCCCCGCCACCCATATCAATCCCCGTCCCCGCGAAATTCACCATTTATTTTCAAAAGGGACGGGGCGGGGATTCCCCGCGGAGAATTCGTGGGGATCAGATTCCCCGCGGGGAATTTTCCCCATTTGTTTAATTTTTTTAAATAATAGATTTTAAAAAAAAATTAATATATTATTTTTTAATACATTCAAATACATGATTTCTATTACCTTTATATTTAAAGAGGAGATTATAGAATGCCAATATATATATGTACATAATTAATTAATTAATAAAACCAACCCATAAGCAAAAATACATATAGTTAAAATGTCAACCAACATTATACTAAAAATAAAGCATTCAACCACCATAATTCAAACACAATTAAACATTACAATCTGAAAAAAGAAAAGAAAAATAGTCTTCAACAAGTTACAAACATAGTTTTCAACGAAATTTTAATTCAAATACAACAAACAACATAGCTTTAGGTATCCATCCTTCAATCATCAGCATTTATAACACATGATTCCTGAAAAACAAGTGTTGAAAAATGTTATTACAAATTCTACAATTAAAAAAATTATTTAGTGACACAAACTAATTCTACAATTACTTACTGCATCCTCTGGATCTCGATCTTGGAGAATAGTTTCCAACACTTTGCCATCTATTGGAGTATTTGTATCTATTCCAAGTCCACATA
The DNA here is from genome assembly GCA_036507285.1 of Trichosanthes cucumerina. Classification (NCBI taxonomy): domain Eukaryota; kingdom Viridiplantae; phylum Streptophyta; class Magnoliopsida; order Cucurbitales; family Cucurbitaceae; genus Trichosanthes; species Trichosanthes cucumerina. Next base: position 67,654,038 of record CM071842.1, on the reverse strand, counting down.
ACAATTCTTAAATGATGATAAAAATAACAAAACATTTTAGATGATAATAACAATTTATTTAAAATAAATTAATCATACCTTCAGCCCAGAGCCAATCCTGAGCACACATCAAAGCTTCTAGTAAGGCAGAATGAATTTGAGAACGATGTGGACCTACGTGTCTACCACCAATACTAAATGCAGACTCTGAAGCAACAGTAGTGACAAGAACAACTAAAATATCTCTGGCAATTTGATACAAAATAGGGTACTTTACCCCATTTAATTTCCACCAACTCAAAATATCAAAGTCATCAGATCTGGGTAAAAGACTTTCCTCTAAATACATATCTAACTCTGATTTGGCATTATCAACATTAGCAACATTGTTAATAAACTCATCAAACTTGAGAAATCGATCTTTCTTCTGACTAAGAGAACTAGAACTACTCACTTGCCTTGAAGTAATGGTAGAACATGAAGAGTCTCATTCTGTACTTGAAGTTGACATATAATACTTCATTAAATCTCTACACATATCTCGAACACGTTGCATTTCAACGACATAGTGAGTAGGTCCATAGATTTGTGGAAAATAAAATTCAATCAATCTCATCTTAAATCTAGGATCTAATACTGTAGCTATTGCCAGAACACCGTGAATCACACTCCAATATTTTTCAAACTTAGTAATCATTCTTGAAGCCATCACTTTTATTTCCTCAATTTCAGAATCAAGCCACCTAGAGAGTTCTAGCCTAATATCACAAATTTCTGGAAAAAACACATTGGAAGTTGGATAACTAGAACTAGAAAATAGCTCGGTCATATTATAGAAGGGTTCTAATTTATCACACATTTCTCTTGCAAAAGTCCAATCACTATCTGAAGGAAGACATTTAAATTGTGGTTCACGTTGTTTTAAACGGGGAAAAACATTTTGGTACTCTTTGAGCATAAAAAATGTTGAATTCCATCTTGTCACACAATCAAGACCAAGCTTTTTATTGCATGGAATTTGCAATTTACGAGCAGCTTCTTCAAATTTTTCCTTCCTTTTTGTAGACGAAGTCCAAAAATGTATAGTATCTCTAATTCTTTCTATACCATCAACAATCACATTCAACTCATCCTTCACTATCAAATTTAAAATATGTGCACAACAACGCATGTGAAATAAACTTCCATGCAACAACAATGTCCTCAAATCTAACTTTTCCAACAAAATCTCAACCATTGCATCATTTGTTGAACAATTATCTACTGTTAAAGTGGATAATTTACGATCTATATTCCAATCCAATAAACACTCTAATAATGCATCAGAAAGTAATCTTCCATTGTGTGGATGTGGTAGATATACAAACCTAATAATAAGCGATGATAATAACATGTTAAGATTGAACCTATACGCCAACCAAATGTAAGAAATAATAAAAAAATAAATAAGACATTTAAATTACCTCAAAAGTCTGCATTGTAGGACCCAAGATTTATCAATGAAATGTGCAGTGATTGCCATATATCCCTTCTTCTGATTATTAGCTGTCCACATATCAGTAGTAATGGCAACCCTACTTCGATTGTTTTCTAGAAACTTCATAGTTTTAAGTCTCTCTTCCTCGTAAATGTTTAGAATATCTCTCCTCATTGTAGTTCTCGAAACCATCTTAAACAAGGGTTGAACACCACTCATAAACTTTCTAAATCCTCTATGTTCAACCATGTTAATAGGATACTCATGTAAAATTATCGCACAAGCAAGGTCTCTTCTAGAAGCTTCATAATCAAAAGAGTACGAATTTAGTGTTACCTTTCCATCATTGGTTTTGTTTGGTCTCAAACACGATTGCCTAATGTCTCGTTGTTTTCTCAAAGGACATATTTTGAAATGATCGTGTAAATGTCTTGTCCCATTTTTTGATTCCCCTCCTAACTTTTTCCCACAATAATTAAAAATAGCTTTCATGGTATCATTTATTTTTTGTCTTTTGTAATGATTCCACACTACTGATGTTAACCTACGTTTTCCTTCATTATCAGTGTTTTCATCGCTATCTACAGTAATAGGTGTACTATCAATAGACATTATCGGTGTTGGTTCACTCAAGTTGTTAGAATTTGGAGTTGGAGTTGAAGAAACTTGTTGTGAGTCATTATTAGTTGATAAAGTCATTTTAACCTACAATAAGAAAACAATTAAAATAAGCATAAGTAGCATTAATCATTTTAACCTACAACTTGTTCTGATTCAAAATTATAGTCTTCTTTGATAACATGCTTAGCCTAAGTAGCAATAATCATATATTTAAAAAAACTCTGCCTCAGTGTTAAGCTTATGTCCTAGAAGCTTTTGATGTTTACATTCTAATTAAACACAATTAAACATTACATGATTTACCTCTTCCTAAAAAATAAGCATAAGTAGAGAAAAATAGAGAAAAATAGAGAAAGAGAAAGAGAAGTTAACCCAAAGCAGAGGAACAGAACATGAGAGAAGAGTGGGTTGGAGACGTCGGATCCGGATCTGGAGCTGGAGAGGTCGGATCTGGGGCTGGTGATACCGGAGGCCGAGGGACGGAGGTCGACGATGTCACTGGCGAGTCGACTGCTGGTGCTGAAGAAGACGTCGAAGACGCCGGAGCCAGAGGCCGAGGGTGAGGAGAAGATGTCGGAGCCCGAGAGGAAGAACCTCGCACGAAGGTCCCACGGAGTGAAATCGGGGCCGGACGAAGAAGGCGTCAGAAGATGTTGAAGATACCAAGAAGAAGACGTCCAAAGAAGCCGAAATCGGAGGGAGTGGGCGGACACGGCGGTGGGTGGAGACCGGAGGTGGACTGCCGGCTAGGATTGGGGTCTGGGAAAGAAATTGGGGATGAGGAATCGAGAATGGGAGACTGGAGGCGTGTGTGAGGCTGTGAGCATTTTTAGGGTTTTTAATATATATATATATATATATATATATATATATATATATATAAAAATAAATAAATAAATGGATTAATACTAAATAAATTAATATAATATCTAAATTATATATACAAAATTTACCAAACGGGGCGGGGCGGGGATACGGGGCGGGGTCGGGGACAGGGATTATAATCCCCGTCCTCGGCCCCGAATACAAAACGGGAGGAAATGCTCCCCGCTCACTTCCACATTCCCCGTGTAATCGGGGATTCCCCGCCCCGTTCAGGGTGGGGCCCCACGGGTTAAATGGACATCTCTAGCCACGAGGCCAAGTATGAGTCTCACGGTGTGAACTTCCCGGAGATAGCGTAGGTGGAAAAATATGTATCTCATACACTTTTTCCTCCCACTGAATACTTTAAGTCTATAGGAATCTTTCTTAGGCTAAAACCCAGCTAATGGTTTTACCTAACTCTATCAATATAACTCTTATATTGATAATCAATATAACTCTTATATTGATTTTATCCTAAGTTTGTTAATATAACTCCTTATATTAAACCTAGGATTTCTAGTTTATTAACCCCTTAATAAACCCGTTGACGCTACTGTAATTTATAAGACTCTCTGATTAAATTTCACTCTCGTCGATTTCCTGTGTAGGGTGTTTCGTTTCAATCGACTTAAATATCCCAGGCTAGACATAACTTTCCTTAGACAGAGTTCCTCTTTTAATCATAGCTTATAAATTACTTGGTTCCTAATTCTAATCTAATTAGAACTAGATAACCTAAGGTCTATTATTTCCAAGTTCTAAACACTTTAAAACTAATAATTAACCTTAGGTGACATGCATACTATGTTATAGTGCTTGATCATTCATCACATGAATAATAAAACATACATAGCATATTCGTCTCATGAAATATAATGCATGTCAATGTTGTCCAAAAATTAATATAACAACCTTATATTAATTAATCATGCAAACTATATAATATAACTCCTTATATTATAAATGATGAATGAAAATGCTTAACCTAAGGTGGGTTTTCTAAAATTAAAAGCAAACACTATGCATGGCAATAATTACACAACAATTGCATAATTAAAATAGCAAAAATTAGACCAATTTTGGCACCCTAGAAATAATTTTAATTAATATAATCTAATTATATTAATTAAAATTATAATTATTAAATATATTAAAATAAAACATTTTTATAATTAATATAATAATAAAATTTTCGGTTTCTGCCCGTTGCTCCTCGCGTGAAACGTCTTCGACGTTGCAACGCTGCTTTTGTCGTTTTCCGGCGTTACGCTGCAACGCCTCCTCTCGCGTGCCTTCTCCCACAAGCGCGGCGTTGCAACGCTGCACACAGACAACATTGAGAATCTCCATTCTTTGCTCGTTTTTGCTCCGTTCTTCTCAGCAACCGTCTTGCCTCGAACGACACGGACTTACAGACTCGATTTAAAATTAAATTTGCCAAAAACACCGGGCCCTTACATTGAACATTTAAATGAAAAATTGTAAATCTAAGTGCCAAAATCGAAAACATCTAATTACTAGTCTTATCCTGTTAACAGTGTTATACTAGTTAGACTAATAATTTGCGATCCAGTCTTGTATGAACTCTTCATACAGGATGCCCCCACTCGCATGTCAACTACATGAATGAGTTGGATTACCTCATTTGTACTAATTACAAAGTGGGCCGCATCCATGGTTTTACCGGAATGAGGTTTCCAACCTTATTCTTATACCATAGACTATTTAGGTTATAATCTTGAACGCAACCCAAATAGTGTCCACTATACTGATTTCAAGATAAGCGTTATAACCTTGGAGCTTAGTTTATTGGATTTATAAAAGCAAGATCAGAATCTTATCAAAACAAATAACATTTTATTTAATTGATCAAGATTACACAAGTTTAGGGCATAAATCCCAACAAAACCAGAACCATTCTGGATGCCACTACTAGAGGGACTTTCATGGCGAAGACTGTGCCAGAAGCACGTGCCCTCCTGGAGGAAGTATCAACCGCCAGCTACCAGTGGCCTACAGACAATTACAGATCTAAGCAAGTAGATGGACTATATCAACTGGATGAGGTAACCTCTCTTAGATCTCATATGGCATCTCTCACTCATGCTCTGAATAATTTTGCAGGATCACCACAGACAGGGATGTCCTCTCAATGCTCCCAGCCCAATGGTGAATCCACTATGGAGCAATTACACTACTCGAACAACGAAGCAACACTGTGGGGAAATCGATCTCGAGAATAACCTACCAACACATTACAATCCAGGTTTGAGGTATCATGAGAATTTCTCTTATGCTAACAACAAAAATGTGTTGAATCCTCCTATAGGGATGCTTCTACATCAGAGAGGAAACCATCTCTGGAAGACACATTGCACTCCTTCATAGATGAATCCAGAAGTCGGTCCAACCAGCTGGAGAATGCAGTCACCAGTTTATCGAGTATAGTGACCAGTCATGGAGCTGCAATAAAGAATATAGAGACCCAGATTGGCCAAATGAACACATCACTCCAGGCACTACAAGCAAGGAAGGAAACACCTTGAGGGAGTACAGTCTAGCTAAAGACGTTAAACAAAGCGTTTCTTGGGAGGCAACCCAAGCTTTACTCTTTTTTTTTTCTGTCTTTAGCTTGCTTTAGTTTGTTTTTTTTTTTTTTTGTTATTTTTCAATTCTTAGTTAGTTGTTGTTTTACTTCATAGGTTGTGGAGATGCCCTTCTTCGTTGAAATCCATGCTCCCATTCTGAGGAACTCCAACACACTTGCTTTGGCTACCCAAGGAACTCATAAAGAGCTCCATAAACCAGGACAGTATTGTTCACTCTTACCCGGATACTTTAATTTGTGCTTAATTCTGCAAACATTGGGGACAATGTTTAGTTTAAGTTTAGGGGTGAGAAGTTGTGATTCTTTTGTGACTGTTCTGAGTATATACCGAATTATTAATTGATCTTTTGCATAAATATGATCATGATAGCCTAGGATAAGAATTAATTGAAAATTTTTGTGATTTTGCTGAAACTTGAGAGCATGATATGAATTTAAGTTAATTTAAAAATTTTCTTGAGTTTTTCCTGCACTATTACGCATATAGCCTGTGTTCCTTTAGTTTTGAAATGCTTAGAACAAAGTTATTAGGTTTAGAAGTTTGATGTCACCTCGATAGGTCTGAGAACTGATTTGAGAGTTAAACTGCAGGATAGGGTGAATAACAACATGAAGTGCATGATCTGTATAATATGTGAAATAGTTTGTTTTTATTTTTTTTGTTTGCTAAAGAAAAAAAACCGTGAGGGCAAAAAGAGCTACCTTCACTGTGATCAGTTAGGCCACTCATTGAGCGAGTGCTCTGGGTAAGGGTCCCTGCAGTTGATGTGTGAAAGCTAGTGTCCTTGCATAATAAAATAAAATAAAAAAAAAAGAAGAAGAAAATAGAAAAAGTGGCATCAAAAGAGTGATTAGGTGCTGAGTAGAGTTATTTAGTTCTTGAATGTGGGGAGCCTCAAGGATTAGTAATTAAGACCAGTGTAGGGGAAGTTGAATGGAGAGCCTAATAAAGTTAATCCGGGCTTAGTAAAAAATGAAGGGAACATAGGCTAATCACACACACAAGCAGGTACACTAAAGAAAAGTTTTAAATTGCTCGCTAAAGTGTTATGTTTGAATGTTACCTGTGATTGCTAGATTTTCTCTTAAAATTTTGATGCTTGAATCAAATGTATGTTTAAGAACAATCTGATGTTTAACTCTGTTTTTGCTCGGGACTAGCAAAAGTTTAAGTTTGGGGGTGTTTTGATAGCACACAAAATGTGTTATCCTTAGGCTTAATAATTTCTAGTTTTATAATAATTTTAGGGCTTTTACATGTTTAAATCACTCAATTTCAGGTTAAGAGCTTAAACAGAGCTATTGGAGACAATTTGGATCACTTAGGATCAAAACGAGGCTATTTGGAGCTGAAAATAATACCAATTGGAAGATAAAGGATCAATCCAAGCATGATGACTCGAGGTGATGGCGTTGCAACGCCATGCTCACTGTTTGAAAGCGTTGAAGACCACTGCCGATAGCGTTACAACGCTGCTTTGCAGCGTCGCAACGCTATATCGATAAGGGGCGCGCACTTAGGGTACAGTAGCGGCGTTGCAACGCTGCCCTCAGCGTTGCAACACCATCGATTGTTTCCTTATTTACCACGCGTATAGGGCACAGCGTTGCAACGCTGTGCCAATCATGCCTATAAATACAACATTATGCATTTGTGAAAAGGGGAGTCAATTTTGGTAGAGTTTTGCCCTAATTTCAAAATACACTTTGTAAGAAGAGAGAAAAAAGCGTTTATGGGAGCCAAAGCATTCGTGGAGGTTCGAAATCGAAGACGGGAGCTTGGAGACGAAGGACCGGTATCGACACCTAAGTTTAATTTCCTTTTCTTTCAATTTCTAATGGCGTTCTAAGACGTTTTCTACTTGTTTAGTTTGATTTTCATGTGATTTAGGGTAGCTAAACATTGTAGTTAGGATTTGATTTGCTTTTATGACTTTATTACAATGTATTGAAGCATGTTTTGTTCTTATTTTTGACAATTCTTTCTTGACTTCTTAATTTGTTGATTTAAGTGGACTCGAGAGATCAAGCTTAAATTAGATCAAAGTTGTCAAAACCTTAAGAAATTTGGCATGAGAATGACCTTGAAATCTTAGGGAAGCACATAAAGAAGTTGCTTAATGTCGTGCATGCTTAGATTTTATATGGAGACTATAGGATTTATTGTATGTGCGAGGCTCTTGAGAGATCGAGAGACTTTCTCGAGTAATTTACTTATTGTTTATAAATTCATCTCATTGGTTCAATGCATGTGTTAGTTAGATCATAAACTTGTATAATCACTTCCCTAAAATCTATCAATTCGTGTCTCCACATGTTTGTTTGTCTTTAATTCCTGTTTCATCGCCTATCCATGTTATGTTTCTTTAGCGAAAATTGAGAAGTAGTATCTTAGTAATTAATTAATCTAGAAACCCATTCCCGAGGACGATACCTGGACTCATAAATCACTATACTAAAACTTGACCCGCACACTGCGGTATTGCAATATCATAAATATCACGCAACATTCACGCTCTCATACGCAGAATGCTATCACTCTAGCTCTTACTCAAATGAGTGGTCAAGAATCTTGGGAAAAAAGACAAGGAAAAATTAAGTCAGATAAGAGTAAGAACGAGAGCGAGAGTGAGAAAAGCTAGAGCAGAATTAGACAAGAAAAAATTATGTCAGAGAAGAGCGAGAACGAGAACTAGAGCGAAAGCGAGAATTAGAGAGAGATTTTGTAATGACCATAAAACTCGAAATGAACCTACGTTAGGAAAGTTACTCATTTACACACAGTTCTCACACCAAAATTTCGAAGATAATGACATAGCTAGGAGAAAACCAAAATTTTCCTAGAACCTAACAAGAAGATAAGCACTTCATAAAGTATCAAATAATGCCCAACCTCCACCAATCTTCATTCAGGAAATAGGTTGGGCTACAACTAGAGTTCCAACGACACGACTTTTCAAACAGACATGCAATAGAGTTTATCAAAAGAAAAAGAGTCTAACAGACTATGAAGCAACCACAGAAAAAACTTATGTCGACATTCAGAGACTAACAACTAACAATCTACATGAAAGGAGATTTAAAGTCGTCGAGCAACTAAAGTAAAACAGACAATAACAAAGACATTCTCAGGAAAGGAAAACTAAGCCTAAAGACAAAAAGAGGGGTTCACAACCTCGCTAGGTCCTCGTAGTCGTCGGCTACCTCATGGTTTCTTACATGCAACCAAAAACATCAAAGTATACGAGTGAGTATAAACATACTTAGTAAGCAACTCACTCATGTCCAACAAGCTAACAAGCAACCAAAGCAACAACAGTGACGCTTAGGTCTCAACTCAAGAAAAACAGGACCCCATATTCGTACCCGACTCTCCTATCCTAAGTTTTTAGTCCCACAACTCGGGTTAGTAAATGGTAGTGAGAAGAGGTGACACTCACTCACACCCTAGCAATGGGGATTCACCCCTCACGTCAAGTACTAGATGGAGGGGCGCGTCCGTACGACTCTCGAGCTCGTCGGGAATCACCCTTGAGCTCCCTCGTCGAACTAAACACCATGACACCACTCCTGCTCATAGGGATAACACCCAGAGCCATCGTCATGTCGAATGAAGGGTTTCTCTCCCAACCACCCATCTCGTAATCTCGTCGAATGAAGGGTCTCTCTCCCAACCATCCGTCTCGTAATCTTGTCGAATGAAGGGTCTCTCTCCCTGCCACTTTTCTCGTAATCTCGTCGAATAGAGGGTCTCTCTTTTAACCATCAATCTCCTAAACTCGCCAACCCGAGACCTAAGACTAACAAGGAAGGTTCGGAAGTAAGGGGCATGGGTCCTATAACACGATTCTAAGGTAACCTAGGCTTCACAAAACCTTGGGCCTGACAAAGGCCTAGACATTTCCCTCGTCGTCTACTTGATCAAACACCTCATGCCTCCTATTTCTAGAACCAACCATCTCACGATATAAAAAGTACGATTCAAGTCGAGATGTCTAGGTAATATAGTAATTCACAAGGTTTAAAAAATAACAAGTCTCACGATAAACTAAGCAACACCATTCAGGTCAAACACTTAGACAAATATTCCTAGTACAAGATACATCAACAAACATCAAGCTAAATCCAGAATAAACCCATGCCAGCTAATTACGAAACATAAACTTTCTTTACATAGACATGCATGCTACTAGATCCAACAACAAATCAGAACAAGTTAAACATTAAATTACGCAAGTACCCTCGCTTACGAACTTGCGTACAAATTCAAGTACCCTCCCTTAACACGCTCGAGTCTGCAACTCCTTTAACACGCTCGAGCCCCTAAATAACAAACAGAGAACTTAAACTACGCTACTAATAAATTAAAAAGAATTCACTCGACATAAGTAACCAAACCAACGCTTGGAGGCATAAAACGAACTCGAGAAAAAAAACCAACTGGTTGTACCTAATCGGTGCCGACAAAAGCTTCTGGCGAGTGGCGACAGTTTTCGATGAGAGGTGGTGCGTGGAGCACAGATATGGAATGCTCGTGGCCCAATTTATTCAAAACCAACCTCCAAATAATGAGAACCGATCTAAAAACTAGTGAACCAATTGAACCACACTCGAATTGGTTGAGAGGAAACTCACTGGCAAGGCTACGGGAGATGAGGCGCGATGTGAGCTTTTTGGTCGGTCGACAGAGAGAAATGATGGCTAGGACTTTCGACGTGTGCTGATCAGAGAAGAGGGAGGCAGTCGACTTATTGCTGTCAGCGAGGAGAAAGAAGAAGAAATGAGGAGTGGTTGGGTTATCGATTTGTTGTCGGCGTGATGAAGGAGAAGAGAGAGGCAGTCGGAGGAGATGTTGGTGTCGCCGACGGTGAAGGAAATCAGAAACAAGAAGAAGTCACGATTGTCGATAACTGCGAAACACAAAGACGAAGAATGGAGGGGATGAGGCGGCGGGAGGCGTGCAGTTCATGGTATGCCATTCTTTTTTTTTCCTTTCTTGTAGCTACACTCTCCTCACTGTAGATTATATTGTGTCCACTGATATAGTTATTACCCATGAGTCGACCCTTCACAGGTTGTTCGTAATCATGGTTGGGTCAATTTACCGTTTTACCCCTATGATTACCTCTTTGTTCCTTAAGCACCACTGATCCTCTAATGAACAACAAGTCTAAGGTCCTACCATAGACTCATACCCTCATAAAGGGCGGGGCCCCGTTGTTCAAGACCTGGAGTCAGTTCTTAAGGGAACAACCTATCTATTTTCTTAGTGTCGGAATGAGTGAATTCCATTTTGCACAGTTAAGTCCCCAGCTACCTACGAGGTTCTGTCCCTGAGAAGGTAGGCTTATTGAGTCGGCTACAGGCCACTCTCACCCATACTAGTCTAAGGACAAACCCCTATAAGCAGGAGTTCTTAACTTGCTCAGGATTCAGGTCGAGTCACTAATGACCATCTATACATTATCAGTCTTATCCTGTTAACGGTGTTATACTGGTTAGACTAATAATTTGCAGTCCGGTCTGTTGGGATTTGTGCCCTAAACTCGTAATTTGAAATTATGTTCTAATTAATGTAATAAAGTTTTATTATTTCAATAAAGTGTTATTGTTCGTTATCTACGAGTTTTCCTTTATTTAAACCCTAAATCAAATAAACTAAACATCCAAGGCTGTTAAATGAATCTTTAACTGAATGTAATGTACATAAAAAGGATCTCGGTTCGAGATACAACCTAAAGGGTCTATAGTTAGGGGATAAGTTTTGGGTACCTTACCCTGGTAAAACTATGGATGTGGCCCACTTTGTATTTGATACAAACACTGTGATCCTAACGTGTTCGTGTAGATGACATGTGAGTGGGGATATCCTATGTAATGAGATTACATAAGACCGGACCACGAAATAGTAACCTCTAGCTGTAACTCCGTTGACTAGTTAGGTTTCTATTTCACTAGGATGACCTAGGCAACTTGATCTCAATCCTGAGCAGGTTACGAACTCCTGTTTGCGAGGGATTGTCCTTTGACTAGTATGGGTGAGAGTGGCCAGATTCGCCGACTCAATATGCCTACCTTCTTGGGGACAAGACCGAGAGAGCGGCTGGGAACTTAACTTAACAAGATAGAATTCACTCCTTCCCGCCTACTAGGGTAAGTAGAGGAATATTCCCTAAAGTGGGGACTCTGGGACTTGAACAAAGGGCCCGACCCTCTCATTGGCCCGAGAGGGACTCTGTTTGTTGGTAGGACCACAAACAAATTGTTCATTAGAGGAGCACTGGTACTTAAGGCACAAGATGTAACCCAGGGGTAAAACGGTAATTTGACCCAGCTGGTGTTACGAACATTCGTTAATGATTGACTTGCTGTTATTTGTCAATATCCATGGACACAGAAATATATCTGCAGTGAGAAGAGTGCAGTTGTGGGACTTTAGTGGAGTATTCCCGCAGTTAACGAATGTTGATTGGGAGGTTAATGAGATTAACAAAGCGGTCTCGTATCGTTGGAGCTTACGATCCAGTGGGTCCATTAGGTCCACCTTCTAGCTCGTAAAGGGTTCTTAGATCATTTGAAATTGAAATGTTCAAATTCATTAGGGAATACATTTAATGTATATTGATACAATATAATATATATTTTTGGAACTATATGTTATAAATTTAATGTGAATATGATTCATAATAAATTATGTGAGAGAATTGAATATTTGAAAGAGTTCAAATATTATATTAAATATGAATGTGATTCACTTTTGAAAACTATAGGTTAAAATTTAATGTGCATTGGATGTACATTAAAACAATAGGTTAAAGGGAAAATATGATTAAATGAGATTTAATCCAAATTAAATATATGATATTTAATTTGTATTATTTAAATATGATTTAAATGAATAATTAAATTTGATTTAATTATATTATATTATTATTATTATTATTTTAATAATAATAAATGAAGGAACGTGTCACTTCGACACGTTCCCCACTATCCCCTTCCTTCTGTCTATCGATAGCTTAACAGGGAGAAGGGGTGTGAGAACTATCGGTCGATCAACAAAATTGCACAAGCGATTGGAGAATTGCTCTCTCTCTCTCACTCTCACATTCTCATTCCTTTCTTCTTCCAATTGTTGGAAACCTTCCCACCAAGATAGATTTAAGAACTCAGAGATATAGGAGGTGATCCAATTGGTAGTGTCTTTCTTGGAGAAAAACAGAGAAGTTCTGTTGTATTGTTGAAAAGCTAGGAGCAAGGAGATCAGATTAACGATCCCAATCACGTTTTCGCTGCTCAAGGAGATCAGATCTCCATCAATTGGTATCAGAGAGCAATGCTTGTATTGTTTTGTTTTGAAAAAAATTGCATTGGTTTTGGTGGGAATTGCATTGGTTTGCTGTAATACTGTTTAGGAATTTTTTTGCCATAGTTTACTTTTGATTTTGATCAAATTGTATGTAAAGGCCCCTGCGTTTTTGGGCAAAAAGTGCAAAATTGAGTCTGTAATTGAGTTACGAGTCGTTCGGGACAAGTTTCATTCAATTTGGTTGAGAATCGAAGGAGAAATTGAAGAACAAAGCTGTTGTGTTCGTGGAAGAAGGTTGTTGCCAAAGCAGCAGCGTTGCAACGCTACCGGTGAGTTACAACGCTTGCTCATCATCGTTGCAACATGCCCGAAGAATGTCGCCGCAACGCCGCTTTTCCTATCGACGCGAGCGATCAAAGTCGTGGCGTTACAGCGCGCCGCCTCCGGCGTTGCAACGCAATCCCGATAGCAGGCGCGCGCGAGGATGAAGCGGGCGTTGCAACGTCGTGAGGCGATTCAAGCAATAGCCGTGGTTCGTTGTTTTTGATCCGGTTCGAGCGGTTTAAGGCCAGTTCAGGGTGTTTTTGGACCGGTTTTATGAAATAAATTAATGTAATTTATTTTTTTGCACTTTAGGGGCCAAATTATTCCTGTTTCTGACTTTTATCTAAATGAATGTCATTTAGATTATTCCCACCTTAGGATAAGCATGTTCATGCATTTTATTTATATAAATGTTATATGAATATGGTTGAATGCATGACTAATTTATTTTTTCATGAGTAATTAATTATATGTGTGACGACCACAACCACAGGTACTAATTACTTATTTTATTTAACGTTCTAACAACCTTTATGTCTAGTCGGATTAGTGAATTTTCATCAGGCTCGGTGAGAGTGAATCCTTGATTTTATTTAGTTTAAAGTGAAATGTTCTCCTTTAGATAAATTTACACTTTTAATTAAATGAAAGATGAGAAGGTGACAATGGCATCTTAGTGATTTATGCTCAAGGCAAGGGTTAGTTGGGCTTTTGGAAAGAAAAAGACCTAGGGTTTTAGTATTTATATTATTTTAGGCATGATTGGACAAAAAAACCCTAGCCACCTCTCCTACTTCTTCTTCTTCTCCTTGCCCTAGCCGAGACCTTAACCCCCTCTTCTTGCTGCTGCCTTCGCCGCCGGCCAGACCCACGAACAGGAGGCGCCACCCAGCCGTCCAGCCAGCCGCAACCAAGGAGCCCTCCAGCCGCCCTCGTCTGCAAGCTTCAAGTTCCCAGCCGCCTACGCCTGCAGTCGCGCCGGAGTCCACGCTCGAGGAAGCTTCGTCGGCGAGTTGCGCACTGAAGACCTCACCGCCGGAGCCTCGGACGCCGCGCCTCCCGCCGTTCGACGCTGCTGCTGCTTGCTGCTTGCCGCTCTCACTTTGCAAGCCGCCGAGTCGTGGAGACTTCTTCCGACGCTGCTGCTGCCGCTTCTGAACGTCGACGACAAGCCACGAGCCGCCAACGAGCTTCACGCGTCCGCCGTCGAGAGCATCCGAGACGTTTACAACGCCGGAGATCGTTCCTGTTTGCTCAACCCTTTACGATCGCATACTCCTCACCGCCACACCATCCGACCAGCAACCTTTAGTTTCATCGTCACACGCCGCCGAGAGGTTTATTCGGTCGAGGTTGTTGATTAGGTGAGCCACGCGAAACTTTCTTCGGTTTTGGAGCATAGAATTATTTAGATCGTAATCACGTGAAAATATTGTAGGATCAAGCCGGAATTCAGTACCAAAACTTCTAAAATTTGGAGCAAGCAAATTAACGTTCGGTTTATTCTTCGGAGTCAAGGTAATTGGAGCAAAGTAAGAATCATAGACACTTATGTACATAGACTCTTTTATATTGGTTGAGTTTTGTAGTAGGATGACGAATTAGAAGAATTCTTGGCTTACAGGTTATTTGGAAGGGACCGTTAACTTAAGAATTAGAAGGAAAGTGTGAGATCAAAGCTCGAGGTAAGGGACCTTGTGCCGAACTTTTCTAAATGGGATTAAAGAAAATGAATTTCATTAATTCATGCGAATTTAGTTTGTTATTCTACGTGAGAATATTTCAATATTTTATGTGAGAATACTTAATATCTTATGTGAGAATATCTCAATATTTTATGTGAACATATTTCTGTATTTTATTTGAGAATATCCTAGTATTCTATGTAAGAATATTCCAGTATTTCAGGTGAGAATATTGCAGTATTTCATATGAGAATATTTCATGATTTCATACAAATGTACTATCTTCAAACTGTTGTGAAAAGTTATGATTTGCATATCAGTGTTAATGTCTCGTGATATGTGCACTATAGTCATGTTAGATGATGGGACCTCATGCATGTTATGTATGCCATAAAATGATTTGAATTAAAATGTGGAATTGGTCTCCTGAGTTCATTGTATGCATGGTCAAACATGCATTAGAGACCCTATGGGTCAAGCATACAGAAGTGCAGTGAGGACTCAATCCATACAGGGTGCATGAGGACTCAATCCATACAGAGTGCATGAGGGACTCAAATACTTATAGGGGTCTGTGAGGGACTCAGAATGAAATGACTAAGGGTGACCTATTGGCCATATAAAAAAAAAAGGAAGTCATGTATTACAGTCACGTTTGATACGAGAAAGTTCTAGGTCCCACATATGAGTATTTTAATCAAGTTTAAAAATCATGATTGCATGTGTGTGCATGTCCCAAACCTCGGTAGCGAGGTCACTTACTGAGTATTGTATTGCAATACTCACCCTTTTATTTCAAAATATTTTTCAGGTAAGGCCAAGGACGTACGGGGCGAGTGACGGAGGCGCGTTGTCAGAACCATGGGGATAGTCATGTTTTCCGCATTTCGTTTTCCTTAATAACTGATGTTGTCGTTTTACGGTTTCGAAGTTAAATTTTATTTTCAGGATTTTAAGAAGGCCAAGCTTAAACTGTTCTTTTAAATGCTTTAACGTTTTCTTTGGGATCCCTAAAGGAAATTTTGTTACAATGACAATTTAAATATCTTTTATGTGCTTTTGGCCTAAGAAAGCATGCATGTGTAGTAGTGTCCCTAGGAGTTGTAGTTATAAAAAGTAGGGGCGTTACAGTTGGTATCAGAGCCCTAGGTTTAGGGTTCTGTAGACTTGCTTACAGAGTAAGCACAGAGTAGTTCCCATGGTTGAGCGACGCGTTCCGGTCACCGCCAGGTACGTTCTTGAAATTTATGAACTAAACGAATGTATATGATGTAATTCTGTATTGTGAATGTAAATGAATTTAAACCCTAAAGGTGATCCTATTTTACAGTTAGAAAGTGACGAAAACTAAGTTAGAAATTCTCTCGCATTGTAGCAGACGACAAAATGCCACCTAGAGGTCGAGGAGAGGTAGAGGGGCGTGGTAGGGCCTGAGATCGGAGGTAACGTTAACACCAACCGAACTACCACCGAAGCAGGAAGATATTACTCCACCCGCGCGATCTCCCCGGGACTCGGTCGGATCGCCAAGAGGATGCCCCTGCAGTCGCTCCAATGGCGGATCAAGGAAACCCTAATGTCATGACTATGATGGTGGAGGCTATGCAGACTCTAGTGCGAGCTACAGTAGCCACTCAGTTGGCCCAAACAAGTCGTGGCGGAATGATGCAACTCGAGTCCCGATATCCGAGGATTTCGTGAAATATGATCCCGCATCTTTTGATGGGTCTTCTAGTGACCCCACCGTGGTCGAAAGTTATGGTTGTCCTCCATCGAGACCATTTTCGATGATGAACCGCCCCGAGGACCGAGGGTGTCTTGTGCAACCTTCATGCTGAGAGACGACGCTTACTTATTTTGGGAGTCCGCTCAGGGAACCATAGTCGCCAGCGGAGAGACGATTACCTGAAATTTGTTTAAGGAAGCATTCTGGCGAAAATTTTACCCTGCCGCAGCTAGTTATAGGAAGCGGCGAATTCTACAACTTAGTAAAAAATGTAAGGGCGATTGAGGTATATGAGAGGGAATTCACCCGTTTGTCACGTTTTGCCCCCGAGTTAGTAGACACTAAGGCGAAGAAAATAGAGCGTTTCGTTATGGGTCTGGATGAAAATATTCGAGGCTTCATACAGGCACTAGCACCCCCAGATTACGCCTCCGCAGTGAGAGTGGCGGAGTTGATTTTAGTGCGAGCAGCATATCCCATCGTGTAGTGGCTAACCCGGGGCAACCCCTGTCAAACCAGAAGAGGAAATGGGAGCAGGCAAATTCAAGCTCGCAGCGCCCCCAACGTACGCCGCATAGACCAGGAAACTTTCGTGCGGTGTTCGAGACGAAACCACGCAGTTCAACAGACAGAACTAACGGTGGAGACAAGCCACAATGCAAAGCTGTGGTAGACAACATTGGGGTAAGTGTTTGGCCCGACCGAGAGTATGTTTCGATGTGGAAAAGAAGGACACCGAGCTAACAGATTGTCCGAGTAAAGCCGATGATAGTCAACCTCGGGTTACCAATAGTGAAATTTCTTTGCCCGTACCCGTAATACATCAAGGAAGGGCTTATGCGAGCACAAGTAAGAGCGTCAATGGCACAGACTCCGTGGTTACAGGTACACTCCCATTGCTTGGGCACCTTGCATTTGTATTATTTGATTCTGGCTCTACTCATTCTTTTATCTTTGCATCCTTCGTGAGTCAAGCTAAGTTAGAGTTAGAACGATTCTGACATGCTTTGTCTGCTTCCTCTCTGAGGTTAAATTTATTAGCCACCATGAAAGTCAAGGATGGTAGTGTGACTATCACAGACCATGAGTTAGAAGTAAATCTAGTAGTCTTAGACATGACCGACTTTGATGTGATATTGGGTATGGACTGGTTAGCTCAGAACCATGCTTGCATTGACTGCTTCAGGAAGGAGGTAGTGTTCACTCCTCCTGACCAACCTAGTTACACGTTCAGAGGCACGCTAGCGGGAAGTAAGCCTAAGGTAATTACTGCCCTTAAGGCCAGGAAGTTATTACATCGGGGAGCTTGGGGCGTCTTAGCTTGTGTAGTAGATGCAAGGTGTACGGAGATCTCTGTGTCATCGGTACCAGTAGTGAATGAATTTCCAGACGTTTTCCCCGAGGACCTCCCAGGGGTACCTCCGGTCAGGGAAGTGGATTTTAACATAGGATTGGAGTCAGGGACAACTCCGATATCCAAGGCACCGTCTGAAATGGCACCGCAGAGAGTTGAAAGAACTTAAACTACAGTTACAGGACTAACTAGATAAGGGATTTATACGCCCTAGCGTTTCGCCTTGGGGAGCCCCTGTATTGTTTGTGAAAAAGAAGGACGGGTCCATGCGTCTGTGTATAGATTACAGAGAGTTGAATAAGGTTACGATCAAGAATAAATACCCTCTTCCTAGAATAGATGATTTGTTCGATCGATTCTGCGGAGAGCGGGTTCCAAGATTGACCTGAGATCAGGCTATCACCAGTTAAGAATCAGTGAAGAAGATATCCCCAAGACAGCATTCAGATCACGTTATGGACATTACGAGTTCACAGTGATGCCTTTTGGTTTGACCAACGCCCCTGCCACTTTCATGGACTTGATGAACCGACTATTCAAGAAATTTTTAGACACGTTCGTGATTGTGTTTATTGATGACATTCTGATATACTCCAAATGTGATGAGGATCATGAAAGGCACCTGAGAAAAGTTTTACTCACGCTGAGAGAGAATAAGTTGTATGCAAAATTTTCCAAGTGCGAATTCTGGCTAAGGCAGGTATCCTTTTTGGGACATGTGGTGTTCGAGGCAGGAGTCTCTGTTGATCCAAATGAAAGTGGAAGCGATCCGCGCGGGGCCTCGTCCGACCACCGCCACAGAGGTACGTAGTTTTCTCGGGTCTTGCGGGATACTACGACACGTTTACATGCAGATTTCGCCAAGATAGCCATGCCCATGACTCAGCTGACGCGCAAAAGTAACCCATTTGTTTGGGATGACACTTGTGAGGCGAGTTTCCAGGAACTCAAGCGTAGGTTGGTGTCGCCTCGGTTCTTCACATCCCAGGGAACAGAGAGAGCTTGGTGGTTTACGGTGATGCTTCTAAGAAAGGTTTGGGTGTGTTCTAATGCAAGACTTCGGTAAAGTAATAGCCTATGCATCCCGACAAATCAAGACACACGAGAGAAATTATCCAACCCATGACTTAGAACTAGCGGCGAGAGTCTTTGCACTAAAGATCCGGAGACACTACCTATATGGCGAGAAAATTCGATTTTACAGATCATAAAAGTCCGATGTATTTGTTCACCCGAAGAATTGAACATGAGGCAACGCAGATGGTTGGAATTAGTGAAGGATTACGACATAGATATTCAATACCACCCCGGTAAAGCTAATGTCGTGGCTGATGCCCTCGATGAGAAAGCCGATTCATACTTCAACACGAGTTCTTGACAGAGCAGAGTCTGCAGCGCAGTTTGTAATGAGTGAAATTGCGTGCACTAGTAGGGAAGGCCACGCACGATTAGCTCGATTAATCAGACAACCAACTTTGAGACAACGCATCGTTGAGTCTCGCAGGGACCTCGCTTAGTAGAAAGCTTATTGCAGTAACTCTCATGTGTGAATTAGCGGGGTTTTCGCTATCCACGGATGGAGGATTACTATTCCAGGGGCGATTATGTGTACCAAACGACGACAAAACCGAAGATGGAAATCTTAAGCGAAGCTCATAACTCACCATTCTCTATGCATCCCAGGTAGTACCAAGATGTATCGAGATCTCAAAACGATCATTACGGTGGTGTAACATGAAGCGCGCGTGAGCGAGTTTGTTAGCGGTGTTTGACTTGTCGGCAGTGAAGGCACCTGAGACAGAGGCCCGCAGGACTCTGCAAACCTTTACATGTACCTCGGTGGAAATGGGAGGAGATCTCTATGGACTTCATAGTCGATCGCCCGAGAACTTTACGAGGTTACTCAGTGATTTGGGTCATCGTGGACAGGTTAACAAAGTCAGCACATTTCATACTGTGAAACCCACCTACTCTACTGGATAAGTGGGCGCGGTAATGCACTGGAAGAGATAGTCCGTCTACATGGGATCCCAAAATGAGATCATTTCGCATGAGGATCCGCGTTTCACCTCCAATTTTTGGAGAAGTTTACGAAAAGCATTAGGTTCACAGCTTAAACTTTAGTACAGCTTTTCATCCACAGACGGATGGGCGGGCGAGCGCGCTGAACCAGATCTTATAAGACATGTTGCGAGCTTGCACCTTAGATTTTCCAGGTAGTTGGGACACTCATTTGCATTTGATGGAGTTTGCTTACAATAATAGTTATCAGGCGACCATTGGAATGGCTCCATTCGAAGCCCTTTATGGAAAGCGTTGCAGAACCCCGGTTTTCTGGGAGGAGGTTGGTGAACGCCAGTTATTGGGCCCAGAGTTGGTACAGGTTACTAATAGTGCAATACAAAAAGATTAGGGTGCGAATGCAGACCACCCAAAGCAGACAAAAGAGTTGGGGACCACGTATTTCTTAAGGTGGCCCCAATGAAAGGGATTCTAAGGTTTGGTCGGAAAGGGAAATTGAGCCCGCGCTTTATAGGGCCATTTAAGATTTTAGAGAGGGTTGGTGTGGTGGCCTACAGGCTAGCATTGCCGCCTTCCCTATCAGCAGTTCATAACGTATTCCATGTTTCCATGTTGAGGAAATACGTTCCAGACCCGACCCACGTGGTAGACTTTGAACCGTTACATCTAGCAGAAGATTTGAGTTATGGCGAACGACCTGTTCAAATTATTGCTAAAGATCAAAAGACCCTCCGTAACCGTGAGATCAACTTAGTTAAACTGTTATGGCAAAACCACCGCCCGGAAGAAGCTACCTAGGAGCGAGAAGAAGAAGTGCGAGCTAAATATCCAGAACTATTCCAAGAATAGGAACTTTCGAGGACGAAAGTTCTTAAGGAGGGAAGATTGTGACGACCACAACCACAGGTACTAATTACTTATTTTATTTAACGTTCTAACAACCTTTATGTCTAGTCGGATTAGTGAATTTTCATCAGGCTCGGTGAGAGTGAATCCTTGATTTTATTTAGTTTAAAGTGAAATGTTCTCCTTTAGATAAATATACACTTTTAATTAAATGAAAGATGAGAAGGTGACAATGGCATCTTAGTGATTTATGCTCAAGGCAAGGGTTAGTTGGACTTTTGGAAAGAAAAAGACCTAGGGTTTTAGTATTTATATTATTTTAGGCATGATTGGACAAAAAAACCCTAGCCACCTCTCCTACTTCTCCTTCTCCTCCTTGCCCTAGCCGAGACCCTAACCCCCTCTTCTTGCTGTTGCCTTCGCCGCCGGCCAGACCCACGAACAGGAGGCGCCGCCCAGCCGTCCAGCCAGCCGCAACCAAGGAGCCCTCCAGCCGCCCTCGTCTGCAAGCTTCACGTTCCCAGCCGCCTACGCCTGCAGTCGCGCCGGAGTCCACGCTCGAGGAAGCTTCGCCGGCGAGTTGCGCGCATCAAGACCTCACCGCCGAGCCTCGGGCGCACGCCCCACCGTTCGGCGCGCTCGCCGCTTATTCTTGCTGCTGCTGCTGCAAGCCGCCGAGTCGTGGAGACTCCTTCCGACGCTGCTGCTGCCGCTTCTGAACGTCGACGACAAGCCACGAGCCGCCAGCGAGCTTCACGCGTCCCGCGCCGAGCATCCGAGACGCTTACAACGCCGAGATCGTTTCTGCTTGCTCAACCCTTTACGATCGCGATACTCCTCACGCCACACCATCGACCAACAACCTTTAGTTTCATCGTCCACGCCGCCATCGAGGTTTATTCGGTCGAGGTCGTTGATTAGGTGAGCCACGCGAAACTTTCTTCTTGTTTTGGATCATAGAATTATTTAGATCGTAATCACGTGAAAATATTGTAGGATCAAGCCGAATCGATGACTAAAACTTCTAAAATTTGGAGCAAGCAAATTAACGTTCGGTTTATTCTTGAGTCGAGGTAATTGGAGCAAAGTAAGAATCATAGACACTTATGTACATAGACTCTTTTATATTGGTTGAGTTTTGTAGTAGGATGACGAATTAGAAGAATTCTTGGCTTACAGGTTATTTGGAAGGGACCGTTAACTTAAGAATTAGAAGGAAAGTGTGAGATCAAAGCTCGAGGTAAGGGACCTTGTGCCGAACTTTTCTAAATGGGATTAAAGAAAATGAATTTCATTAATTCATGCGAATTTAGTTTGTTATTCTACGTGAGAATATTTCAATATTTTATGTGAGAATACTTTAATATCTTATGTGAGAATATCTCAATATTTTATGTGAACATATTTCTGTATTTTATGTGAGAATATCCTAGTATTCTATGTAAGAATATTCCAGTATTTCAGGTGAGAATATTGCAGTATTTCATATGAGAATATTTCATGATTTCATACAAAAGTACTATCTTCAAACTGTTGTGAAAAGTTATGATTTGCATATCAGTGTTAATGTTTCGTGATATGTGCACTATAGTCATGTTAGATGATGGGACCTCATGCATGTTATGTATGCCATAAAATGATTTGAATTAAAATGTGGAATTGGTCTCCTGAGTTCATTGTATGCATGGTCAAACATGCATTAGAGACCCTATGGGTCAAGCATACAGGGGTCTGTGAGGGACTCAATCCATACAGGGGTCTGTGAGGGACTCAATCCATACAGGGGTCTGTGAGGGACTCAAATACTTATAGGGGTCTGTGAGGGTCTCAGAATGAAATGACTCAGGGTGACCAATTGACCAATTGGCCATGTATTACAGTCACGTTTGATACGAGAAAGTTCTAGGTCCCACATATGAGTATTTTAATCAAGTTTAAAAGTCATGATTGCATGTGTGTGCATGTCCCAAACCTCATAGCGAGGTCGATTCATCGAGTATTGTATTGCAATACTCACCCTTTTATTTCAAAATATTTTTCAGGTAAGGCCAAGGACGTACGGGGCGAGTGACGGAGGCGCGTTGTCAGAACCATGGGGATAGTCATGTTTTCCGCATTTCGTTTTCCTTAATAACTGATGTTGTCGTTTTACGGTTTCGAAGTTAAATTTTATTTTCAGGATTTTAAGAAGGCCAAGCTTAAACTGTTCTTTTAAATGCTTTAACGTTTTCTTCGGGATCCCTAAAGGAAATTTTGTTACAATGACAATTTAAATATCTTTTATGTGCGTTTGGCCTAAGAAAGCATGCATATGTAGTAGTGCCCCTAGGAGTTGTAGTTATAAAAAGTAGGGGCGTTACAATATGTGTTATAATTAGATTATATGGAAAATAAATTGCATGGAGCATGAAATTACTTAGTTTAAAATAAATGTTATTTTGTTTAAGTAATTTTATAATTCAAGTAGTTGAATTTCTTTTATAATTCCAATTTGAATATAGATTGTTGGATTTATAATATAGTTTCTTTATCATAGGTTAATTATTAAAATTTATAAGAGTTATAAATTAAAGGGGTTTTAGAAACCATAACCTATAATAAAGAAATGCATGCAAACATAGGAACTTGGGTTAAATTTAATTAGTTTTAAATCGTTTAAAATTAATTTAGACCTAAGTTTCATTTTCTAATAGGATTAGAAATAAGTCTTACGTAATATTTTAAATAGTTTAAAATATAGTAGGACTTTAGGACTTTGGTTATAAGGGAACTCTACCGGTGAAGTTCTGTCTAAAAATTTGGAGTACTTAAGTGACTTGTTAACTAAACGACTCCTACTGAGGAATCGACCGGAACTGAGTTGAATTAACCTCAGTTCTGAATTATCTCTAGGTAATTAAAATGTTTATTCACCTAGACATAAGGTTTTAAGACCTAGTTATAGTAGTTATAATAGGCATAGACTTAGATAGATTCCTTTAGCCAGAATCCGACTAAGTTAAATATCATACCCTAATTTTAGGAACTTCGTGGGAGAAAGCGAAATGTTCGCATCGAGTTTACTCTCACGTCCCAAGAGTTCACACCGTGAGTTCCATCTTCACTACGTGGCGTCAATAGGCGCCCCTACGGTATGTGTTTGCATGGTTCAATACCAAGGTGAATGAAGGAAGTATCCATAGTAAATGGGAGCAGGGCGCGCGTGTCAACGTATCCTACGGTCTCCTCCATTAGGTCGCATCGTGAGATTTCTATAGTCCGCCTGCTAGGTTGTCCTGGAACAACCAATCCCTACGGAGGGCCTGACTATAGGGATCGGAACACCGCGAACTCCAGAAATGGATAGGGTCTCTTAGGTTGTTTGCCAACAGTTGTCTTTCTTAATAGTAGCCTGTTGGCTCGGGCCTATTGGATCTGAAAATGGTAGGGTCACATTTACGGGATGAGTTAAGCTAGTTAACAAATCCTTGACCAAACAAACGGTAGCTAAGGACCATTGGGACATGAGATGTTCTAGTAGTTGGAATTGACTGAGAAAGTCTCAATTCAAGGGAGGAATGACTGACCGCCCGACGGAGGCTTTTGTTCTAAACCCTTGAAGTATCGTTGCAAGATTAAAGGTTTAACTTAAACAGTGGGTTTTAGTTTAAACACTAGGGTTCTTTAATAATTTCGCTAAATTAGATTGGTTTTTACAATGGGTTTAAAGGCATAACTAATTAGAACTATTTTGGATTTTCAGCATGTCGTCCTCATTTATAGTCTTACTCAAAAAGGAACGTTTAACTGGTAAAAACTTTACTACGTGTAAGTCAAACCTGGATGTGATCCTTGTTTTTGACGACCTTCGGTTCGTACAAACTGAGGAATGTCCTCAGATTCCTGCTCAAAACGCACCTCAATCAGTTAAGGATGCGTTTGACCGCTGGGCCAAGGCAAATGAAAAAGCCAAGGCATATATCCTGGCTGGGATATCTGATGTTTTAGCCAGAAGATTATAGGGTATGGTCTCAGCTCGTGAGATCATGGACTATCTACAAAATTTGTCTAGACAACCGTCTGAACAAATTTGACACGAATCCATCAAATATGTTTATAACGCGCGCATGAAGGAGGGAACTTCAATGAGAGAACATGTTCTCGATCTTATAGTTCACTTCAACGTGGCCGAAATGAACGGAACGGTCATAGATGAGCAAATTTAGGTATTCTTCATCCTGAAATCTCTTCCGAAGAGTTTCCTGCCATTCCGTAGAAATGCAGAGTTGAACAAAAAGGAGTATAACCTGACTTCCCTCCTAGATGAACTACAAACTTTCGAGTCTCTTATTAAGAATAAGGGACAGGCTGATGGAGAGGCAAATCCGTTTGCCCATTCCAAAAGGTTCCAAAAGGGTCCATCCTCTGGGACTAAGCCCTGTGGTTCAATTTGGAAGAAGAGGAAAGGAAGAAAAGGGAAAGCTTCTGCCACTGCAGATATTGAGCTCAAAGAGAAGAATGGTAAATTAGATTTACTTGTTCTTGAAACATGTTTAGTGGAAATGATGATTTAACCTTGATACTTGATTCAGGAGCCACTAATCACGTTTGCTCTTCATTTCAGGAAACTAGTTCCTTCAAGGAGCTCGAAGAGGGTGAGATGACGCTCAGGGTCGGAACGGGAGACGTCGTCTCAGCTCGTGCAGTGGGAGATGCCAAGTTATTTTTCGGAGCTAGATTTCTTTCTTTAAAAAATCTGTATATAGTTCCTAAGCTTAAAAGGAACTTAATTTCTATCTCTTGTTTAATATAACTTGGTTATTGTATTTCTTTTTCAATCAATGAAGCGTTCATTTTGAAAGAGGGTGTCAATATTTGTTTTGCTAAATTGAAAAATGGCTTATACGTACTGAAACCGAATAAAACCAAAGCAATTTTAAATCATGAGATGTTTATGAATGCCAGCACTCAGAATAAAAGGCAAAGAATTTCTCTAAATAATAATACCTATTTGTGGCATCTTAGACTTGGTCATATTAATCTCAACCGGATTGAGAGACTTTCTAGAATGGACTTCTAAACAAGTTAGAAGATGATTCTTTCTGCCATGAGTCCTCGCTTGGAAGGTAAAATGACCAAACGACCTTTTCTCGGAAAAAGCGTTATAGAGCTGTAGAGCCCCTATAACTTGTACATTCGAATCTTTGTGGTCCGGTGAATGTTAAACCTCGAGGAGGGTACGGATATTTCATCTCTTTCATATATGATTATTCGAGGTATGATTATCTATACCTAATGCATCACAAGTCTGAAGCTCTTGAAAAGTTCAAAGAGTATAAGGCTAAAGTAGAGAATGCATTAGGAAAAACCATTAAAACACTTCGATCAGATCGAGGTGGAGAGTACATGGATTTGAGATTCCAGGACTATATGATAGAACATGGAATTAAATCTCAACTCTCTGCACCTAATACACCACAACAAATGGTGTGTAAGAAAGGAGAAATAGAACCTTGTTAGACATGGTTCGTTCTATGATGAGCTATGCTCAATTGCCTACCTCGTTTTGGGGATACGCAGTAGAGACTGCAGTTCAAATCTTGAACAGTGTTTCAGAAACACCTTTTGAACTTTGGAAGGGGCGTAAGCCTAGTTTACAACACTTCAGGATTTGGGGTCACTACAAGAAAAACTACATTTCTTGACGCTTGCAACTTTTAATTACTTGACGTTTTTATGAAAAAATGTCAAGTAAACTAGATTTTAAACACAAAAAACGTCAAGAAAATGAAAAAAACGGAGGTTGACGAATTTTTTCAGATTTTTTCTCGTTACGATAAAACTTGACACTTTAAAAACGTCAAGTGTAAATCTAATTTTCATATAAAATAATAATAATGAGAAGCAAAGGTTTTCACGCTCCCAGCCGCACGCAAGACCCTTCATCTGCTCCTCTCCCCTTCGAATTTCGCCGCCAACCTCACGTTACCTTTGAACGCCGACCGAGCCGCCGAAAGCTTGACGGAACGTGGCCACGATTCCTCGCTGGTGCTCTCTCCGCTATTATGAGTAAGCACCATCTCATCCTCGTCTCACATTTCAGTTCCTTCACGCGACTTTCTCTTCTTCTTTTTCTTCTTCTTCTTCTTCTCACATTTCAGACCCTAATTTCGTTTTCATTCTCGTCTCTTCAATTTGTGGAGTTCAACAGACCAGCGACACCTTCATTTTCATCCATTACCTCATCTTCATCGTCGTAATTTGCCTCTTCGCCTTCGTCTTCAACTTCACATCTATATCTAATTATCCCTAATCGTAATCACAATCGCAATCAGATCGCAATTTTTGGCCTATTTCGAAATTCAAGGTATATGGACTATTTCTTCGTTTTATTTTGCTTTCGAATTTTAGTTTCTGCTTGTTTCTGTTTGCTTTGTCTGTAATTGGTCTTTGTAATGTCGTGATTGATTTTTGTTTCTATGGCTTCTCTCTCAGAGAGAAATGAAGTTGTTTTCGATTTGTTCTCTAATTATAGTGGAGCAAGTAAGAAAAACATTTTTTCCAATCCCATTTTAAATGTTTTCAAGTAATTCTGATGCAGTGTAATTAGTATTAGTTTTTTTGTGTTCTTTGCCCTGTTGGTGAATTATGGTTTTAAGGGAGATGGAAATTACTATCAAAAGTGTACAAAGAAAGGAAGCTGATAAGGGTTGTGTTCCCTCAATGACTTTGTTATAATACGTTACTCTTAATTATTCAAATTAAGGTTTGAGAAGGTTCATGAAGTTTGTAGCTTTGTTTAGTTTGTTCTTAATCAGACCCTAAATTTCTACTAGTACGTTTTCTTCTATTTAATTTGGTTTAAGATGAGGCGAATCGTACAGTGGCTTACCATAAATTTTGGTATTTCTATAGTTATTAAGCAGTGGTCTAAAGGACAAAGAGTTGGAGGAATTGGCGTTGAATGGAGCTAATGGAGATGGGGGTGGAGGGTCGCCTACTAAACCTACACCTCTCATGTTTTGCAAAACACTCACAACGTCTGACATGAGCACCCATGGAGGATTCTCTGTTCTTCGCAGAGCTGATGAACAATTTTTCCTTTCTCTGGTTGCGATAGCGTTCTTATGTTTTATTTTCAGTTTTTTCTTAAACTGTAATGAATTGAGTTTTATCTGGATTGTCTTATTTAGGTATATTCTGAGTGAGGTTGATGATTGTTGCGAATTACACTCAACTTAGGCTATCTCAAGAGCTTATTGCCAAGGACCTACATGGCGTAGAAGAGAGATTTAAACATATTTACAGAGGTATATTGTGAGATTCCTTTGGTGGTGTTTGATTGGTTGTCATAATTCAACCCCAATATTTGTTTGAGGTAAGGATGATTGTACTTTGTGTTCCAGTTATTAACTACAACATCAAATATTGCCTTAATGGAATATGGTTGTTGAATTTTATCTTTAGATTATTGAATAATGAATTTGTTTTGAAATTTTGTGACTAGATTTGATTTCATAGTGTTTTAATTCTAGGAGTTGGAGTATTATGTAGATCAATGAGATGCACAAACCAAAATATTGTCATGTGCCTATTCTTGAGTTTAGTGTTGTTGTTTCTATAAGTAAGGTTGTTATTCACTAGTTATTGGACTTGTTAGGTTGTCTTATCTTTTATGGTTTGTGTTGTTAGTGTTAGTGAAAGAGTGTAGTTATGTTTAGGCGGTGAATGTTGGTTGGTTATGACTTCTTGGTAATCCTTGAGTTGAAGTTAAAATGCTTGTTAGGTTCACTTTGTTGTTTGTTTTAAGACTTATATATTGTCATGTGCCTATTCTTGAGTTTAGTGTTTTCTGTAAGGTTGATTTGGTTTAGTCTCTTGTGCACTCTTTATATTTGTTAAAAATGAATATGCTTTTCATTTGGGATTTTTTTTTTTAATTATTTGGCTTAGAATGGAATTGAATCCAAACTTTAGTATAGAAATAAGAGAAGATGGAACTTAGACATCTTGTTAAGCTGAAAACCTTGACAATTATGGAATTGATATGTTTGCCACTTCTATAAGTTGAAGACAACCTTTTGCATTATGGTAGCTTCATTGTTGCTTCTGTTTACTAAAACAAGATTTGCAATCTTGGTGATACTTCAAACAGATTTTGAACATGTATTAATTAATTTTTTTTTCATTTGGGAGAGAATTCAAGAGGTTAAATTTGTATTTTGAGCTTCAATAAGGCTTGTTCTATTCAAAAACTAACTTGAGATGAATATTGACTATATACTTGTAGGAACCCATAATTAAGAGTACAATTCCACTGCTATACATGATATTACGTAAATGGATATTTATGCTCCATTTTATTTTGAATTTTGTTGCATCTCTTTTGAACCTTGGGAGAATTCCTTGTCTCTTGTATACTTGTAGTTTGGGGATGTTGTGTGATATCTGGATATAGAAGTATGCTTTTTGGTCTAACAGGTGATAGGAAAAAAATTTGTTAGTGTCAATGCTGCTTAAATTTTCGGAAAATAGTGATAAGGCTGAAATTTGGGGGTGTTACATATGTAGTTGCAAATTTTGACTTAGAGATTAGATTTTGAGAGTCTCAAATTTGGTTGTTCGACCGAAATAACTTTAGGTCTTATAATTGTAGCCTATTTGAGGGAGTTGGGAGATATATTCTAGTTTAACTTTGAATTTGTTTATTGGTTGTTAGTGGAGTTCCTAGAATAGATCACTTCTTGCATTTCAACCATATCATTGTAAGAGAAGCTTCAAAAGTTATTCAAGATTTTGGCAGAAGTTGGAATAGAACGTCAATATCTGCTGAAGGAGAAAGCTTCCTTCCTTCGATATCAATGGAGGGACCAACTGTTTTAAGATCTCCATCAAGAGGGTTGAAGGTATGAATTGGCCTTTGCTTTTGATCCTTGCTAGTTTTGAGGCTCCTTTTTTTTTTTTTAAGTTAGCTTTCTGAATCAGGGAAGGTACAAGCCTGTGGGCTTTTAAAGGGTCTGTTTCCAAGTTGAGTAAAATCTCTCTGGTGATACTTGTTTCAGACATTCAATTCCTTTATTTTTTGTCATCTGAAGGCTTTTTGAAATCAGATCTTGTATAAGTTTTGAACCAATTACTCTTTTTGTAAATGTTTTGTTCTTGTGAATAGGTCATTATA
This sequence comes from Trichosanthes cucumerina, assembly GCA_036507285.1. NCBI lineage: Eukaryota > Viridiplantae > Streptophyta > Magnoliopsida > Cucurbitales > Cucurbitaceae > Trichosanthes > Trichosanthes cucumerina. The sequence goes on along the minus strand of CM071842.1, from coordinate 67,624,063 downwards.
GGTTGACAAAGTCCTTCATTTTGAAGGATATTTTCATATATAAGGTGAAAATCTATAGTTTCTCATGTTTGAATAGTTCATATGAAGGATATTTCCACTATTTTTGTAAGTTTGTAGGTTCCATAGGTAGTTTTAGATCATTAGTGAGTTATTTTAGGCCTTAAAGTATGCTTAAGAGCCTTTAAGAACACTTTGAGTCCAAAAATAACTCACTAACCACTACTACTAATTTTTCTTGATTGAACTACCCAATAATACCAATGCTCTCGTTGAATGGACCTTGCTTTTCATTGTTTCATGTGGTTCATGTAAGCTATTTGATCTCTTGTGTCCGCCACATTATGGCTATTACTCTCTCTAAGTCCTTTGGATTCATGGTTAAACTGTAAATTTGTTCTCGCTTTTTTACTTCCATTGCCTTAGTCCTTGGTTGAAAACTCGCCAAGTTTGTCCATAGGGTATACTTTGTAGTGTCCTTTAATGTTTCTAATTCATAGAACTGTATGAAAATGAAAATGAGACTTAACCTTGTGAAGCCACTTTTTGGCTACTTTGTATGTTCCAAGGGGCGAAGTACACATTATTAGGTTGTTTGAGTGATAGTTTGTATTTTTAACTAAGAGTGATTATGGTTATCAAATGTGGACTTATGTATTTATAGGCATGGATTTTTCATCCTTATCACACAGGAAAGAGCATTAGGTGGATCATCTCACTTACTATTATTGGTTCTTATAATTAAAATTCAAGTTTATAAGTTAAACCTTATTCTAAGGGTTTTTACTTTTCTTTTTCTATTATATGTGCATAGGTGCCTTCATCTTAGTATGTGTTTTCAAGGTAAGCTTGACCAATTCCTATGTTGCATCAATCTTTATTTTATCAAATACAAGCTTAGTTATACCAATTGTTTGTTTCATATGCGTTTGTGTTATTTCTATCAATTACAGTATATGATTATATGTGTATATGGGAAGATTTCTGGAATATAACTTTGATATATGTATTGATCTTTGTGAATGTGGGTATATTGGAAGAATTTTAGAATAGAAGTTGATATATTTGGATTTAATTGTATTCTGAACAATGGGTGAATACTACACTTTTATGTTGTTTTGAGTTATTTTAGTCCTTAAAATTAGCTTAAGCGCCTTTAAGACACTTTTGTAGCATCAACGGTTGGTTTCTTTTATAACATTTAGTCAAAGCATTAGATTAAAACACAATAGAAAATAATATGAGGGGCGCTTATGGTCATTCTAAAAACAAAAAGCAGTAAAACTCCCGCTTCTAAAATTAGATGTTATATGCACGTTAGAAGAATGAAACAACACCATTATTTGTGTATGCAATTTGAACATCTGTTTTATTCTCAGTTCGTTGAATGTGTTCATTGAGTGAAATAAACTTGTTTTGCTTGTGCATGTAATTAACATTTGATAGAACTTCAACATTAATGTTTAACCCCAACCCTTGTGTATTTGAAGTTAGTGGGTGGTTGGGAAGAATGGTTTGTTTTTGAAGTGTTTCTGATGTTAAAACAGGTCATTGAAATTTTGGAAAAGTCCTAGTAGCGTTGTTATGCTGCCGAAATTTCGGAGTGAACAACGTATCTTAAGTTATGCCCAAGTTAGGTTCACTCCCAGAATTTAGGGTCGTTACACTTTGCATGCTTCTTAGGATTAGTGTGAGGGTTACTTTCCTTCACTATTCGGGATGTAAGAGAGTTAGTGGAGTAGGAAGATGGGTAGTCAGTATTCGAGATCGTTGTGTTTTAAGAGGGGTTGGCATGATTGAGTAAATTCACTTGTTGCATGTTTTAGAGTTCTTAATTATTAGAGGTAGGTTGCTTACTTAGTATGTTTATGCTCACCCTTGTTGCTTAATGTTGTGTTTTGTAGGTAATACTCAACTACTTGGCGGGTGACAAAGCTGGTGTTGCAGAATTATGGTGACATTTTCAAAGTTTTAGTCATAATGTTGCCAATAAGTTTCATGTTTAAACCATTTACAGTGTGTTAGGTTAATGAATGTAAAGTTCTCTTGTATTGTAAACTTGCTTGAAGTGTTAGTTGAGTTTATGGCTTAGGATCGTTACAATAGTTCTTATAATTTTTGAATTGTTGACATGAGGTTTGATAAGTTCTTGTAATTTTACAATTGTTCATGAGCTTACGTTCAATATAATTTATTGGAATGCAATGCAGAAAATTCCAGATTTTAGGGAATAATTGATTGAAAAATAAAATCACTAACCAACAAGACATGTATAATGTGTCAAGATTTCATTCAAATTGACATTTTTCAAATGTCAAAAAAGAACATTACATTTGACACTTTACAATTGTCAAGGTTTTTCTTTTATTTGACGTTTTAGGATTTGTCGAAAAAACTTATATTTGACACATTTTAAGCGTCAAGTAACTTTTATTTGACATTTCTGCAATGTCAAGATAAACCTATTTTTGATAGAGCGAAAACGTCAAGTATTAACATAAACTTGACACTTTTTGAAAGTCAAGATAACACTACATTTGACGAATAAAAAGTGTCAAGATTGTAGGTTCAAAATGACACGTTATAAGCGTCGAAAAATTATACATACATAACACTTTATAAGTGTCAAGTATTCTCATATTATTCTTGATAGTGGATTCCTTGACGCTTTGAAAAACGTCAAGTAAAGCAATATTCGACATTTTATAAGCGTCAAGAAAATTAGTTTTTGTAGTAGTGGGTTGTCCGGCACACGTGCTCGTGACAAACCCAAAGAAAATGGAACCTCGTTCAAGATTGTGCCAATTTGTTGACTATCCCAAAGAAACGAGAGGTGGTCTTTTCTACGACCCACAAGAAAATAAGGTGATTGTATCAACAAACGCCACGTTCTTGGAGGAAGATCACATGAGGAACCATAAACCGCGTAGTAAATTAGTACTAAATGAACCTACACATGAACCAACAAGAGTTGTTGATCAAAATTGGACCTTCATCAAGAGTTGATGGAGGAGTCGACCTCTCTCAAGTCGATCTCGTCATTCTCAATCGTTGGGAATGCCTCAACGCAGATGGGAAGGTTGTTTCCCAACTTTGACCGCTACTTGGTTTAGTGAAAGTCAAGTTGTCATACACGATGACGGCGTAGAAGATCCATTGTCTTATAAACAGGCAATGAATGAAGTAGACAAGGATCAATGGATCAAAGCCATGGACCTTGAAATGGAGTCAATGGACTTCAATTCAGTATGAGAACTTGTAAACCAATCTGAAGGGGTTAGACCCATAGGGTGTAAATGGATCTATAAGAGAAAGAGAGATGCCACGGAAAGTGCAGGACCTTTAAGGCTAGACTTGTAGCAAAGGGTTTTACCCAATGGGAAGGAGTTGACTATGAAGAAACGTTTTCCCCTGTTGCTATGTTGAAGTCTATAAGGATACTCTTGTCCATAGCCGCATTTTATGATTATGAAATTTGGTAAATGGACGTCAAGACTGCCTTTTTGAATGGTAATCTTGACGAGAGCATCTATATGTCTCAGCCTGAAGGGTTCATAGCACGAGGTCAAGAGCAAAAAGTTTGCAAGCTTAATCGATCCATTTATGGATTGAACAAGCATCAAGATCTTGGAATATAAGATTTGATACTGCGATCAAGTCTTACGGCTTTGACCAAAACGTTGATGAGCTTTGTGTTTACAAGAGGATCGTCAACGACAAAATAGCTTTGTTAGTACTTTATGTGGATGATATTCTACTCATTGGGAATGATGTAGGATACCTAACTGACATAAAGAATTGGTGTGACACCAATTCCAAATGAAAGATTTGGGAAAGCGCGCGAGATGTTCTTGGGATTCGGATCTTTAGGAATCGCAAGAACGTAATCTGCTAGCATCTCAAGCGTCTTATATCGACAAAATGTTGTCTAGATATTCGATCACGAGAATTCCAAGAGGGGCTTATTACCCTTCGTGCACGAGTTCATCTGTCAAGGGAACAGTGTCCCAAGACACCTCAAGAAGTTGAGGATATGAGACATATTCCCTATGCCTCTGCTGTAGGTAGCTTAATGTATGCTATGGCCGAACATTTGTTATGCAGTGGGAATAGTCAGTAGGTACCAATCCAATCCAGGGTTAGACCACTGGACAACAGTTAAAAATATCCTCAAGTATCTGAGGAGAACGAGGGACTATATGCTTGTGTATGGGACTAAGGATCTGATCTTTACTGGATACACTGATTCTAATTTTCAGACCGATAAGGATTCTCGGAAATCCACATCGGGATCAGTTTTCACCCTTATCGGGGGAGCTATAGTATGGCGAAGTATCAAACAAGGATGCATCGCTGACTCCACAATGGAGGTTGAGTACGTCGTTGCTTGTGAAACAGCTAAAGAGGCTGTTTGGCTAAGGAAATTCCTTACTGATTTGGAAGTTGTTCCAAATATGGAATCTCCCATCACCTTATCTTTGTGACAACAATTGGTGCAGTAGCCAATTCGAAGAAACCTCGCAGCCATAAGCGAGGAAAGCACATCGAGAGGAAGTATCACCTGATACGAGAAATAGTGCAACGAGGAGATGTGACAGTCACGAAGATCGCTTCGGAGCACAATATTTCTGATCCGTTTACAAACACACTCACGGCTAAAGTGTTCGAGGGTCATCTGAAAAGTCTGGGTCTACGAGATATGTACATAAGCTAATCTAGGGCAAGTGGGAGATATGTAATAGGGTATATGGATGCCCTAGTTTATTGTATTTCTATCTCTTGTAACCACTGTTTTAGATTATGATGTACCCCACTAGAGTTTTAGTTCAAGTGAGAGTTTGTTGGGATTTGTGCCCTAAAACTCGTAGTTTGTAATTATGTTCTAATTAATGTAATAAAGTGTTATTGTTCGTTATCTACGAGTTTGCCTTTATTTAAACCCTAAATCCAATAAACTAAACATCCAAGGTTGTTAAATGAATCTTTAACTGAATGTAATGTACATAAAAAGGATCTCGGTTCGAGATACAGCCTAAAGGGTCTATAGTTAGGGGATAAGGTTTGGGTACCTTACCCTGGTAAAACTATGGATGTGACCCTTTGTATTTGATACATGTGATCCTAACGTGTTCGTGTAGATGACATGTGAGTGGGGATATCCTATGTAATGAGATTACATAAGACCGGACCACGAAATAGTAACCTCTAGCTATAATTCCGTTGACTAGTTAGGTTTCTATTTCACTAGGATGACCTAGGAAACTTGATCTCAATCTCGAGCGAGTTACTGAACTTACATTTGCGAGGATTGTCCTTTGACTAGTATGGGTGAGAGTGGCCAGATTCGCCGACTCAATATGCCTACCTTCTTGGGGACAAGACCAAGTGAGCGGCGGGGAACTTAACTTAGCAAGATGGAATTCACTCCTTCCCGCCTACTAGGGTAAGTAGAGGAATGTTCCCTTAAGTGGTGACTCCGAAACTTGAACAAAGGTCCGACCCTCTCATTGGCCCGAGAGGGACTCTGTTTGTTGGTAGGACCACAAACAAATTGTTCATTAGAGGAGCACTGGTACTTAAGGCACAAGATGTAACCCAGAGGTAAAACGGTAATTTGACCCAATTGATGTTACGAACATTCGTGAAGGATTGACTTGCTGTTATTGGTCAATATCCATGGACACAGAAATATATCTGCAGTGAGAAGTGTGCAGCTGTGGGACTTTAGTGGAGTGTTCCCGTAGTTAACGAATGTTGATTGGGAGGTTAATGAGATTAACCGAGCAGTCTCGTATCGTTGGAGCTTCTGATCTATAGGTCCATTAGGTCCACCTTCTAGCTCGTAAAGGGTTCTTAGATCATTTGAATTTGAAATGTTCAAATTCATTAGGGAATACATTTAAAGTATATTGATATAATATAATATATAGTTTTGGAACTATATGTTATAAATTTAATGTGAATATGATTCATATTAAATTATGTGAGAGAATTGAATATTTGAAAGAGTTCAAATATTATATTAAATATGAATGTGATTCACTTTTGAAAACTATAGGTTAAAATTTAATGTGCATTGGATGTACATTAAAACTATAGGTTAAAGGGGAAATATGATTAAATGAGATTTAATCCAAATTAAATATATGATATTTAATTTGTATTATTTAAATATGATTTAAATGAATAATTAAATTTGATTTAATTATATTATATTATTATTATTATTATTTTAATAATATTAAATGAAGGAACGTGTCACTTAGACACGTTTCCCACTATCCACTTTCTTCTCCCTATCGATAGCTTAACAGGGAGAAGGGGTGTGAGAACTATCGGTCGATCAACAGAATTGCACAAGTGATTGGAGAATTGCTCTCTCTCTCTCACTCTCACATTCTCATTCCCTTCTTCTTCCAATTGTTGGAAACCTTCCCACCAAGGTAGATTTAAGAACTCAGAGATATAGGAGGTGATCCAATTGGTAGTGTCTTTCTTGGAGAAAAACAGAGAAGTTCTGTTGTATTGCTGAAAAGCTAGGAGCAAGGCGTTGTTGTGCTGGAGAATTAGAAACTACAAAGGTATTCTTTTTCTTCCCTTTAGTTTAATTGTTAAACTTGCAGCATGTTTGCATGTATGCTATTATCCATGTCTAATAGGATTAGAAATTCATGCTTGTTCTGTATTTTTGGGTCAATGTACTGGTTTTTGTTTTTAGCAAAACATTCAAGCAAATTAACGATCCCAATCACGTTTTCGCTGCTTAAGGAGATCAGATCTCCATCACGGTCTTGTATGAACTCTTCATACAGGATGCCCCCACTCGCATGTCAACCACATGAATGAGTAGTATTACCTCATTTGTACTAATTACAAAGTGGGTCGCATCCATGGTGTTACCAGAATAAGGTTTCCAACCTTATTCTTATACCATACACCATTTAGGTTATACTCTTGAACACAATCAGAATAGTGTCCACTACACTGATGTTCCAGATATATTATAACCTTGGAGCTTAGTTTATTGGATTTATAAAGCAAGAAAATAATTTTATCAAAACAAATAACTGTTTATTTATTTGATCAAAATTACACAAGTTTAGGGCATAAATCCCAACAGCATATTGAGTCGACACTCTCAACCATACTAATCTAACGGCAGACCCCTATAAGCAGGAGTTCGTAACTTGCTTAGGATTCAGATTGAGTCACTAATGATCTTTTATAAATTAATAGACATATCCTGTTAACGATGTTTTACTAATAGGCTAATAATTTGCAGTCCGATCTTGTTCGAACTTATCATACAAGATGCCCCAACTCGCATGTCTACCACATGAACGAGTTGGATTACCTCATTTGTACTGAATACAAAGCGGGTCGCATCCATGGTGTTACCAGAATAAGGTTCCCAACTTCATGCGTATACCATAGACCATTTAGGTTATATACTCGAACATAATCCAACTAGTGTCCACTACACATTTGTTCAAGATCTACTATTATAACCTTGGAGCTTAGTTTATTGGATTTAGCTTTTATGTGCGAGAATATAGTAATTGTCAAAATAAATAACTCTTTATTTATTTATTAAAACTACACAAGTTTAGGGCATAAAACCCAACATTTTCCTTGTCACTTTCTTTTCTCTAGAATTTCGACCAATCATTATTATCATGAGTGAGAGCGAGAACTAGAGAGTATTGGGATTTATGTCCTAAAACTCGTAGTTTGTAAATAATGTTCTAATTATGAATAAAGAGTTATTATTTTCAATAAAGGTTATTGTTTATCATTATTTACTATCTGACTTTTTATTAACCCTAAATCCAATAAACTAACATCCAAGTCTGTAACATGTCACTTGAACTGAATGTAGTGTACATATCAAGGATCTCAGTTCGACATACAACCTAAAAGGTGTATAGTAAGGGGATAAGGCTTAGTTATATTACCCTGGTAATACTATGGATATGACCCACTTTGTATATGATATAAACACAGTGCTCCTAATGTGTTCGTGAAAACGATATGTGAGTGGAAAATTCTATGTGTTGAGATTGCATAAAACCGAACCACGAAATAGTAACCACTAGGTGTAACTCCGTTGACTAGTTAGGTTTCTATTACACAAGGATGACCTATGCAACTTGATCTCAATCTTGAGCAGTTTACAAACTCTTGTTTGCGAGGGATTGTCTTTTGACTAGTATGGGTGAGAGTGGCCCGAGTCGCCGACTCAATAAGCTTACCTTCTTGGGGACAAGACTGAGTAGGCAGTTGGGGACTTAACCTAGCAAAATGGAATTCACTTCTTTCCGTCTATTATGGAAGTAGATGAATGTTCCCTTAAGTGGTGTCTCCAGGACTTGAATAAAGGGCTCAACCTTCTCATTAGCCCGAGTGGGACTTCTGTTTGTTGGTAGGACGACAAACATATTGTTCATTAGAGGAGCACTGAGACTTAAGGTAAAAGATGTAACTCAGAGGTAAAACGGTAATTTGACCCAACTTGTGTTACGAACATTTGACTTGCTGTTATTGGTCAATATCTGTGGACACAGAAATATATCTGTAATGAGAAGAGTGCAGCTGCGGGACTTTAGTGGAGTGTTCCCGCAATTAACGAATGTTAATTAGGGGGTTAATGAGATTAACCGAATAATGTCGCATCGTTGGAGCTTCAATGTAGGTCCATTTGATCCACCTTCTAGCTCGTAAAGGGTTCTTAGATCATTTGAATTTGAAATGTTCAAATTCAATTAGGGAATAAACATTAATGCATAAAGATGCATTATAATATAAAGTTTTGGAACTTTATATTATAAATTTAATTTGAATATGATTCATATTAAATTACTTGAGAGAATTAAATATTTGAAAGCGTTCAAATATTAATTAAATGTGAATGAGATTCATATTTAAATACTATAGGTTAAAATTTAATATGCATGAGATGTGCATATTAACACTATAGGTTAAAAGGGAAGTTGATTAAATGTGATTTAATCATATGTATATATAACTCAAATATAAGATATTTGATTAATTGATTTAAGAATCAATTAAGTGATTTAATTAAATAAAGTTATATATATATATAATTAAATTAGTTTAATTATATTAATTAATTTACTGAATTAATTTTATATTAATTAAATAAATAAAAGTGGAACGTGCCAAAGTGACACGTTCCCCACTTCTATTCCAACTCTCCATCGATAGGGGTTGGGAAAGGAGTTCCCTTCCGGTTTATCTTCTCGATTGAGAGAAGGATGTAGGTTGATCGGTCATTCTTGCAATTGGGAATTGCAAAAAGCTGAATTCTCTCTCAAACTCAAACTCCCTTCCCTCACCAATTGTTGGCTCCTTTTCCTACCAAGAAGAGATCTAATAACTTAGAGAATAGAAGGTTTGTTGAGTGGTGTTGTCCTGTAAAAAGAACAGAGGAACCTTGTTGTTGTTGTGTGAATTTCTAAGCAAGGAGTTGCTGTGGAAGTTGATAGCTACAAAGGTAATTGTATGGGTGAAATTGGACCAAGAAGATAAATCTAAATTACAAAGGAATCTTATCAGATAAGATTAACCTTTTTAAATCTCATTCCTAGATAGAAAAGGAAATCTGTTTAAATTCTTATCAAGGAAAGTCAAAGATCCTATAAATAGATCATTATGACTCAAAGACAGGGAGTTGAACTGAACCTTCATCCTCAAAACTCTAGTTTATTACACCCAAATTCTCCTTACTAACTTAAGCATTGGAGCTGGTGTGATAAATGTCACATCGGTCCTAACTTTTTCTCTTTTGCAGGTCACCTCTTCTCCCAAATTATAAATTTGCAATTGTTGTCACGTGAAAGTCAGGTGAGATTTCTCAAGGGTCAGATTTTGGCAACAACAGTTGACGCCGTCTATGGAAAACGAGAGTGCTCTACCTTGCATTCATAATTGAGAAAAATCAAAACTATGAAGACATACGCTTGTTTGTGAAACCTGCATACAATATCAAAGAGGATGAGTAATCAAGCCAACAAAAACTATCGAAACATCGATGACGAAGATTCAAGAAGACACCTTGATAAGAGACCTTGCCATAGGGAAAGCTCCAGTGTTGAATGAGGAAGTGGGAGAAACTAGTTCCCCTATTCTAAAACTAAAGGATAAGTTGATCCTTGGCGGGAATCAATCAAAAGAACCAAGACACGTTGAGTGCATCAAGATGAGCAAAGTAAGCAGACTGAAGTCTACAATCCAATTTTCAACAGGAAACCCTAGTTGAGATCGACCCCAAGGTCGCCCATTTGAGGAAACGACTAGTGATCTCTAGAGCTTCATAAGAGAGAGACAAAGATTGCGAGTCGAGGCCGAGAGGAGAGTTTCTGCTGGGACTCCTTTTTGGAAAGACGAACTCTTGATGATTCAGAAAGAGTATGAGGCTATTCAGAAAAACGTTCAAAAGTATCGAGAAGCTGAAGGATTTGACTTAGAAGTCTCAATCGAATAGATAGATCCACCATTCACATACCAAATCATGGAATATAAGGTACTTGAAAATGTTCGGATTTTTGTCCTAATCTCGTGTTTGTAATATATTGTTTAAAATCAATAAGAGTTATTTATTTCATCACTTTGTGTCTCGCAATATTTATAAACTTTTCAAATAAACTAAGCTCCAGGGTCATTGAATTTATGAGAGAACTGGAAATTGAACGGTGTGTAGTGGACACACAAGGAGGATCACGTTCGAGTTAATGACCCGAACGGTCTACAGTATATGGATAGAGTTGGAGACCTAATCCTGGATACACTGTGGATGCGGCCCGCTTTGTATTAGATACAAACGAGGTGATCTGACTCGTTCATGTAGTTGACATGCGAGTGGGGCATCCCGTGCAATGAGATTGTACAAGACCGGGCTCGTGAATTATTAGACCTCTCACGATGTAACACCGCTGATGAAGAGGGACTAATAACTTCGTAGATGACCATTAGTGACTCGACACAATCCCGAGCGTGTTACGGACTCACATCTGCGCAGGGTCCGTTTCTTTGACTAGTACGGGTGAGGGTGGTCACCGTTACTCGCCCAATATGCCTATCTTCATGGGACGAGAACCAAGTAGGGAGCTGGGAAACTTAACTACGCGAGATGGAATTCACTGCTTCCGCTTTAGGGAAACTAGAGGGTTGTTCCCTTAAGTCTTTGTCTCCGGGACTTGGACAACGGCGCCACCTTCTCACTGGCCCAAGAAGGGTGTTGTGTATGGTCGGACCATCACAATATGTTGTTCATTAGAGGAGCAGTGGGGACTTAAGGAACAAGAGGTAGACACAGGGGTAAAACGGTAATTTGACCCAACCGTGTCTATGAACAACCTGTGAAGGGTCGACTCATGGGCATTGGTTATATCAGTGGACACGTAATATTCTGCACTGACGGGAGTGAGGCTACGGGCTATAGTGGAGTGTTAACGTAGCTAACGAATGTTGGTTAACTGGGTCAAAGAGTTTGGCAGGTTAATCTCGGATCATTGGAGCCCATCACTGTAGGTCCATTAGGTCCCTCGGTTGGCTCCATCTGGATTTAAGAAAGGATAATATTTTGGTATGAAATTGAAGTGTTCAATTTCACTTTAAGGGCATTTATGTCATTTATATGAGATATGAATGATATAATATATAGTTTAATGTGAATCAGATTCATAATAAACTACAGGTTAGCCTAATTGTTGAATTAGGGCTAATTGGAGAAATTGATTGAGAGGAATTAAATTGGATATGATTCAATTTAATTAATCCACAATTATTGCAAATGAGATTTGCAATATGAGATATGAGATATCTTATATTATGTGGTTATGCAAATGAGATTTGCATAACCTAAGGTTAATAGTAAAGTGGTAATTAAGTGGACATTTTAACTCCACCAATTCCACTATATAAACCCTTCTTGCAAGAAGAATGTATGCAACTCTCTCATTTTTTAGTTTTTCACAAAGAAGAGAAGAGAAATTCTCTCAATTTTCTCTCAATTCTCCTCCCTCTCCAAAACCAAAAGGTTCCCACAAACCTCCTTTCTCCAAAAGAGAACAACCGAGAAGCCCTTTTTGGTTGTGTTCGGTTCATCATCGTTGGAGGTGTTCGTTGAGTACGAGGAGCACGAAGAGTTCGTGATTTGAAGAAGAATTCTTGAAGAAAGTCTTCAACAAGTAAGTAAATTCCTCTTCTTTGTAAATTTCTTCTTCTTTAAGCATGTTTAGCCTAGATCTAAGAGTTAGATCAATGTTAATAAACACGGTTTGCATAACTGATACATTGACGATTCAATCATCTTCCGCTGCACGGGATTCTCATTCCCTTCAGAAAATTTTTAAATACCTATCATTCCTCTCGAGAAGATTCTAATGGAAATTCAAAACTTAGATTTCATTTATCTTCTTTGTATGATCATTCTTTTTTGTTGTTTTTTCTAACTATTTGATGAGATTCTTTATCACTCCGTGTACGACCATTTGTATTGCATTTTCATGACATGCTTTTTTCTCCTTGAATGAATAGTCTTTGGGTGTCAAAGACATATGATGAGGATGCTAAAATTGTGCCAACCTAGTTGGGATGATTGGGTGCACCTACTGATTCCTTGATCCCAGTATTTCCTTAAAAAAAAGTATCCAAAGAAGATGAGAGTTGCAGCAGAAAAGAGAGACCCAAGCAAATATTGTATTTTCCATCGAGACCATTGACATTCAACCCGAGAATATTTTCAACTAAAAGATGAAATTGAAACTCTGATGAGAGAAAGATACCTTAAAGATATCTTCCAGATGATGAACAAAAGTGGTCAAAGTCGACCAACCAAGACCGAGGATGACCAGAGAACGAGCCACAACGAGAGATCAGATGCCCAAGAAATCAAGAAGCCAGAGAACGTCAATTAGTGACAAAGAAGACTGACATGAAAATGCAATACAAATGGTATCAGAGTCAGGTTGATGGTTTCTCAATTATGCATTGTTTTATTAAAATTTGGTGGGTTTTTTTTTTGCCATAGTTCATGAGATGAATGTCTTGGTTTGCTTAAATGGATGTTTACGGTTTTTGGCATTTTAGATTTACAATTATGTTGATGAGATCAATGTAAAGGCCCTTTGTTTTTTGCCAATTTTGTTGTAAATCGAGTCTGTAAGTCCGTGTCGTTCGTGGCAAGTGTTGTTGTGATGAAAGCGGGCGAAAGCGAGCGAAAACAATGCAAGAACAGCAAAGTGTTTGTTGTTCTGTCGATGGCGTTGAGACGCTGCCCAACGGCGTCTCAACGCTGTTCTCGCGGGCGAAGGTGCTGCTGCAGAGTAGCGCGTTACCGCGCGCCGGCGTTGAGAACGCACGCTTCGTCGCTAGCGACGGCAATGTTACAACGCCGCACGCGTTGAGGGCGATTTGGAGCGGTTTCGCGAGGTCGTGGGTTCGAGGCTTAGTGGGGCGGTTATTTCGTTTTATTTATTTTTTTATTTATAAAATGTAATAATTTATTTTATTTAATTATTTTATTAAATAATATTAATATAAATTTTATATTAATGTTATTAATTAAATAATTGTCCCTAGATACCAAAAATCGGTCCATTTTTGCTATTTAATTATTTTATGCATGAGATGTATATTTTAATTAATTTCTATGTGCATATTGTATGTCATATAGATTTAAAATCCCACCTTAGGTTAAACATTTCATGCATCATTTTTATATTATAAGAGTTATAATATATAGTATGCATGATAGGATTATATTATAAGAGTTATAATATAATGTATGCATGTTTTAATTTATTTAAATATAAGTGTTATATTTTTTAAATTAAAAGCATGCTCATGCATTCAATTCATGTGATGAATTATATTATGTTATAGTATATGGTATTATTCATGTGATGAATGATCAAGCACTATAACATAGAAATGCATGCAACCTAAGTTAATTATTAGTTTTAAAGTGTTTAGAACTTGAATAATTAGACTTAGGTTTTCTATTTTTCTAATGAGATTAGAAATTTAGGAAATCAAATATAACCTTTGAATGGAGACGATAAGTAACTCGTCTAAGGAAGGTTTTGTCTAAAGTCAGTATTTAAAGTTGACGCTTGCGAACACCCCTACAGAAACCGACACGGGAGTGAATTCGATCCGGAGATTCTTAGGTTATATTCTCGTGAGTGTCGTTAATTAAGTGTTAATTAATTTACTCACATAGACCTAAGTTAATAATGTGATTATAAACTTAGGTTAATACCATATAAGAGTTATATTGGTAGACTTAGGTAAATTTTAGCCGGTTTATCTAGGTCAATCCCTAATAAAAAAAAAATTTAAAGTACTGAGTGGGAGGAAATAAAGTGTATGAGATACATTTGATTTTCCAACCACAAATCTCCTTTAAGTCCGCACCGTGAGATCTATACTCGGCCTCGTGGCGCAAATGGGAGCGTCCCCCTTCGGATGGCATTTGTATAGGTCAATATCATCGTGGATGTAGAGAGTACTTATAGTGAGTGGGAGCGAGACTTGTGAAAACAAGACCCACGGTCTCTTCTTTCGATTCACACCGTGAGACGCCTATGATCTGCCTGCTAGTTTGGCTCGACCGCACAATCCCTTCGGAGGGCTTGATCATGGGAGTCTAACACCGTGAATTCGAAAGGGATCTGATTTCTGGTTGGTTTTCCTTCTTGGTTCACCCTTCGGTGGCCATTGTTTGGACGGCTGCTTGGAAACTTAAAGTGTAACGCCCCTACTTTTCTATGACCAACTCCTAGGGACATTACTACACATGCATGCATTTATAGGCCGAGAGATAAAAGAACTTAAAAGAAATTTCCAATGAACATAAATAGTTTCAGGGATCCCAAAAACAAAACATTAAAACCAGATAAAAGCATCGATTTAGCATGGCCTATTAAAACGTAAATAAGTTTAACTCCAAATAAAAACATAGAGACAACATCAGTTTGAAACAAGAATATGCGGAAATCATGTCGGTTCCCATGGTCTTAGTAACGCTCCTCCGTCACACGCCCTGCACGTCCTTTCCTTTACCTGGAAAACATTTTTAAAAGAAAGGGTGAGTATTGCAAAACAATACCCAGTAAGTAACCTCGCTACCGAGGTTTGGGATATGCATACACATACAATCATGACCTTTAAACTTATTCGTAACATACATATACGGGACCTAAAACTTTCTCATATTGTCAGGCCTTTAATCCATGACTTCCTTTCTAATTGTGTATTGTCAGGTCTTTAATCCATGACTGCTTTTTCATTTGTGTATTGTCAGGTCTTTAATCCATGACTACTTATTTAATTGTCAGGTCTTTAATCCATGACTGCTTATTTAATTGTGGGGCCGACTGGTCATCCTGAGTCATTTCGTTTTGAGTCCTCACAGACTTCACATGCTTTGACCCATAGGGTCTCTATTGCATGTTTGACCATGCACTTAATGATCTCAGGATACCAATGTCCACACTATTCATTAATTCATTTCGTGGCATACAAAACATGCATGAGGTCCCATCATTCACATAATAATAGTGCACATGTCACAAACATCATTATCGATATGCCAATCATACTTTTCTCATAGACAGGTTTGAAGATCATACTTTGGTAAGAAAACATGAAAGGTTCTCATGCAAATTATCGTCATAATCTCACATGAAATAATGGAATACTTTTACATAGCATACGAGCATAATCTCACATAACATAAAATAATGGTTTATTTCCACATGATGCATCGAAATATTTGCACATAAAATATTAAGTATTCTCACGATAATATCTGTATATTTTCATATGAAGAATATAAACTAATTTCGCATGAAATCATGAAAATCATTTTCATTCAATCCCCTTAAAAGTTCGGCACAAGGTCCCTTACCTCGAGCTTTGATTTTGCTCCAATACCTAATCGAACTCCTTGCCTACTCTTCTTTTAGTGAAACTTTGATTCACACCATAATTTCCGAATTCAATCTCCAAGCATTCACTAAAACCCTAATCATGCGATACTTAAATTATCAGATTAAGATATCGTGCCCCGCTTTACCTCGAGCTCAATGCAAAACCCACTATCCCTTAGTCCGTTTTGACGATCAACCTCCAATTCCGCTCCAAGTTTGTTTCCTACAAGAATGTGTTCGAACCCAGACCTAAATTCTCAATCACACGTTTTAAATAATCGACAGACACAAATAATTCTCAATCGAACTCGATATTTAGCAAGATCGCTCACCGAACGGCAATCCTCGCATTCTTTGTAAAGTCGTGGCGGCGCGTTGCGGGGCTCTACGGTGGTCGTGCTCGTGAGTGATCCGTGGTGGGTGCTCGCGTAAAATCCCTCGGCTGCGCGATCGCAATCGATCGGAACAGATGCGTGAAAGACGACTTAATCAATCGCGGCTTCTTCGACTGGCGTCTTGGAATCCGGCGAAGACTGCTACCCGATCGCTCTCTCTCGCGTACGGCACGCAACTCGAGACCGGCGAGTGGTAGGTGAACCGGAGATGGGGCGCGCGAGCGACTGGTACGGCTTCGGTGCGGTAGATGCGAGCAGCGGTGGAACGTTGACGAGGAGCAAACGCGATCGGCGGCTGGGGATCGCTCGTGATCGACTCGCTGAGTCGCCGCACTTACCTCGGCTCGAAGGCGACGACGGCGCGATGAAGGCCGAGTGCGCCGTGAGGTCGCCGCGGTGGTCGGAGGACTTCGAGTCTTGGCTCGACGTGCGACCTCCTCTTCGTGATGGCCGGCGGAAGGTTGTATTCTCGGAGAGGGGAGGTTGCCGGCTAGGTTAACCTGTGAAGGAAGACCAAAATGCTCCTAGGGTTAGGGATTTGTTACAAGAAGGAGTAGGTGTGATGGCTAGGGTTTCTCTATTGGTCTTTCCATGATCATGAGCTTATATACTATCAATCTAGGTCAAGTCACGTGCTATATTGATCACCCTAATTTAGACATCAATCACCAAAACGCCTGCTATTTCCTTTTTCTTTTATTATTAACAAAGCAATTAATGATGGGACGGCAAATACAAACAATAATTAGTACCTGTGGTAGTGGTCGTCACAATCTTCCCTCCTTAAGAACTTTCGTCCTCGAAAGTTCCTATCCTGGAAATAGTTCGGATATTTAGCTCGTACTTCCTCTTCTTCGCTCCCGTAGCTTCTTCGGTCACGGTGGTTTTGCCACAACACTTTAACTAAGCCGATCTCACTACGATTCGAGAGGGTCTTTCGATCTCTTGCAATAATTTGTACCTGGGTGCGTTCGCCATAACTCGGATCTTACGCGCTAGTGCAATGGTTCAAGTCTATGACATGAGTCGGTCCGGAACATACTTTCTCGGCATGGAGGCGTGGAACACGTTGTGAACCGCCTGCAGGAAGGCGGCGGTGCTAATCAGAGGCCACCGCACCAATCCTTTCTAAAATCTCAAATGGTCCGATGAAACGCGGACTCAACTTCCCTTTTCGGCCGAACCTTAGAATTCCCTTCATTGGGGCCACCTTAAGAAATACGTGGTCCCCAACATCGAATTCTAGGTCCCTTCGTCTCGTGTCGGCATAATTCTTTTGTCCGACTTGGGCGGTGCGCATTCGTGCCCTAATCTTTGCATTGCCTCATTAGTGACTGTACCACCTCGACCCAACAATCGGCGTTCACCAACCTCCTCCCGTAAAAGCGGGAGTTCTCGCAACGCTTTTCCATAGAGAGCTTCAAATGGAGCCATTCCGATGGTCGACTGATAACTGTTATTATAGGCAAACTCCATCAAAGGCAAATGAGTGTCCCAACTGCCTGGGAAGTCTAAAGTGCAAGCTCGCAACATATCTTCTAATATCTGGTTTAATCGCTTACATGCGCCCATCCGCTGCGTGGATGAAAAGTCATCTTGAAGTTCAATCTGCGAACCCAACGCTCTCTGTAAACTCCTCCGTGTTGGAGGTGAAACGTGGATCCACATGCAGAAATAATCTTGACCGGAATCCCATGCAAACGGACTATCTCTTCCAGTAAAGCCGCACCCACTTATCTCAGTAGAATAGGTGGGTTTCCACACAGTATGAAATGTCTTGACTTTGTTAATCATCCCACTATGACCCAAATTACTGTGTAACCTCGTAAAGTTCTAGGCGGTCCAACTATGAAATCCATAGAGATCTCCTCCCATTTCCACCGAGGCACATGTAAAGGTTGCAGCAATCCCGCGGGTCTGCTGCAGGTGCCTTCACTGCCGACAAGTCAAACACTTGCTGACAAACTCTGCTACGTCGCGCTTCATGTTGCACCACCAAAACGACTGTTTCAGATCTCGATACATCTTGGTACTGCCAGGATGCATAGAAAATGGTGAGTTATGGGCTTCGCTCAAGATTTCGATTTTGGTTTGTCGTCGCCTGGCACACATAATCGACCCTGAAATAGTAATCCTCCATCTGTGGATAGGAAAAACTCATCGACTCCCCAGTAGTTCTTTGCGATGCGCTTTTCTACTAATCGAGGTCCACCACCGAGCCTCAATGATACGTTGTCTCAAGGTCGGTTTGTATCGTTAATCGAGCTAAGCTGGGTCGTGGTCTTTCCTACTAGTACTGCAATTTCAGCTCGAGCAAACTCTGCTGTAACTCTGCGCCGTCTGTCACTCGCGCCAGAAGTATGCACGCTTCTCCTGCTGAGGGCATCGGCCACTACATTAGCCTTACCGGGATGGTATTGTATGTCAATATCATAATCTTTCACTAATTCCAACCATCTGCGTTGCCTCATGTTCAATTCCTTCTGGGTGAACAGATACTTCAGACTTTTATGATCTGTGAAAATCTGAATTTTCTCGCCATACAGGTAGTGTCTCCAGATCTTTAATGCAAAGACCACTGCTGCTAGTTCTAAGTCATGAGTTGGATAGTTCCTCTCGTGCGTCTTCAATTGTCGGGATGCATAAGCTATGACCTTACCGTGCTGCATCAGTACACAGCCCAACCCTTTCTTAGAAGCATCACTGTAAACCACAAAGCTCCCTGTTCCCTCGGATCTGTAAGAATCGGGGCTGACACTAATCTGTACTTGAGTTCCTGGAAACTCGCCTCACAAGCATCATCCCAAACAAATGAGTTTCCCTTGCGCGTCAGCTGCGTCATAGGCATGGCTATTTTGGCAAAATCCTGCACGAATCGTCTATAATATCCTGCAAGACCCAGAAAACTACGTACCTCTGTAACGGTGGTCGGACGAGGCCACTGTGTGACGGCCTCCACTTTCGCTGGGTCAACAGAGACTCCAGCTTCGGACACAACATGCCCTAGGAAAGATACCTGTCTGAGCCAGAATTCACACTTGGAGAATTTTGCATACAACTTATTCTCTCTCAGCGTGAGTAAAACTTTCCTCAGGTGCATTTCATGCTCTTCATCACACCTGGAGTATATCAGTATATCGTCGATGAACACAATCACGAACGTATCAAGGAACTCTTTGAATAAACGGTTCATCAAGTCCATGAATGCGGCAGGAGCATTGGTCAGACCAAACGGCATCACTGTGAACTCGTAATGCCCATAACGTGATCTGAATGCTGTTTTAGGGATATCCCCTTCACTGATCCTCAACTGATGGTAGCCTGATCTCAGATCAATCTTAGAGAACAACTGCCGCTCCTTTTGCAATCGATCGAACAAATCATCTATTCGGGAGAGGGTATTTATTCTTTATCGTAACTTTATTCAACTCCACAGTAATCTATACGGTAGCGCATGGATCCGTCTTTCTTTTCACGAACAATACAGTGCTCCCGGTGAAACGCTTGGCGTATAAACCCTTTGTCTAGCAAGTCTTGTAATCGTGCTTTTAGTTCTTTCAACTCTGCCAGCGCCATTCTCATGCGGGGCCTTGGATATCGGGTCGTCCCAATTCCAATCCGATGTTAAAATCTACCTCCACGATCGTGGAGGTATTCCGGGGAGGTCCTCGGGAAAGACGTCTGTAAACTCATTCACTACTGGTACTGATGTCACTGTGATCTCCGTGCACCTTGCATCTAGTATGCAAGCTAAGACGCCCCAAGCTCCCCGATGTAATAACTTTCGCCTTAAGGGCGATGAATTACCTAGGCCTACTTCCTGCTATCGTGCCTCTCTGAACTTCAGAGCCGAGGTTGGTCGGGAGGAGTGAACACTACCTCCTTCCCGAAACAATCAATACAAGCATGGTTCTGCGCTAACCACCCATGCCCAATATTACATCAAAGTCAAACATGTCTAAGACTATTAGATTCACTGCTAACTCATGGTCCGCGATGGTCACACTACCATCCTTGACTTTCATATTGGCTAACAAATTTATCCCCGCGAGAGTGGAGACAGACAGGGCATCATCAGAATCGTTCTAGTTCTAACTCGGCTTGACTTACAAAGGATGCGAAATAAAAGAGTGTGTAGAACCCGAATCAAATAATACAAAGGCAAGGTGCCCAAGTAATGGAAGTGTACCAGTAACCACCGAGTCCGAGCCATAGATATCTCTACCGGTGCTTGCATAAGCTCTCCCACGATGTATAACAGCTTTCACAAAGAGGCCCACTATTTATAACTTTGAGGTGGCTAGTCTTGGCTTGACTCGAGCAATTATTAGCTCTGTGCCCTTCTTTTCCGCACAGAAACACACTCGGACAAGGCCAAACACTTACCCAGTCTTTGCTTACCACATTCTTTGCTGCGTGGCCTATCTCCGCCGCTATTTCCCGATCTGTTGACTTGTGGTTTCGGCCGGAACACATGAAAATGCCCAGTCTATGCGGTGTCTGCTGGGGGGCCAGTGAGCTAGAATTTGGCCGGTCCCACTTCCTCTTATGATTTGCTGTGGGTGCCCGGTTAACTACTACTACTGCTGCTGCGATGCGCTGCACCCAAATCAGTCTCCCACTCTCACTGCGGAGGCGTAATCGGGAGGTGCTAATGCTTGGATAAAGCCTCGAACGTTCTCATCCACCCCATAATGAAGCGCTCGGTCTTCTTTGCCTCTGTATCTACCGGCTCGGGAGCAAAGCGGGACAAGCGGGTAAATTCCTCTCATACACCTCCACGCGCCTCCTGCTCGCAAAGTTGTGCAGAACTCTGCTGCTTCACCATGCGAGTGCGGCGGAGATAAAATTTTCGCGAACGCTTCCTTGAACAGATTCGGTAATCGTCTCTCGTTGGCGACAATAGTTCCACAGGCGGACTCCCACCATAAATACGCGTCATCCTCGGCATAAAGGTAGCACAGGACACCCTCCGGTCCTCAGGGCAGTTCATCAATCTGAAGATGGTCTCAATAGAGGACAACCACAACTCAGCCACAGTGGGGTCGCTGGAAGACCCATTGAAGGATCTAGGATCATACTTCCTGAAGTCCTTCAGGTATCGAGACTCCAGAGTTGCATCGTTTACGCCCGATTTGCTTGGGCGGTGAGTGGCTCTTGTGGCTCGCACGGACTCTGCATAGCCTCCACCATCATAGTCATAACGTTGGCGTTCCCTTGATCGCCACGGGGGCAAGCTGCGGTACATTCTCTCGGCGGTCGGTGATCCTGGGGAGGTCTCGAGCGGGTGGAGCAACCTCTTCCCGATCTAGGGGTAATTCCGTTGGGCGTCAACGTTTTCCCTTGCCCTCCGGCCCCTACCACGTCCCCTACCTCTCCCTCGACCTCTAGGTGGCATTTTGTCAATACTACAATACAGAGAGTTTCTAACTTCGGTTTCTTTACTTTCTAACCATAAGATAGGATCACCCTCCAGGGTTTTAAGTTCATGTATATGCATAAAAGCAGATGTCATATCATAATCATTTCCTTAATTAATAAAATATCGAGCGTGCTGGCGGTGGCGGGGCGCGTTGTTCAACCATGGGAACTACTCTGTGCTTACTCTGTAAGCTAGTCTACAGAACCCTTAAACCTAGGGCTCTGATACCAACTGTAACGCCCCTACTTTTCTATGACCAACTCCTAGGGACATTACTACACATGCATGCATTTATAGGCCGAGAGATAAAAAAAGAACTTAAAAGAAATTTCCAATGAACATAAATAGTTTCAGGGATCCCAAAAACAAAACATTAAAACCAGATAAAAGCATCGATTTAGCATGGCCTATTAAAACGTAAATAAGTTTAACTCCAAATAAAAACATAGAGACAACATTAGTTTGAAACAAGAATATCACGCGAAATCATGTCGGTTCCCATGGTCTTAGTAACGCTCCTCAGTCACACGCCCCGCACGTCCTTTCCTTTACAGAAAAACATTTTTAAAAGAAAGGGTGAGTATTGCAAAACAATACCAGTAAGTAACCTCGCTCACGAGGTTTGGGATATGCATACACATACAATCATGACCTTTAAACTTATTCGTAACATACATATACGGGACCTAAAACTTTCTCATATTGTCAGGCCTTTAATCCATGACTTCCTTTCTAATTGTGTATTGTCAGGTCTTTAATCCATGACTGCTTTTTCATTTGTGTATTGTCAGGTCTTTAATCCATGACTAGCTTATTTAATTGTCAGGTCTTTAATCCATGACTGCTTATTTAATTGTGGGGCCGACTGGTCATCCTGAGTCATTTCGTTTTGAGTCCCTCACAGACCCCTGTACTTTGACCCATAGGGTCTCTATTGCATGTTTGACCATGCACTTAATGATCTCAGGATACCAATGTCCACACTATTCATTAATTCATTTCGTGGCATACAAAACATGCATGAGGTCCCATCATTCACATAATAATAGTGCACATGTCACAAACATCATTATCGATATGCCAATCATACTTTTCTCATAGACAGTTTGAAGATCATACTTTGGTAAGAAAACATGAAAGGTTCTCATGCAAATTACTGTCATAATCTCACATGAAATAATGGAATACTTTTACATAGCATACGAGCATAATCTCACATAACATAAAATAATGGTTTATTTCCACATGATGCATCGAAATATTTGCACATAAAATATTAAGTATTCTCACGATAATATCTGTATATTTTCATATGAAGAATATAAACTAATTTCGCATGAAATCATGAAAATCATTTTCATTCAATCCCCTTAAAAGTTCGGCACAAGGTCCCTTACCTCGAGCTTTGATTTTGCTCCAAAACCTAATCGAACTCCTTGCCTACTCTTCTTTTAGTGAAACCTGATTCACACCATAATTTCCGAATTCAATCTCCAAGCATTCACTAAAACCCTAATCATGCGATACTTAAATTACTGTATTAAGATATCGTGCCCCGCTTACCTCGAGCTCAATGCAAAAACCCACTATCCCTTAGTCCGTTTTGACGATCAACCTCCAATTCCGCTCCAAGTTTGTTTCCTACAAGAATGTGTTCGAACCCGTAACCTAAATTCTCAATCACACGTTTTAAATAATCGACAGGACACAAATAATTCTCAATCGAACTCGATACTTAGCAAGATCGCTCACCGAACGGCAATCCTCGCTGCTGTAAAGTCGTGACGGCCGGCGTTGCAGGGCTCTACGGTGGCTGTAGCTCGTGAGTGATCCGGCGGCTGGTGCTCCGCGTAAAATCCCTCGGCGCTGCGGTCGCAATCGATCGGAACAGATGCAGCGAAGACGACTCCAATCGGCGGCTTCTTCGACTGGGCGTGCTGGAATCCGGCGAAGACCTGCTACCCGATCGCTCTCCTTGTCGGCGGCTACAACTCGAGACCGGCAGAAGTGGTAGGTGAACCGGAGATGGGCGCGCGGCGGCCGGTGCGACCGGTCGCGGTAGATCACGGCGGCGGTGGAACGTTGACGAGAAGCAAAGCGCGATCGGCGGTGGGTCGATCGCTCGCTCGTCACGGCTGCTTTGAGTCATTGCACTTACCTCGGCTCGAAGGCGCAGACGCGGATGATGAAGGCGAGTGCGCCGTGAGGGGCCGCCGGCGGTGGTGGAGGACTTCGAGTGCTTTGGACGGCGTCGACCTCCTCTTCGTGATGGCCGGCGGAAGGTTGTATTCTCGGAGAGGGGAGGTTGCCGGCTAGGTTAACCTGTGGAGGAAGACCAAAATGCTCCTAGGGTTAGGGTTTTGTTACAAGAAGGAGTAGGTGTGATGGCTAGGGTTTCTCTATTGGTCTTTCCATGATCATGAGCTTATATACTATCAATCTAGGTCAAGTCACGTGCTATTGATCACCCTAATTTAGACATCAATCACCAAAACGCCCTTGCTATTTCCTTTTTCTTTTATTATTAACAAAGCAATTAATGATGGGACGGCAAATACAAACAATAATTAGTACCTGTGGTGGTGGTCGTCACATAAAGATTGAGGGTGACACTCACAGAATTCGTTAAGTGTTAATGAATTCGACCGAACAATGGTAATTGGACGCCTAATGGAATAAGAGTTATTCTGGGATTAGGGTCTGATCGAGAAAGTCTCGTCCTAGAGGAGGAGTGTTCTGTTCACCCTTCGGTGGCGGTCATTCTAAACCTTTAGGGTATCTGTAACGCCCCTACTTTTCTATGACCAACTCCTAGGGACATTACTACACATGCATGCATTTATAGGCCAAGAGATAAAAGACTTTAAAAGAAAAACTTCCAACCAACATAAATTGTTTTCAGGGATCCCAAATCAAATCATTTAAAACAGATAAAAGTATCAATTTAACATGGCCTATTAAAGCTGTAAGTAAATTTAAACTCCAAATAAAACATAAAGAGACGACATCGATTGTAAAAAAGGAATATGCGGAAAAAACATGTCTGTTCCCATGGTTCTAGCAACGCGCCTCCGTCACTATACACCTGCACGCCTTGGCCTTACCTCGAAAAACATTTTTAAAGAAAGGGTGAGTATTGCAAAACAATACCCGATGAAAGTGACCTCGCTCACAGAGGTTTGGGATATGCATACACATACAATCATGACTTTAAACTTGTTTGAAATATACATATCACGGGACCTAAAACTTTCTCATATTGTCGTGTCTTTAATCCATGACTTCCTTTTTATTTGTGTGGCCGATTGGTCATCCCGAGTCATTTCATTTTGAGTCCCTCACGGACCCTGTAATAATTTGAGTCCTCACAGGACCCACTGTAATAATTTGAGTCCTCACGGACCCTGTAATTAGACCCATAGGGTCTCTATTGCATGTTTGACCATGCACATGCTGATCTCAGGAGACCAATGTTCACACTTTTCATTAGTTCAATTCATGACATACATAACATGCATGAGGTCCCATCATTCACATAATAATAGTGTACATGTCACAAACATCATCGTCACTATGCAAATCATACTTTTCTCATAGACAGTTTGAAGATCATACTTTTGTAGGAAATCATGAAATATTCTCATACAAATTACTGTCATATTCTCACATGAAATACTGGAATACTTTTACATAGCATACAAGAATATTCTCACATAAAATAATAGTTTATTTCCACATGAAGCATTGAAATACTTGTACATAAAATATTAAGTATTCTCACGAAAATATCTGTATATTGTCATATGAAAAATATAAACTAATTTCGCATGAAATCATGAAAACCATTTTCTTCATTCCCAATAAAAAGTTCGGCACAAGGTCCCTTACCTTAGCTTTAACTCCAAAAGTCCTAAGTTCCAATTCGAAAGAGATGCTCCCGTTTGACTCCTAAGTCAAAGGCCAACCACTATTGATTCTAAACCACTTTCACTACTCTTGGCTCCAACTCAAAGGTGTACCTAAAAGAAATACAATAGACTTTAAAATTTTTGCCTACACAATACATTCTCAAATTTAAAACCATTGACGGTCTCATGATATTTGAAACTTAAAATCGAACTACTAAACTTAATCGAAGGTCGCTTGGTGAACCGAAGTCAGTAACTCGTACCTTGCAAGACTGTCAACGTCGAAGGTTGCACAAGCTGTCGGCGTTTACCGACCAAAGAGGGTCGGTTGAGAGCCGAACGTCGGAGACCGTCTGGTTGCAGCCGGAATTGGAGCGCAGCGAGGCAGCAGATCTAGCGGGCGGACTTCACACGGTGTCTGCGTGCCGGAGATATACGAACGAACGAGGAGTGGCACGGCGAGGAGTCCTGTAATGGTTGGTCTGAGAGAGAGAGCTTGAGGGCTGACGGCACAGAAGGCAGAAGAAGAAATCGCAAGGGAGGGGGCTTTCTCGCGTAATTCGGCTGGGGGAGGATCTCACGCCACTTTCTTCCTTTTTTTTAAAAAAAAAATTAACAACATAAGGTTCCTTCTAAAGTAATTCAAAACCCTAAAAGCAAAATCTTCTTTTCTCCAACCTACCCTTCTTCATTTAAAATATCTACAAATATGCCCCCAAGGAACTAACTACTTAATTTACACAATTAAAGCTATAGTTTCACAAGTACCTGAAATTGACGGGTGTTACAGTATCATTGCAAAATTTTGAATGACCTAGGGATCATGAAACAATTTTGGTAAAACTTGATTGGTTTTCAAAAGTTTGTTTTGCGAGACTAATACAAAGGTTTTTCTTGTTTTTCTCCTTGCAGGAAATGTTTGGACAGCAGTCCTTTCAGGTCCGGCATGACTCGCTCAAATACGTTTTCAACGCACGGATGAAAGAGGGGTCGTCTGTCCGTGAACACGTTCTAGACATGATGACCCACTTCCATCTGGCCGAGATGATCGGGGTTTCAATCGATGAGTCGAGCAGTCGACTTTATTTTGGAGACTCTTCCAAGAGTTTCCTTGATTTAGTAGCAATCTTTGTTATGAAAAAATTAGCTACACTCGACTACCCTCCTCAACGAGCTCTGAAATTTCCAATCCTTAAACGGTCAAGGAATGCGAGGCAAATGTTGCCTCACGAGTTTTATCACGGGGTTCGACCTGCAGGGCGAAGCTTTGTTGCTCCTTCACGCCGAAAAGGAAGAAGAGGATGAAGAGGGGTAAAAGCGACCGTCTTTGCCGCCCACAAAGGGCAAGAAGGTCAAGGATGTTGCAGAGAAAGGAACGTGTTTCCACTGCAATGGGGGCGGTCACTGGAAGAGAAACTGTCCCAAATTCCTGGCCGAAAGGAAGAATCAAGGTAAATGTGATTTACTTGTGACTGAAACATGTTTAGTGGAGAGTAGTGACTCTGCCTGGATATTGGATTCGGGCGCCACTAACCACGTTTGTTCTTCTTTTCAGGGGGATTGATTCCTGGCAGCCGCTGTGAGAGGGTGAGGTAACTCTACGGGTCGGATCCGGGGAGCTTGTCTCTGCTGCAGCGATCGGCAAGGTGAAGCTTAACTTTGGCGGGAAGTACTTATTGTTGGACAATCTGTACATAGTTCCAGAGTTTACTAGAAATCTTGTTTCAATTTCCTGCCTAATAGAACAATGTATTTCAGTTTCTTTTGAATCGAATAAAGCGTTTATTTCTTTCAAAGAGAATGTGATTTGTTCAGCTTCACTTGAAAATAATCTGTATGTTTTGAAACCCAATTCAGTCAAAAGTGTTTTGAGTACTGAATTGTTTAAGACTGCAGAAACACGAACTAAGAAAGCGAAAGTTTCTCTAAAAGAAAATGTCCATCTTTGGCATCTTCGGTTAGGCCACATTAATCTCAATAGGATTGAGAAACTAGTGAAGAGTGGACTTCTAAACGAGTTGGAAGAAAACTCTTTACTGGTGTGTGAGTCATGCCTTGAGGGCAAAATGACCAAACGTTCTTTTAGTGGAAAAGGATATAGAGCCAAAGAGCCTCTTGAGTTAGTACATTCTGACCTCTGTGGTCCGATGAATGTTAAAGCTCGGGGCGGTTATGAGTACTTTGTGTCTTTCATAGACGACTACTCTAGATATGGGTACATTTACCTAATGCATAGGAAGTCTGAAACTCTTGAAAAGTTCAAGGAGTACAGGACTGAGGTTGAGAACCTCTTAGGTAAATCGCTTAAAACACTTCGATCGCCTCGAGGTGGAAAGTACATGGACACTGAATTCCAGGACTATATGATAGAACACGGAATTACATCCCAACTCTCAGCGCCTGGTATGCCACAGCAGAATGGTGTATCGGAGAGGAGAAACAGAACCTTGTTGGACATGGTTCGGTCGATGATGAGCTATACTCGTCTCCCTGATTCTTTTTGGGGATACGCAATGGAGACTGCGGTTTATATTTTGAACAATGTTCCCTCGAAGAGTGTTTGTGAAACACCTTTCGAGCTCTGGAGTGGACGTAAAGGCAGTTTACATCACTTCAGGATTTGGGGATGCCCAGCCCATGTGTTGGTGTCAAACCCGAAAAAGTTGGAACCCTGTTCGAAATTATGCCTATTCGTAGGTTACCCTAAAGAGACTAGAGGTGGTTTGTTTTATGATCCTAGGGAAAATAGGGTGTTTGTGTCGACAATCGCCACTTTCCTAGAGGAAGACCACGTCAGGGATCATTTACCAAGGAGTAAAATTGTATTGAATGAAATGGACAGCAGTTGCTGATGGGGCTAGTACGTCAACAAGTGTTGTTGATCCTAGCACGTTTAGTCAAATCAGTTCCCAAGAGTTGGGAATGCCTCGACGTAGTGGGAGGGCTGTGAGACAGCCTAATCGCTACATAGGTTTAGCTGAAACCTCAGTTGTCGCTCCTGATGATGACTGTGAGGATCCATTGACCTATGATCAGGCAATGGTTGATGTTGACAAAGACGAGTGGATTAAAGCTATGGACCAGGAAATGGAGTCTATGTACTTCAATTCTGTATGGGAGCTTGTGGATCAACCGGATGGGGTAAAACCTATTGGTTACAAATGGATCTACAAGCGTAAACGTGGTGTAGATGGGAAGGTGCGACCCTTGGCCCGACTAGTGGCAAAGGGTTTTACCCAGGTTGAAGGGGTTGACTATGAGGAGACCTTTTCACCTGTTGCCATGGTAAAGTCGATCAGGATCCTTCTAGCCATTGTCGCGTATTTTGACTACGAGGTATGGTAGATGGACGTCAAGACAACCTTTTTGAATGGCAAACCTGATGAGACCATCTACATGGACCAGCCCAAAGGGTTCATTGCCCAAGGCCAAGAACAAAGAGTTTGTCGGCTTCATAGGTCCATTTATGGACTGAAACAGGCTTCGAGATCTTGGAATATAAGGTTTGATGAGGCAATCAAATCTTATGACTTTGATCAAAATGTCGACGAGCCTTGTGTCTACAAGAAAATCGTTGACAAAACTGTTGCATTTTTTGTGTTGTGTGTGGACGATATTCTTCTCATTGGGAATGAGGTAGAATTTCTTACTGACGTTAAAAAGTGGCTAGCTTCGCAATTCTAAATGAAAGATTTGGGAGAAGCTCAGTATGTTCTAGGTATCCAGATAGTCCGGAACCGGAAGAACAGAACGCTAGCCTTGTCTCAGGCGTCTTATATTGACAAGATGTTGTCTAGATATAAGATGCAGAACTCCAAGAAGGGCTTGTTGTCTTTCAGGCATGGGGTTCACCTGTCTAAAGATCAATGTCCTAAGACTTCTCAAGATGTTGAGGATATGAGACGGATTCCATATGCTTCAGCTGTAGGGAGCCTCATGTATGCCATGTTGTGTATTAGGCCCGACATCTGTTATGAAGTAGGAATTGTCAGTAGATATCAGTGCAATCCAGGATTAGATCACTGGACAGCCGTAAAGGAAATCCTCAAGTATCTTAGGAGAACGAGGAACTACAGTTTAGTATATGGTAGTGGGGATTTGATCCTTACGGGATACACCGATTCTAATTTTCAGACCGATAAGGATTCTAGAAAATCCACCTCGGGGTCAGCCTTCATTCTGAATGGAGGAGCTGTAGTATGGCAAAGCATCAAGCAGGGTTGCATCGCTGATTCCACTATGGAAGCGGAGTATGTTGCGGCTTGTGAAGCTGCAAAGGAAGCTGTTTGGCTAAGGAAGTTCATCGCAGATTTGGAAGTTGTTCCTAACATGAACTTGCCCATCACACTCTTCTGTGATAACAGTGGTGCAGTAGCCAACTCATGTGAGCCTCGGAGCCATAAGAGAGGCAAACACATTGAGTGCAAGTATCATCGATCACGGAGATTGTGCACCTGCGAGAGCGTGATCGGTCCACGCAGAGAAGCGTCGAGCACAACGTAGCTGATACATTTACAAAGCCCCTCACGGCTAAGGTGTTTGAGGGTCACCTAGAGAGTCTAGATCTTCGAGAGGTTCCTGACAAGGGCAAGTGGGAGATGTGTAAACGGGTATTCAATGCCCTAGTTTATTGTATTACTTCGTTGTAATTTTTGTACATTTCTGAAATGTATTTTCTCCACTAGCTTAGTCCAAGTGGGAGTTTGTTGGGATTTTTGTCCTAATCTCGTGTTTGATATATATTGTTTGAAATCAATAAGAGTTATTTATTTCATTACTTTGTGTCTCATAATATTTATAAACTTTTCCAATAAACTAAGCTCCGGGTCATTGAATTTATGAGAGAATTGAACTTGAGCGGTGTGTAGTGGACACACAAGGAGGATCACGTTCGAGTTAATGACCCGAGCGGTCTCACGATATATGGATAGGGTTGGAGACCTAATCCTTGATACACTGTGGATGCGGCCCACTTTGTATTAGATACAAACGAGGTGATCTGACTCGTTCATGTAGTTGACATGCGAGTGGGGGCATCCTGTGCAATGAGATTGTACAAGACCGGACCGTGAATTATTAGACCTCACGATGTAACACCGCTGTGTGATGGGACTAATAACCGTAGATGACCATTAGTGACTCGACACGAATCCCGAGCGTGTTACGGACTCACATCTGCTAGAGTCCATTCTTTGACTAAATGCGGGTGAGGGTGGTCACCATTACTCGCCCAATATGCCTATCTTCTTAGGGACGTAGAACCAAGTAGGAGGCTGGGAACTTAACTACGCGAGATGGAATTCACTGCGTTCCGCCTTTAGGGAAACTAGAGGGTTGTTCCCTTAAGTGTTGTCTCCGGGGATTGGACAACGGGCGCTCACCTTCTCATTGGCCCGAGAAGGGTGTTGTGTATGGTCAGACCATCACAATATGTTGTTCATTAGAGGAGCGGTGGGGGACTTAAGGAACAAGAGGTAGACACGGGGTAAAGCGGTAATTTGACCCGGTAGTGTCTCACGAACAACTGTGAAGGGTCGACTCATGGGCATTGGTTATATCAGTGGACACGTAATATTCTGCACTGACGGGAGTGCAGCTACGGGCTATATTGGAGTGTTACCGTAGCTAATGAATGTTGGTTAACCGGGTCAAAGAGTTTGGCAGGTTAATCTCGGATCATTGGAGCCCGTCACTGTAGGTCCATTAGGTCCCTCGGTTGGCTCCATCTGGATTTAAGAAAGGATAATGTTTTGGTATGAAATTGAAGTGTTCAATTTCACTTTAAGGGCATTTATGTCATTTATATGAGATATGAATGATATAATATATAGTTTAATGTGAATGAGATTCATAATAAACTATAGGTTAGCCTAATTGTTGAATTAGGGCTAATTGGAGAAATTTATTGAGAGGAATTAAATTGGATATGATTCAATTTAATTAATCCACAATTATTGCAAATGAGATTTGCAATATGAGATATGAGATATCTTATATTATGTGGTTATGCAAATGAGATTTGCATAACCTAAGGTTGTGGTAAAGTGGTAATTAAGTGGACATTTTAACTCCACCAATTCCACTATATAAACCCTTCTTGCAAGAAGGATGTATGCAACTCTCTCATTTTTTAGTTTTTCACAAAGAAGAGAAGAGAAATTCTCTCAATTTTCTCTCAATTCTCCTCCCTCTCCAAAACCAAAAGGTTCCCACAAACCTCCTTTCTCCAAAAGAGAACAACCGAGAAGCCCTTTTTGGTTGTGTTCGGTTCATCATCGTTGGAGGTGTTCGTTGAGTACGAGGAGCACGAAGAGTTCGTGATTTGAAGAAGAATTCTTGAAGAAAGTCTTCAACAAGTAAGTAAAATTCCTCTTGCTGTAAATTTCTTCTTCTTTAAGCATGTTTAGCCTAGATCTAAGAGTTAGATCAATTTTAATAAACACGGTTTGCATAACTGATACATTGACGATTCAATCGTCTTCCGCTGCACGGGATTCTCATTCCCTTCAGAAAATTTTTAAATACCTATCATTCCTCTCGAGAAGATTCTAATGGAAATTCAAAACTTAGATTTCATTTATCTTCTTTGTATGGTCTTTCTTTTTTGTTGTTTTTTCTAACTATTTGATGAGATTCTTTATCACTCCGTGTACGACCATTTGTATTGCATTTTCATGACATGCTTTTTTCTCCTTGAATGAATAGACTTTGGGTGTCAAAGACATATGATGAGGATGCGAAAATGGTGCCAACCTAGTTGGGATGATTGGGTGCACCTACTGATTCCTTGATCCCAGTATTTCCTTAAAAAAAAGTATCCAAAGAAGATGAGAGTTGCAGCAGAAAAGAGAGACCCAAGAAAATATTGTATTTTCCATTGAGACCATTGGCATTCAACCCGAGAATATTTTCAACTAAAAGATGAAATTGAAACTCTGATTAGAGAAAGATACCTTAAAGATATCTTCCAGATGATGAACAAAAGTGGTCAAAGTCGACCAACCAAGACCGAGGATGACCAGAGAACGAGCCACAACGAGAGATCAGATGCCCAAGAAATCAAGAAGCCAGAGAACGTCAATTAGTGACAAAGAAGACTGACATCTCTAGAAATTGATTTTTATCTTTTTAAGAGAGAATGATAATGAAGTTGTTCTCTAGAAATTGATCTTTATCTTTCTAAGAGAAATAACCTTCTAGGGAATTGATTTTCATCTTCCCTGCAAAAATAAGTCCTATGGAAGACTGAGTTTAACCTCACGAGGTCAGACCTGCAAATCCTAAGGCTGATTCGAAGCAAGACTTTGGAAATATTTAGTAACCTACTAGAGAATTTATTTTCATCTTCCCTGAAAAAATAAGTCCTATGGAAGGTTGAGTTTAACCTTACGGGTTAGACTTGCAAATCCTAAGGCTGATCTAAAGCGAGACTTTGGAAATATTTTAGGGAATTGATTTTCATCTTTCCTAAGAAAATAAGTCTTATGGAAGTCTGCGTTTAATCTTACGGGCTTAGACTTGAAAATCCTAAGGCGGGAATTGATTTTCATTTTCCCTGAGAAAATAAGCCCTATGGAAGACTGAGTTTAACCTCACGGGTTAGATCTGCAAATCCAAAGGCTGATTCGAAGCAAGACTTTATAAATATTTAGTAACCTTCTAGGGAATTGATTTTCATCTTTCCTGAAAAAATAAGTCCTATGGAAGGTTGAGTTTAACCTTACGGGGTTAGACCTGCAAATCCTAAGTTTGATCTGGAGCAAGACTTTGGAAATATTTTAGGGAATTGAATTTCATCTTCCCTAAGAAAATAAGTCCTATAGAAGTCTGAGTTTTACCTTACGGGGTTAGACTTGAAAATCCTAAGGCTGATCTTAAACGAGACTTTGGAAATATTGTAGGGAATTGATTTTCATCTTCCCCGAGAAAATAAGTCCTATGGAAGGCTGAGTTTAACCTCACGGCGTTAGATCTGCAAATCCTAATGCTTATCCGAAGCAAGACTTTGGAAATATTTAGTAACCTTCAGGGGAATTGATTTTCATCTTTATAGAGAAAAATCTCTCAAGAAGCGCTATATTATACTCTCAAACTGGACCTCACATTGTAGGCTCAAAAGCATTAAGCCACACCATGAACTCCAAATAGAGAGTGGGGGCTAATGTTATGGGTGAAATTGGACCAAGAAGATAAATCTAAATTACAAAGGAATCTTATCAGATAAGATTAACCTTTTTAAATCTGATTCCTAGATAGAAAAGGAAATCTGTTTAAATTCTTATCAAGGAAATTCAAATATCCTATAAATAGATCATTATGACTTAAAGACAGGGAGTTGAACTGAACCTTCATCCTCAAAACTCTAGTTTATTACGCCCAAATTCTCCTTACTAACTTAAGCATCGGAGCTGGTGTGATAAATGTCACATCAATCCTAACTTTTTCTCTTTTGCAGGTCACCTCTTCTCCCAAATTACAAATTTACAGTTGTTGTCACGTGAAGGCCAGGTGAGATTTCTCTTGGGTCAGATTTTGGCAACAGTAATGTTTTTTTTCTTTTAGTTAAGAGTACACCATGTTTTACATTGTTTAATCCATGCTTAATTAGATTACTTTTGCTTATTATGTATTCTTTTGTCAATGTACTGGTTTTTTGGAATAAACCAAAACAAACAAGTAATTCGATTTCAAATCACGTTTCCGTTGCTCATGGGGATTCGATTCCCTTCAGAGAGCTAGAGCAAGAGCAAGAATATGTGAGGGTACAATACTCTCACAGTAATTTGGACGAGATGTATAGTCAGAAATGATCGCATGTCATTAATTTCATAATATACACCAAATGACGCATGAAAACGCGTGAGAATGAACCTTTCGTGCAAATAACACAATTGAATTACTAGACAAATTCTAAAAATAAAAATAAATTATTTTTTGGTTTTCGAAACATGACTTAGTTTTTAAAATATAGGTAAAAAATAGATAATAAACTAGAAAATTTATAGGTAGGAGTAGTATTCGTATGCTTAATTTTTAAAATAAAAAAATAAACAACCAAATGGTTATTAAACAATACCTAACATTATCAAACATACCTTAAAATTTTAATTATAAATGAGGATAAAAACTTTAGGGGCTAAAACAATAAAAGGATTGAATGTTAAATTTTTAGGGAAATTATAACTAATCTCCTACCTGTTTTTTAGGGAGGAGTATGAAGAAAATTGAATGCTCATTTTTTCCTTGGTATATAAGTGTATTTATAGTCAAACCGAATTCTTCATAAATCTATTCCAACTGATTCCCCCCTAATATTCGATTACTTGAATTTTCACTTCCCATTGACCGATTTTATTGTGTTTGGTTGTTCACTGTGTTGTAGGTTCACTCTCATGGAGGTTGCACGAAGGTAAATTCTCTCTCATTGATGGTTTCTTACCATTTAATGTTCCTGAAGATTGGATTATTCCTTGAGTTTACATACTGGCAGATTGAGATCGATTATCAATGGATTCTCATAGCATCCACATCTTGTTTGATGGTGTTTAGGATGAGGAGAATGGTTACAAGGACTACAAGTATATGTCAGTGGTACTTGGTTAGGGATGGCAAAAATACCTGCGGGGTCAGGTCCCCTGGGTCCCCGCCCCAAACGGGGCAGGGAATCCCTGGTTTGACTGGGTATAGGGGTCAAACCGGGGATTTTTTTTGTCCCCGAACGAAGACGGGGCGGGGACGAGGACGGTATCCCCGCCCCGTCACCTTCCCCGAACCCGCCCCGAATAATTATTTTATATTTTTTTATAAAAAAAAATCTATGATATAAAAAATGTGGTTATTAATATGTAATTTTATATAATTAATAATATATATATATATATATTTAAAAAATGTGATTCTTGTTGCTGTTATGGAATATATAACATATATATATTATGATTCTTTTTTATTTATTTAAATCATTAAATTTTAAAAAAATATTTAAAAACAATAACAATTTTATAAGTTTTATATTCAACACCCTTTAAAACTTAATGAATTAAATAAATAAAAGAATAATAATATATATTTTTTATTTATAATAAAGAATAATTCAAAATTAAAAAAAAAAAAAGAAAAATAAACAAACAAACGGGGATTTTTCCCCGCGGAGACCCGATCCCTGATCGGACAATCCCCGACCCCGACCCTGACTCTCCAAAACGGGGAATGGGGCGGGGACGGGGATGGAAAATCCCTAATGGCACGGGGATGGGGAATGCATCTCCGGCCCCGCCCCGCCTCGTTGCCATCCCTATACTCGGTCATGTTTCCACCCTTTCAGAACTCTCTCAATCCATTGCAGTGGATATTAAGCTTGATGGATCCAAAAGAATTACACTATTTTCACGCGTTAAGAATGGAGATAAAAAGTTGTTGATCATAACCATTTTTTAGGATAGGGATGTAGTTTTGATGCTTACAGGGGCATTAGATTGTATGTACTCTAATTGTGCTTTAATTGTGGACGTTGAAACCATAACATTAGTGGAACATCTAAATAATCAAGTCAAAGAGTTCACTTTCGTTAACTCCAGAAGTATTGTCGATGTAACACAAGGAGGTCGAATATTAGAGGGGTGTGTTTTTTTGGTGTAAGTATAATCTCAAGAAAGGTGTATATACTCTTGCATTAAGCTGTATATACCCAAAAAAGAAGTCGTAGAATGAAGGAGTTGATCAAACACATTCGATTTTCG
Organism: Trichosanthes cucumerina; assembly: GCA_036507285.1. Lineage (NCBI taxonomy): Eukaryota > Viridiplantae > Streptophyta > Magnoliopsida > Cucurbitales > Cucurbitaceae > Trichosanthes > Trichosanthes cucumerina. The sequence continues at coordinate 67,587,646 of CM071842.1, read as the reverse complement.
AAGGTAGAAACGATAGTAGATAGAAATATATTCCTCGGATGGGACAAGCCTAAAGGAACCAGTAAGCAAGAGGAAATACCAACAAGAGAAGTCTTTATATACACCGTGTGTCATCACCCAAAGAAGAAGTTGCAAGAGTGAAAAATTGAACAAACAGATTCGATTTTTTAAAGTAGAAACGACAGTAGATAGAAATATATATCTTGAATTGGACACTTGCATTGTAGATACTAATATACACAAGGACAAGACAAACTAAAGAAACAAGGAAATAAGAGGAAATAACAACACGAGAGATCCTTGTGTATGGGCCATCGAGAGGAACTAGAAAATAAAAGGAAATACCTAATGGTCCAACAATATAAACAATGGAGGGCACGTTGTAGATACTTATATACACAAAGACGAGGCAAGTCTAAAGAACCCAGGAAACAAGAGGAAAATACCAACAAGAAAGGTTCTTGTATATACCATGACTCGCCGAGAGGAACTAGTAAACAAAAGGAAATACCTATAATGGCCCAACTAGCAGTTGTACAATATAAATAACAGGGGAGACATGATGGGTTTTAAGTTGAGAGTATTAATTATGGCAAGTGGTTAATGATGATATTTTTACCTCAGTTAATGACATGGTATGAGATATAGATTTTTATATTAAGTTTAATTTTTGCATGCTTAATAGGTAATTACACATTTTAATTTCATTAAATCAATATAGATGTATGCTTAATATATGCTATAAATTCAATTGTTCACCATTTAAATTGTTTTGTTGTAACCTATCATTATTTTCTTTTCTTTAAACGATGCCAACTTAATAGTTTAGATTTGATTAAGTTTGTTATATTTTGTTAACTAATATTTCTCTCTCCTTAGAATCCTCTATTTTTATATTTTGTTGACTATAATTTCTCTCTCCCCTTAGAATCTTGCTTTTTGTAGGCTTTTATTTAGTTAATTAAGGATTAGAAAATGTAGCTAGGGGTATTTTAGTCCAAACATAATTATAAAATCATAATATAAATAATGTAAAAAAAGATTTAGACAATTTTCTAAATTTAAACAATTTTAGACATTTTTTCAAGTGAGATGAGTTAGATTTAAACACTTTTCTTGTTGCCCCATAAATTTTATTGTATGATGATAATAATAATTGATAACATAATTTCAAATGATTAAAAGAGATAGAGCTTATGTGGGCTAAAATGTAGTTGGCGTGATGGAACCAGATACCGAAGATGGAATCTTGTTATCCATTTAATCTTTAAAATTTTAAAGATTAAATTACAAATAAGAATAAAAATTTTATGGATAAAATTTTAAAATTTTGAAGGGACTAAAATTTATTGTTTGAGCCAAATAGAGCATAGTTCAACTAATATTTCGAATGTATTAACGATCACGAGATATGTAGCGTTCGAATCCACCAACCCCAATTGTAATGAAAAAAAATTATTTTATGGGGATGATAATTGATAAATTATTAAAACAGACAAAATTTTTGTAGGCTATAATGTAGTTGATAAAATTTAGTGGCATATTGGACTCTAACACGTACCGTAGGTTGGACTTCTGACCACGGAGTTGTCGCTTAGGTCACTTTCATGGCCATGTGTCTATATTTCACCTTTTGCTATGTAGCTGATATGCGTTTCTCATGTGTTGAGATGAATTCCTAGACAATTTATAAAATGAAGTGGTCACAATGTAGCTGCTTCTTAATAATTATTAAATCTAGATCTAAAAATATGTACGCTCCTAGTAACCATTAATAATTATTAATTTTTTTTTTACAACATTTGTTTGAAATGTATATAAGATTTGTTGGTTTTATATTTTTCAAATATGTTGGATTTAATTTTGTAAAAAAAAGGTAAGATTGATTTTTCTTTTAATAATTCATTGTCTTTATTTTTAAACCATTTTTTTAACTGAGGCCGAAAATTCTCGCAACTTTTTTTAAACCATTTTTCTTAATTCTTTTTTTCTTTTCTAATTTTCTTAATTCATCCTTCTTTTTTTCATAATATAGTGTTTTAAACCCTTTTTCTAATTCATTTTCTTAGCTATTTTGGAATATGATTTTTTTGTTAATTTTGATGTGTTTACACAAAATACAAATAATTTAATTGCTAAGTAATTGAATAGTAGATAAATAATTCACTTTGGTTTAATATTTTTTTATCTACTATTCATTATACTTAGCAATTAAATCCAACATATCTTTAAAAGATATAAAACTAACCAAACTTATTTATATAACAAATAACAAAGGTAAGAGTAACCAATCTTAAATCTCTAACAAATCTTATAAAGAAAATTGAGAGATGACCATATGTGGCGTGCGAAAGATGACCATCTCTTGAAGATATAATCATCCTCATATCTAATATTTTTTTTAAATGGCATGGAGAGACGATCATCTATCGCATTTGGATGGTCGGATGATGACCATTCGCTAGTTAATTAAAACAACAATATTTTTATAATAAGTTTGAACCAATATCTTTATAAAAATTTTCAAAATCTAAAATAATAATTTTAAAAAAATCCTCATTTCTAAAAGATAAGTAAAATTTTAGTAACTACAAAAATTACGCCCCGTTTGATAACCATTTGGTTTTTATTTTTTAAAATTAAGACTATAAATATTTTTGCCATGTATACAAGGAAGAGGTGACCTTGATCCAACTAATAAGTATAATATTTTTCTAAATAGTTTGAAACTTGCCATATTTTTATAATAAGTTTGTAAGTGTAACGCTCCAGAACTTCAAGTACCATTTAATTTGTGTTTTGGATTAATTTATTTAAAATTGGATTAAGTGGACCTTGGGGCTTTGTAATTTATTGAAAGATAATGTAAATTAAGGATTTTGTGTATTAAAGATATTTTGAGAACATTTGATTTAGTTTAAGGGAATGCTTGTGGTTAAAAGGAAGAAGAGGGACATTTTCGTAATTTGGTATAAATAGAGAGGGATTAGAGTTTCTCTCTTTTGGAGGTACATTGCACGAGGCTTTCATCCATCTTCTCCTTCTCTTTCACGTGTAGCAGCCGACATATCCCCTACGTTCTCCTCCGTTCAGCCGCCAACAAGATCATCCAATCATCCCTCGTTCTTTTCATCTTCGCGCCGAGGAAGACAAGCACGCCACAAGCCGCCGAGTAGTGCACGTCCAACTGCCCAACCCTTCGTTCTTCGTCTTCAAAAATGGAGTGTCGTCGATTCGAGCTTCGCCCAAACTGAAACAACCAGCGCACACCCGCTCAAGTCGTCACTACCTTACGTCTTCCAGTCGTCGGTTGATCGGTGTCAGCGTCCCTGCGAGCGACGTGGATATGTCGCGCTGGCAAGCAACGAAGCTGAAGTTCCCTCGCCATCGATCAACCATCTCAAGTTTCGAGCATCTCAGTCGCCAGTTCACGGTTTAGTTCGAGTTTTTGGGTGTTTTTCGATCGGTTTTTAAAGAATAGAGATCGTTTTGGATAGATCGGGCCACGAGCTTCCCAACGATGTGTTTCACGCTCTGAGACGTGTCGCCGCACCGCCTCCACGCGCCGCGCTCGCCGGAGTCAGCTCAACCCGATCAGTTTCAATCCTCGATCCGTTTTAAGTGTCTGATTGTCGTAATTTAGCCTAACTATGATTGGATTCGAAAATAAGTTTATGATTATGTGATTTAATTAAGGAATTGATGAAATTGATTTAGGGGATTCGAGTATCAAGCACGATTGAGATGAGCCTTGAGTTAGGAGAGGAGCTTTAGGAGTTTCAAGCTATGCAAATGTAAGGGATTCTTACAATGTATTTTGAAAAGTGAACGTTTTTAAAGTTGTATTAAAATATGTTTTTAGGGATTGCCCAAGGATGTATTTCAATAAATGATTGATTTTAGAAAAGGATTTCACCTTGGAATTTAAGTGGATTCCAGAAGATTTAAGGGTTTGAGAGAATCCTGAATAAATGATTTTCAAAAAGATTTAGAACGGAACTTCATCTTGGAATTTGAGAGGATTCGAGATGATTTAAAGGTTTGAGAGGACTCGAGCAGAAATGATTTTAAGTATATGAAAAAGAGTTTTGTAACGACCCTACTTCCTAAGGTCGTTACTCACCATGCATTCATTTGAGGCAAAAAACAAAAGAGTAAAAAGTGAAACTGAATCCGAAATACCTTCTTTATTGGGATCCCACGAAAACGACAGTTTAAAACCAAGTTCACTCAAACCAAAATAAAGAAAAACTGAATTCTGGCCTCCGCTCAAATAGAGTTCAACATATGAGAGAAGGATTTTAAATAAGTAAATTTAAAACATGAAACGAAGTTCAGACTATGCGGAAGACATGACTTCTATTCTCATGGCCTTTGCAGCGTAATCCCGTCATTCGCCCTGTAAGTCCTTGCTTTACCTGAAAACATTTTTAAGAAGAAAGGGTGAGTATTATGAAATAATACTCAATAAGTGTCCCCACTGACGGGGTTGAAAAACAAGCTGTCAAAATAAAACATGGTTTATGTGGGACCCATACATAATAAAACATATTTCTTGGCTTTTCTCTTCGGCTATCAGTGAGAAATTAAGACTTCCTGATCCATGGCCTCTTAGTTTAGGTCGACTTTAAATCTTTCGTGACTTACATAACATCAAATACATGTACATATATATCGGAAGTTTAACTGCCATAACCTTCGTAAGCATTTTCATTTTATAACATTTCTCTTCGGCCTTTAGTGGACGATTAAATTCTCCCAGATCATGGCCTCTAGTTCGACGACTCTAACTAATACATAACTTATATAATGAAAATTATCAGGAAGATTTCACCACAGCCTTCGCAAACGTTCTTTTCTTAAAACAAAACATACATGCACGAGGTCCCAAAAACATACAGTACATGATGATGCAACTTCTCATGGCATAATTGAAATCAGAAAAACACAATCCAAAACACAACAATTAACATGACATTCATGGCCTTTGAGATAAATATCCTGTAAGACAGATCATGGCATATAAAATAAACCTCTCAAACATATCATGACATTGATAAAGGATTTTTCAAACATATCATGGCATTGATAAAGGATTTTTCAAACATATCATGGCATTTATAAAAGAATTTTCCGACCGACCATGGCATTTTTCGAACAAAGCCCTTAGATCCTGAATTTTAAAGTTGGAGTGGGTTCCCTTACCTTAGTTCAATCTTCAAAAACAAAATTTCAGTTCCTAACACAATGCCTCGATTGAACCTTAAATCTAAATCGCTGCTGGATCAACCAAACTTGATCAGACTATGCGATTTTGACACTGACATAAAGTGGGTCTTTTACAAATAAATCATAACTCCAAAAAATCAGTTTATTCAACACGAACCATCCAGAAAGATTTGTACAACAGTCCAATTACTCACGATTGAAGATGAAATTCAGAATCGATTCGTAATTAAGTAACTTGACAAAACTCCAACGAACACAACGCTCAAGGATCTATAGGGATCGCGGTTGGCGATGTGGCATTTACGCCGAATGTGGCGATAAACCGGGCGACATCAGAGGATGATCATGACTTCAACAGTTGGTCGGCAACGATTGACCAATCTCGTTTTTGGGCATTTGGATCTGCAGCGGGCAAACAAGAATCAATTTGGCATGGACGACGGGCTACAAATCGACACTTGGATTGGACTTCACGACGAGTGATTTTGATTGCCCGATGAGAGTTTACATCGACGATGAGGATCTGCAAATAACTTAAATCGCGAGCTGATACAGCTTCGGGCTCAAATCTACAACACATTCAGATCGGCGTGACTTGCTTCGATTGTTGGCGGCAACTCTTGACTGAACGGAGAGCTAGCTGGGCTTTAGATTGGAGAAGCAAACGAAGAAGGAAAAAAAAACCAGTTGGAGAAGCCTTGCTGTAAAAAGAATGAAGAATGAGGAAGAAGAAAGTGAATAGTGTCTCGTGTCCATATAGGACAAAAAAATCTTTATCTAACCCTAATCTCTATTTCTTTTTCTTTTCCCATTTTACCTCTTCCTTTCCATTAAACTATAACCATATCATTATCTAAAATTTCCATCAACTAACTTCACCGAAACATTAGAAGTTTCAATTACAACCTGTTTTCATAACTAATACCAATCCAACATGGAAATTTGATTCCAACTTAATCATTTTCCACGAAATCTAAATCAAAACTCGAAATTAACCATACTTGAAATAGCGGGTGTTACAATCTTCCCTCCTTAAGAATTTTCGTCCCCGAAAGTTCCTAATCTTGAATAACACGGGATATTTAGCTTCTATTTCCTCCAATCGCTCTCAAGTAGCCTTTTCTAATTGGTTGTTTTGCCACAATACTTTAACTAAATTGATTTCTTGACTACGAAGGGTCTTCTGGTCCCTTGCAAAGATTCGCACATGTCGCTCCTCGTAACTCAGGTTCTCCTCGAACTGTAAAGGCTTGAAATCAAACATATGTGATGGGTTTGACACATACTTTCTTAACATGGAGACATGGAACACATCATGAATTGCTGAGAGAGATGGCAACACGTAAATCTATAATCTTCGGAGCCAATTCGTTCTAGAATCTTGAATGGTTCTTTGGACTGTGGACTAAACTCCCCTTTTCGACCGAACCTCAAAACTCCTTTCAAGGTCTGTTGTACAAGCTCCTAATATTTGTTTCAAGGCATGACTCAATCGTTCTGTAAGATCGTCGATTCAATAGCCTTCCCACTTTTCCAAGAGATGCAACTCATTAAGTGTAGAGTTTTAGCAACCTCGTTAGGTGGTTCAGGATTCTCTAAGTTGTCAAACAATCTTTCACGGTCCTTGGTAACCTTATAATGAATGTTAGTCTCCCTCTCAAATTAAAACACTTAAGGTCATAATAAATCAAAAGGCCTTTGCCTCATAGCTTTCACTTGGTACAATGGCTAGTTGGTCACTGACAAGGAAATATCTTCAAGATTGACCTCACTAATGTATTTATTTAACTTTGGGTCTGTCTACTGCACATCAGTGTCTCACTGCAAGCTTAAAGTCATGATAGGAGTAACTCAAACTTAGTTCTATAAAAACTTTACCAATCTCACTACCAAAATGCTTCGAAAAATTTCGGCAGCATAACGACATAACCACAACGATGCCAAAATCTCCCATGTACCTGTTTAACATAAGGTTGCACTTCTAAAGTCAGACAACCAAACAACCATGCCTCACACTTCAACTCAAGGCTACTCATGGTTCAGAAATACCCAATATGCAGAAAATGTTAAACAACCAAAACAAAGGTGAAACTAAGCTTTTTCAGCAACTTCAAACAATAATGCTTAAGAGACAAGAAAATCTAGCAATTCTATTATGATCTCAACTCTGAACCATTCCACTTATAGGTTGCAATAACTCTGTTGGTTTCTGTCTCGTTGCAAATGAGTTGCCTTTTCAGATAAACTTTGTTCGGGAATGACTATTTTCGAGAATTTCTAAACAAGAACTTGTAGTAACCTACTACACCCTGAAAGCTTCTTACTTCAATGACAGTGGTTGGGCGAAGTCGCCGTGTCACTACCTTCACCTTCACATGACTCACAACGACTCCTGCCCTTGCATCAACACATCCTAGGAAGGACACTTGTCTAAGTCAAGATTCATTCTTCAAGAACTTTACATACAACTCATTTATCCTAAAAAATTAACAAAACCCTTTTAAGTTGTTCTTCAAGTTCCTCCTCAAACTTAGAATACACCAAGCTATCGTCAAACAACACAACCACCAAAGTATCCAAGATTTCCTTGAGTACTCAATTTATTAGGTCCATAAACTCTGTGGGCGCATTAGTAAACCCAAACAACATCATTATACATTCATAATAACCATAACGCTATTTGGAAGCTATTTAGGGATGTATTTCTAATCCTTGACTGGAAATAACTTGACCTCAAATTTCTTTAAGAGTATATTGTTGTTTCGTGTCATTGATCGAAAAGATCACTCAATCGAGGAAGAAGATATTTACTCTTAACAGCGACTTCCTTCAATTCTCCGTAACCTATGCACAAACACATAGATACACCTTTCTTCTTTACGATCAACATTAATACTCTTTAGGGCGATACACTAAAATAGTCTCTTTATCTCAAAGATCCTGTACTTTCACCTTGGGCCTTTTGACTCTGTCGAATCATCCTGTAAAAGATATTAGAAATAATTGATACTTTCTACCTTAACTCCATGCTCAAGTTTACTTTCTGTGCTAATGGTAGTCTCAAAAGATCAAACATACTTTTCTCGAACTTGATCTTTTCTCCTTCAGTCAAATTGAGATCCTTTTCAGTTCCTGATACTAATTTGGTTCTAAAATAAAAACCCCTAAAACAACACTTAAGAGACCATCAACCTATCCTTCACTAAGTAAATTTTTTCCAGTTTCAAACCAATGGTCCTTGACCACTATAACTGTATGAATTCAAAAATACAGATGTAAAGCCCCTACTTTTATGCAATAAATTCCTAGGGCATTACTACTCATGCATGACTTTGAGGCCTTAAATAAAGGTAAATAGGGAAAAACTTGGCGATTAAATTCACTTTATGTTGGGATCCCATAAAAATAAAAACATTTAAAAACATAACTCAGTTCGGCCTCTGGTTTCAAACTTCTATAATACATAGCGGAAAATAATAGTCTGTAAAAAAATATTATCTAAAATATATGCGCGGAAAACTATGACTTGGTCCCCATGGCTTCTGTAGCGCATCCCCGTCACTCGCCTGGTATGCCCAAGCCTTTACCTGAAAACATTTTAAATGGAGAAAACAACACAAAGGTAAAGGGGTGAGTATTATAAAATACCCAGTAAGTGGGGGTCGGGAACTACAAACACATGCAACATGACTTTCCTTTAAACATGACTTTTATACATGACTGTTATTCGTGACTTTTGAAATCATAAAACTTTCTGTTGTGTGACCTAAAACTCCTTTCATAAAATCATGACTTTTCTCTTTGGCTATGTGTGGTCAATTGAGTCTACCTGAGTCTTTTCATATTGAGTCTCTCACAGACCCCTAAAGGTTTGAGTCCCTCATAGACCCCTATAAGATTTGAGTCCCTCACAGACCCCTATAAGTTTTGAGTCCCTCACAGACCCCTATAAGTTTGAGTCACTCACAGACTCCTATAAGTTTGACCCAAAGGGTCTCTGATGCATGTTTTACCATGCATAAATTCTCAGGAGACCAATTGTCACAGCCTACATGACATGTTCATATACATACAATATGCATGAGGTCTCATTCTTCAAACACATATACATATACATTCAGAATGATGCAACAATCACATAAAACAGAAGATCATGGCATAACTTTCATAACTTTAATCTAGAGTCAATCAATCATAAGTAATAAGTACGTTTATAATTTAAGATACATAATTAACACAATGACATAACTGAAAATCTCAATATGCATAACTATACATAACTGTGTCAAGAGTCGTTTTAAAATACTTTGAAATCATTTCTGTTCAGGTCCTCCCTAAACCCTTAAATCATTCAAGCTCCTTTCTAAATCGTTTGAAAATCATTTACTCATGATCCTTTAAAACCCTATGAAATATTACTTTTCTAAAGTCATGAGCGTAAGTCTTGGAATTTCACCCTTTTGAACTAAGTCCTCGAATTTCACCTTTTAAAATAAATCTTTCAAGAAATCATATTCATTCCCCTTTTTAAGATCATTTGTAGACAATCCCTTACCTTAGCCTTAGCTCCGAGATATTCTATAACTAAATCTCTGACTCAGCAATCCATTCAATCATGTTCAGAACGCGAGCCTCCTAAATCAACATCATTAATTTCTTAGTTAAATCGCATAAATAAACTTATATTTAAAATTTGACAATAACTAGGTCGGATTACCACTATCGGAGGCTTGAAACAGACTCGGGGAACGAAACGAATGCAAACGTGCGAGTTCCGGCGAACGGCTGCGCGTGTGGCGGCTGGCGGCGGCGCGTGTGTCGGCGGAACGACGCGTCTTGGCGCGTGAAGGTTAGATCTGTGAAGCGCGTGAGCCGATCTATCCAAAACCGGTCTCTTCTCTCTGAAAACCGATCGAAAAATATCTAAAAACTCGAACCAAAGTCAGACCGACGACCCACAAACTGACCTCCGACGACCTGCTGCAGCGCTCAACCGCCGACGAACCGACGAATAGTCCACGAAACCGACCTCAGGAGCGTTCGGTCGAACTCCACGGCTCCGAGCAAAGGTGGTCGACGGTTGTAATCCATGTGTAGGGGAGTCAGCGAACTCGCGGGGTTTCGGCTCCGTCGATGGCTGCACAACTTTGTCCTCGACAATTTCCGGCAAGGACTCAGACGACTCTGCAGGTAACGACGGCTGGGCGGCTGGATTCCGACGAGGCTCGAGCGCTTGGACGAATGGTTGGCTTGTCGGCGGTAGAGCGGCAGATCGCAGACCGAGAATCCGCGGTTGAAATGGATATCGTGCTCGTGAAGATGGGGAAGAAAGATGGCAAGTACATGCCTTGAAAAATGTGCCTTTCTAAAAATATAATAAACCCTAATTCCCTCGTCTTTAAGCAATTTACAAAATGCCCCCTTTTTACCTAAACTACTAAAATACCCTTAGCCAACTTAGATCATATAAGTATATACCTATACATATACTCCCTTAAATTCTCAAAATTTACAAGATAAATAAGAACTTTGAGGCTCAATTAAGTTAATTTCCCTTAAAATAATCTGAAAATACTAACAAAAGGTACCTGAAGCTTAGGGGCATTACAACAGATGTTCCTCAGTTCGACTTCTACCTAAGAAAAACGAATCTCACCAAAACTTTCACCTAAAATTCAAATCATTCATGTTTAGCCCTCTCCTCGAGGGGAAAGAAAACTTTAAGCCAAATAGGAATTTCAAAAGTTGAAATCTTACACAATTTTCCTCGACTTCTATATACCAAACATAAAGTTGGAATTAGTAGCAAAACCCCCTATACAAAATCCAAAAGCTTGAACACACAAATGACCATGTGAATGTCAAGTTGTGCACAAGTATCCGACGTCCAGACAATCAACTCTCATATTTTCTCAAATTAAAACTCTAACTCTTTACTTTACTTATTCATACTTGTCTTTATCAAGATCATTAAGCTTATGGTGTCACCTTTGAAACCTCGCACCATGTCTATTTTTGTTAAGGTTATTAAGCCTATGGTGATACTTTTAAAGTTCCATAACACACCTATTCTCAATCACATATTAGTTGCATCGACTCATAATACTTGGTATGAGCCAGATCCAAGTATTTCGAAACACCTTGAGAAATTTACTTCCACTTCATAACTAGCAACTCATCCTCCATTTACGTTCAAGTTTGCTTTCAAACTACTTCGACTTTCTGTGTGTTTGCATCAACTGGGATGGATCTTTTAAGGAGAGTTCCTCATAACACGACCTATATTTTATCTTTAAGTTTTTATATTCATTTGGCATGACATAGTGATCATGCACATCTTCTCTCTTAAAAGTTCCATTCAAAAGACATGAGCTTCAATATTCCGTGACCCCTTTTGAAAAAAACAAACCATAGCTCTTTAAAGCTCATTTTTCTTCACCCTTTCAACTATTTAGAACCTATTTTCAAGCACTCGATTGATGGTGAAGAAACTTTCTTTAAGACCAACAAAGTTGGCCACTCCATACTGCATATATTCTACACCTCATGACTTTTTTTCATCCAGTTGGTCCGGCACGTATAAATAAGATCAAAATATCTTACCAAACACATTCAAACCATGAATTCCTCAAGAGTGACCATAACATTTATCCTTTAGAGTTTTACTTAAGGAACTTAGTTGCTTAGTAACCTTTTAAACGACAAGCCTTACTCTTCCCTCCTTAGCCTAAATTGATTCCTTCTTTAACACACAAACATGTGTTTTATGTCAAAGAAACTTTCTTTAAGTGTTAACATGTTTAGCTGTCATTTCCTTTCTATCCTCAACGCTAGGGATCACGCATTCAATTTTTTTTTCCTCAGCTTTGAAACATATCATGCTCATATCATTACAGATAGCTTCACATATACTCATTAGCTTCACATATACTCATTCCCTTTTATAACAAAGAGTAGGGATCAAACATTCTCATTCCTCCTTAACTCAAAACTACATCATGCTCATATTTATATAGACATAGCTTTACATACAAATATATATATTTTTTCATGAATAAAGTGAAACTTTATTTCAAATGCATATCTGGCGATGAATGGGAATTGTTGCTTAGCCGTGAGATTCCAAATGCTTACGGCGTAAGCAAGTCTACAGAACCAATAAACTTGAGCTCTGATACCAACTGTAACGACCCTACTTTTAAAGACTCTTTTCCTAAGGTCGTTACTCACCATGCATTCATTTGAGGCCAAAAACAAAAGAGTAAAAAGTAAAACTGAATCCGAAATACCTCCTTTATTGGGATCCCACGAAAACGACAGTTTAAAACCAAGTTCACTCAAACAAAAATAAAGGAAAACTCAATTCTGGCTTTCGCTCAAATAGAGTTCAACATATGAGAGAATGATTTTAAATAAGCAAATTTAAAACTTGAAACGAAGTTCAGACTATGCGGAAGACATGACTTCTATTCTCATGGCCTTTGCAGCGCAATCCCGTCATTCGCCCTGTAAGTCCTTGTTTTACATGAAAACATTTTTAAGAAGAAAGGATGAGTATAACGAAATAATACTCAGTAAGTGTCCCCACTAACGGGGTTCAAAAACAAGCTGTCAAAATAAAACATGTTTTTATGTGGGACCCATACATAATAAAACATATTTCTTGCCTTTTCTCTTCGGCTATCAGTGGGAAATTAAGACTTCCTGATCCATGTCCTCTTAGTTTAGGTTAACTCTAAATCTTTCGTGACTTACATAACATCAAATGCATGTACATATATATCGGAAGTTTAAGCGCCACAACCTTCGTAAGCATTTTCATTTTATAACATTTCTCTTCGTGTAACGCCCCTACTTTTCTATGACCAACTCCTAGGGACATTACTACACATGCATGCATTTATAGGCCAAGAGATAAAAGAACTTAAAAGAAACTTCCATCCAATATAAATAGTTTCAGGGATCCCAAAAACAAAACATTAAAATCAGGTAAAAGCATCGATTTAGCATGGCCTACTAAAACGTAAATCGGTTTAACTCCAAATAAAAACATAGAGACAACATCGCTTTGAAACAAGAATATGCGAAATCATGCTGGTTCCATGGTCTTAGTAACGCTCCTCCGTCACACGCCCGCACGCCCTTTCCTTTACAGAAAACATTTTTAAAAGAAAGGGTGAGTATTGCAAAACAATACCCGATAAGTAACCTCGCTACAGAGGTTTGGGATATGCATACACATACAATCATGATCTTTAAACTCATTCGTAACATACATATGTGGACCAAACTTTCTCATATTGTCGTCTTTAACCCATGACTTCCTTTTTAATTGTGTATTGTCGTGTCTTTAATCCATGATCGCTTTTTCATTTGCGTATTGTCAGGTCTTTAATCCATGACTGCTTTTCTAATTGTCAGGTCTTTAATCCATGACTGCTTTTTCATTTGCGCGGCCGACTGGTCATCCTGAGTCCTTTCATTTCGAGTCTCTCACAGACCCTTGTAATTAGACCCATAGGGTCTCTATTGCATGTTTGACCATGCACATAATGATCTCAGGATACCAATGTCCACACTATTCATTAATTCATTTCATGGCATACAACACATGCATGAGGTCCCATCATTCACATTATAATAGTGCACATGTCACAAACATCATTGTTGATAGACAAATCATACTTTTCTCATAGACAGTTTGAAGATCATACTTTTGTAAGAAAACATGAAATATTCTCATACAAATTACTGTCCTATTCTCACATGAAATAATGGAATACTTTTACGTAGCATACGAGAATAATCTCACATAAAATAATGGTTTATTTCCACATGATGCATCGAAATATTTGCACATAAAATATTAAGTATTCTCACGATAATATCTGTATATTTTCATAAGAAAATATAAACTAATTTCGCATGAAATCAAAAAAATCATTTTTCTTTAATCCCATTAAAAGTTCGGCACAAGGTCCCTTACCTCGAGCTTTGATTTTGCTCCAAAACCTAATCGAACTCCCCGCTACTCTTCTTTTAGTGAAACTCGATTCACACCATAATTTCCGAATTCAATCTCCAAGCATTCACTAAAACCCTAATCATGCGATACTTAAATTATCAGATTAAGATATCGTGCCCCGCTTACCTCAAGCTCAATGCAAAACCCACTATCCCTTAGTCCGTTTTGGACGATCAACCTCCAATTCCGCTCCAAGTTTGTTTCCTACAAGAATGTGTTCGAACCCGTAACCTAAATTCTCAATCAAACGTTTAATCAAACGATAGATCGCACAATTTCCAATTTAGCATGAAACTTAAATCGATTGCTCACCAATGAACTCGGTTATTGAATGGTTCTTTGGTCGGCGTGGTCACAATCGGCGGTGCCGATCAATCGCTGGCGACAATCGAAGTCGCGTGAACATCCGTGAGCGTCTGCGACATTGGGCGCGACGACGCGGCGCACGGCCGTGATCGTGGCCGCAGCAGACGATTATTGGTGAACGGGGCTCACGAAAGCAACCGCAACTCGGGCGGCAAGGGGACTGTGGCTTGCCGGCGCGAGGGTACAGGAACACCGGACGGCGGCTGGAGCGTGCGTGGTCGGCGGCGTAAACGAAAAAGATACCGCTTGCGGATCGGCGTTAAATCGCTGCGTGTTTTCCTTTCGCCGGCGAGTGGCTGATGAAGCGAGGGGTGCGGCTGGAGCGAACGAAACTCGTTCGCCGATCGGTCGGCAAGGGTTACCGCACGGTCCTCGGCTTGCAGACGTGTGGCGCGGCAGCTCCGAGCGGCGATGGTGTCCCGTGCGCGCGCCGATGAGCCTCCGTGAAGTAGCTGGACGACGCTCCTTGTCGTGAGGGTTTCCGGCCGACGGTGGTAGCACAATGATGGTATCTCGCAGGCTAGGTTAAAACGAGAAGAGAGGGGCTAGGGTTAGGGTTTGCATTCTAGGTCTAAAATGAGGTGAAGGAGATGATGATGGCCTAGGGTTTTCTTATGGTTAAATACTAAGGAGGCTTAAGGTTTAGGGTTTTAGGTCAAGTCTTATACAACCCTTATTTAAGCAATAATCACCAAAACGCCCTTGAAATTGCCTTTTTCCTTTAATTTCATAGTTAATCTCATCTTAAAAGAAATAATTCACATAAGCTAAACAAAATTACGGCCTCCCTCTCGCCGAGCTTGATTAAAATCACTAATCCAGCTAAACACGGCGTTTACTAGAGCGTTAAATAAAATAAATAATAATACCTGTGATGATGGTCGTCACACTTCGGCCTTTAATGGACGATTAAATTCTCCCGAATCATGGCCTCTAGTTCGAGTCGACTCTAACTCATACATAACTTATATAATGAAAATTATCAGGAAGATTTCACCACAACCTTCGCAAACGTTCTTTTCTTAAAACAAAGCATACATGCACGAGGTCCCAGGAACATACAGTACACGATGATGTAACTTCTCATGGCATAATTGAAATCAGAAAAACACAAACCAAAACACAACAATTAACATGACATTCATGGCCTTTGAGATAAATATCGTGTAAGACGAATCATGACATATAAAACAGACCTCTCAAACATATCATGGCATTGATAAAGGATTTTTCAAACATATCATGACATTTATCAAGGACTTTTCCGACCGACCATGGCATTTTTCGAACAAAGCCCTTAGATCCTGAATTTTAAAGTTGGAGTGGGTTCCCTTACCTTAGGTCAATCTTCAAAAACCAAATTTCAGTTCCTAACACAACGCCTCGATTGAACCTTAAATCCAAATCACCGCTGGATCAACCAAACTTGATTAGACTACGCGATTTTGACACCGACATAAAGTGGGTCTTCTACAAATAAATCATAACTCCAAAAAATCAGTTTACTCAACACGAATCATCCAGAAAGATTTGTACAATAGTCCAATTACCCACGATTGAAGATGAAATTCAGAATCGATTCGTAATTAAGTAACTTGACAAAACTCCAACGAACACAACGCTCACGGATCTACAGGGATCGCGGTTGGCGATGTGGCAGTGCAACAGGGACGGTACAGCTGGAGCGACATCAGAGGATGGTCATGACTTCAACAGTTGGTCGGCAACGATTGACCAATCTCGTTTTGGGGCATTTGGATCTGCAGCGGGCAAACAAGAATCAGTTTGGCATGGACGACGTGCTACAAATCGTCACTTGGATTGGACTTCACGACGAGTGATTTTGATTGCCCGATGAGAGTTTACATCGACGATGAGGATCTGCAAACAACTGAAATCGCGAGCTGATACAGCTTCGGGTTCAAATCTACAACGCATTCAGATCGGCGTGACTTGTTTCAATTGTTGGCGGCAACTCTCGACTGAACGGAGAGCTAGCTGGGATTTTGATTGGCGAAGCAAACGAAGAAGGGAAAAAAACCAGTTGGAAAAGCCTTGCTGTAAAAAGGATGAAGAATTAGGAAGAAGAAAGTGAATAGTGTCTCGAGTTGCGTGCCCATATAAGACAAAAGTTTCTTTATCTAACCCTAATCTCTATTTCTTTTTCTTTTCCCATTTTTACCTCTTCCTTTCCATTAAACTATAACCATATCATTATCTAAAATTTTCAACAACTAACTTCACCAAAACATTAGAAGTTTCAATTACAACCTGTTTTCAAAACTAATATCAATCCAACATGGAAATTTGATCCCAACTTAATTATTTTCCACGAAATCTAAATCAAAACTCAAAATTAACCATACTTGAAATAGTGGGTGTTACAATATACCAACTGTAACGCCCCTACTTTTCTAAGACTCATTTCCTAGGGACATTACTATCATGCATGCATTCGAGGTCCCAAGTGACTTTAAATAGATAAAACTTGGTAATTTAAAACACTTTAATTTGGGATCCCATAGTATGCAAAACATTTAAAATATAAATAAGTTCGGCCTCTAGTTTCAAAACTCTGTAATATATAAGCGGAAGACAATAATCATTTAAAAATGTTTTCTAAATCATGGATGCGGAAATCATGACTCGGTTCCCATGGCATTCGTAGCGCATCCCAGTCACTCGCCTGATATGCTCTCACCTTTACCTGAAAATATTTTAAAAACGGAGAAAACAAAACAAAAGTAAAGGGGTGAGTATTATAAAATACCCAGTAAGTGGGGTCGGGAAATGCAAACACATGTAACATGACTTTCTTTTAAACATGACTTTCAAACATGACTGTTATTCGTGACTTTTAAAATCATAAAACTTTCTGTAGTGAGACCTAAAACTTTCTTTCATAAAATCATGATTTTTCTCTTTGGATATACGTGGTCAATTGTGTCTACCTGAGTCTTTTCATGTTGAGTCCCTCACAGACCCCTATAGGTTTGAGTCCCTCACAGACCCCTATAAGATTTGAGTTCCTCACAGACCCCTATAAGAATTTGAGTCCCTCACACACCCCTATAAGTTGACCCATAGGGTCTCTGATGCATGTTTTACCATGCATAAATTCTCAGGAGACCAATTGCCACAACCTACATAACATGTTCATATACATACAATATGCATGAGGTCTCATTCTCCAATCAGATATACATATGCATTCATAATGATGCAACAATCACATAAATCATAAATCATAGCATGACTTTCAATCATAACCCATAAATACGTTTGCAATTAAAATACGCATATATCCAACACAATGGCAGACATATGACAATTCTCAGAATCATAACTATACATGATTGTATCAAAATTCATTTCAATTGCTTTGAAATCATTTATGTTCGGGTCCCCTCAAACCCTTAAATCTTCTGGAATCCTCTCAAATTCCAAGATAAAATCATTTTCTAAAATCAAATCCTTCGGGGAAATTCCCGGATGTCATTTATTAAAATATGTCTTCGAAATTCATCTTTTGGGCAATCCTTAAAACATAATTTAAATTCATCTTTTAAACATTTCCTTTTTTTAAAATACTTTGTAAGAAATCCCTTACCTTAGCCTTAGGGTCGAGATATTCCAACTTAAATCTGTGACTCTGCAATCCTTTCAATCGTGTCAATACTCGAGTCTCCTAATTCAATTTCATTTATTCCTTAGTTAAATCACATATCCCTAACATAGAGTCTAAATAGCAAATACTTGAAACATCAAGTAATAATCAAGAGAATTTACCCAAACGGAGGCTTAAAACGGACTTGGAATTCGAAACTGGTCGGGTTGAGCTAACTCCAGCGAGCGGCGGCGGGTGGCCGGCCTGCGGCGGCGCGTTTCAGTGCGTGGAGTACAGATTCAAAAAGTCCACTTGCCGATCTACACGGAATCGGTGCCGAGTCTTTGAAAACCAATTTAGAAAGCGACGAACCGACCAAGTCATGATTTTTGCACACATGTAAAATATTTTGTTTTGATCTCCAAATTTGAAACTTTTAAAGGGTAGATTTTATCTTGTAAATATAAAAGAATAACATTTCATTTTTAATTATATTTTTCCGCAAAATGATAAGACTTTTTTACCATCACTGCACCTACTTTCTTCCCCACCATACTATTTATCCTTTCCATCTCTTTTATTTTATTTTGATCTTTTCTTACTTACCAATTCCCCTCTCCACACTCCTCTGTTTATACAAATAATTACCTACTTTTTTACCACGTCATATTTCCATTTTATTTTATCATATATTCAATTTATAAGCTTTTTAAGAACTTTATTTCAAAACTGCCTTTATTCATTGATTTTTTTTTTTATCAAATTTCTATTTACAAAATTATTTATAGATATTTTCATTATCATTTCTCTAAAATGACACCAATATTTGAAAATCTTTGTTGTATTACATATTATCATTGCTTATAATTTCAAGATAAAAATTGCAGGTCACTTGTATAAATATTTATTACTTGTATAAAAGTTTAAAAAAATGAAAAGATCTTTCATAGTTTTTTTTTTTTTGACACCATATGCGGTGGAAAATTCAAATTTTTTACCTAATTTTAGTAAAAATATACACTTTATATCAATTGTTCCATAGTTTTAGAGCAAAGAAATGAATTAGAGACTTAAATAAAATATTTTTAGTAAATTTAGAGCATTCAAGATTTGTAAATGTCAGATGTAAAAAAATAGAGTTTTCATTACATTTTTTTTAAAATTAAGAATTTGAACAATATTGATCAATTAATTTCAAGGTTGATTTAAACTTGGAAGAATTTAAATAAGACTTCTTAAAATTTTAAAGGTTAAATTAGAAATGAGGATAAAAATTTTAGAGGCTGAAAGTAAGGGCTAAAATTTAAACTTTTATTGTACGATGATGATAATTGATATTGATAACATAATTTTAAATTATTAAAACTGAAACTTTTTGTGGTGCAAAATGTAGTTGGCGTGTTAATTATTAAAATTAGTGTTGTAAAAATTGGATGAAAAATCGGGTATAGTTTTATCAATGTTTAAATACTAATATAATATATTTATAATAATAATATAATATAATATTAAAGATAGTGGAAATTTATGGCAAAATTAAAAGAAGACTAAAATAGGAAATTGGAGAAAATAGAAAGGATTGGAGAAATTTTCACCAATTGATGCATTTTATTCTTCCACCAAAAGCCACTATTTATAGGCAATTTGGCAAGGGATGAGTTGGTACATTTGGATACTAAGTATTGGTAAGAAATGGACACATGGAGGACACTATGGCTAAGGATAATTTGCCACATGGCATGGGTGTTAAAAGACATGTGGAAATGGGCATTTACATCATAATGTTTATAATACTCCCCCTTAAATGCCCATTTATATAAAATATGTCTCGTTAAAAGCTTACTAGGGAAAACCCCTATGGGGTAAAAACCCTAGTGAAGGAAAAAGAGTACATATTTTATATAATACATTTACTCCCATTCATGACGACATCACTTGAGATCTCTGAGTCTTCGCATCCCAATACTATGAACCAATTTCTCAAATGTTGTAGTTGGTAATGCCTTTGTAAATATGTCTGCCAAGTTATCCTTCGAACAAATCTGTTGTACTGAGATGTCGCCATTTTCTTCAAGGTCATAAGTGTAGAAAAGCTTTGGAGAGATATGTTTCATTCTATCTCCTTTAATATATCCTCCTTTGACTTGAGCTATACACGTTGTGTTGTCTTCGTATAATATTGTTGGAAGAGGTTTACTCGAAGACAAGCTACATGTCTCACGAATGTGTTGTGTCATTGATCTTAGCCATACACATTCTCGACTAGCCTCGTGAATTGCAAGGATTTCAGCATGATTCGAAGAAGTGGCCGTGATGGTCTGTTTTACTGATCGCCATGATATAGCGGTTCCTCCACATGTAAATAGATAACTTTTATTCGAGATCTAGTTTTGTGTGGATCGATAGATAACCGAATCTGCATAACCAACTAGATCAAAACTGGATTTGTTAGAATGAAATAAACTCATATCAATCGTCCCTCGAAGATACCGGAGTACATGCTTAACTCCGTTTCAATGTCTTTTTGTAGGACATGAATTATATCTAGCTAATAAATTTACTGAAAATGCAATATCTGGTCTTGTGTTATTAGCTAGATACATAAGTGCACCAATTGCACAAGATATGGTACTCTAGGACCAAGTAGTTCTTCATTATCATCTCGAGGTCGAAATATATCTTTCTTTACATCCAGTGAACGAACCTCCATTGGAATGTTCAATGGATGTGCTTTATCCATATATAATCTTTTTAAGATTTTCTCTGCATAAGTTGATTGATGAACAAATATCCCATCTGCTAAATGTTCAATTTGCAAACCAAGGCAAAATTTTGTTTTTCCAAGATCTTTCATCTCGAATTCTTTTTTAAGATATTCTATTGCCTTGGATAACTCTTCAGGAGTTCCAATTATATTTAAGTCATCAACATATATAGTTATAATAGCAAATCCTGACTGAGATTTCTTTATAAAAACACACTGACATATTGGATTATTTTGATATCCTTCTTTCAATGAGATATTCACTCAAAGCGATTGTACCACATTCGTCACGATTGTTTTAATCCATATAATGATCTCTCAGAACTTTATTGAATACAATTCTCGAGAACTTAATTCATATGTTTCTGGTATTTTAAATCCTTCCGGGATTTTCATATAAATGTCATTATCCGTAGATCCATATAAATACGTCGTGACTACATCCATTAGATGCATATCAAGTTTTTCATATACAACAAAGCCAATCAAATATCTTAACGTTATTGCATCCACCACAGGAGAATATGTCTCCTCATAATCTATACCAGGCCTTTGCGAGAATCCTTGTGCAACAAGTCTCGCTTTATATCTTGTGACTTCACTCTTTTCATTTCTTTTCCTTACAAATACCCATTTGTATCCCACAGGTTTGACACCTTCTGGTGTTAGGACTACTGGTCCAAAAACCTCACGTTTTGAGAGTGAGCTCAAGTCTGCTTGGATTGCTTTTTTCCACTTCAACCAATCCTTTCTATGTTGACATTCTTCGATAGATTTTGGATCAAAATCGTCACTTTCATGAATAATATCGTGAGCAACATTATAAACAAAAATGTTGTTAACAATGATATCATTTTGGTTCCATCTCTTTCCTGTTGTAACATAGTTTATAGAAATTTCATTATTATCCTCAAGCGTTTTATTTTCATCAATACTCTTTTGAGTAGTTGTATTCTGGATTTCTTCTGGAACATCCATACCTTTCATTGAATCATTTTGATTCTCAACTACTTTTCTTTTTCAAGGATTTTTATCTTTGGAACTCATAGGTCTACCACACTTCTGGCGTGCTCCAGACTCATTATTGACAACTTGTTCCTTTGGGATATCAATTTTTTATGGAACATTTGCTGCTGGTATATATGATTTAGTCACCCTTTTAGCATCTGTGAATGCATCTGGTAATTGATTTGTTATATTTTGCAAATGAATTATCTTTTGAACTTCAAGTTCACATTGATCTCTACGAGGATCTAAATGAGATAATAATGATGCATTCCATGTAATTTCTTTTTCCAACTTCTTAATTCCTCCCCCTAATGTTGGAAAATTTATCTCATTAAAATGACACTCAGCAAATCGTACAGTAAATACATCACCCGTCAGGGGTTCAAGATATTTTATAATTGATGGAGAATCATATCCAACATATATTCCTAACCTCCTTTGAGGACCCATCTTAGTACGTTGTGGTGGAGCAATTGGAACATATACTGCACATCCAAAAATTCTCAGATGGGATACATTTGGTTGTTGGCCATAAGCTAATTGCATGGGGGAATATTTATTATAGGCTACTGGCCTAATACGTAATAATGATGCGGCGTGTAAAATAGCATGACCCCAGACCGATGTAGGGAGTTTAGCTCTCATAAGCAATGGTCTTCCAATTAATTGCATACGTTTTATAAATGATTCTGCTAGACCATTTCGGTATGAATCCATTAACACTTAATGAATCCCGTGACTGTCACCCTCTATCTTTAAATTTTCAAGTATCCGTCCAAACAATAGCCACCGAAGGGTGAACCAAGAAGGAAAACCAAGAAGGAAACTATATCCCTTTCGGGAATTCACGATGTTCCGACTCCCATGATCAAGGCCCTCCGAAGGGATTGTCTGGTCCAGGCCAAACTAGCAGGCGAATCATGGGCGTCTCACGGTGTGAATCGATAAAAGAGACCGTGGGTTCCGTTTTCACAGATCCCGCTCCCACTCACTATAAGTACTCTCTCCATTCACGTTGATATTGACCCATACAAATACCATCAGAAGGGAAACGCTCCCATTTGCGCCACGAGGCCGAGTATGGATCTCACGGTGTGAACTAACGGAGATTTGTGGTCGAAAAATCAAATGTATCTTATACACTTTATTTCCTCCCACTCAGCACTTTAAGTTTATCGGGATTGACCTAGATAAATCGGCTAATATTTACCTAAGTCTACTAATATAACACTTATATTGGATTAGCCTAAGTCTATAATCACATTATTAACTTAGGTCTATGTGAGTAATTTAATTAACACTTAATTAAACGCCGCTCAAGAAAATATAACCTATGAATCTCCGGACCGAATTCACTCCCAAGTCAGTTCCCAGGTAGGGGTGTTGCGCAAAGCGTCAACTTAAATACCCCAGCCTTAGACAGAACCTTCCTTAGATAGAGTTACTAATCAGTCACCATCCATAAGTCATATTAATTTCCTAATTCTAATCTTGTTAGAACTAGATTGATCTCCTTAACAGAAAATAAACCTAAATTAAGTGCCAAAATCGAAAAAATCCATTTCGCAAAACTACAATTCCATCACATGAATTTTAAGTACTTCCCACCTAATTTTAAGAAAATAATTTGCACAACGAAAAAGCCAACGTTTGGCTCTGATACCAATTGAAGGGAATAACACTCCCGCAGTGGAAAACGACTTTGAATCGTCGTGGTTTCGTTGTTAAAACATTTTCTCAAAATCAATTCTATCCTATTGAAATTAGCTAAACATACAATAAGAAGGGAAAAACAACAAGATGTGGTACTCACTTGTTGAAGAACCTTTCTTCACGATTCCCTTCTCTGGTCACGAACACTTCGCGTTCTCGATCTCAACGATCACGATCTTCTCGAACAATCGGACACCTCCGAAGGACTTCTCAATTGTTCTCTTTAGGTAGAAGGAGAGTAGTGGGGCTCTTTTGATAAAGGGAGGGGAGAAATTGAGAGAGGAGAGTTGAGAGAATTTGTAAAATGCCTTTTGGTGAGAATCCAAAAAAAAAATGAGCATTCGACCCTTCAACTCCTTCTTGCAAAGGAGTTTATATAATGGTGATAGGTGGAGTTGAAATCTCCACCTATTTACCATTTTACCACAACCATAGGTTATGCATCATATTTCCATAACCACATATAATAAGATATCCCATACCTTATAATACAAATCACATTTATATAATTGTGGATTTTAAATTGAATCACATTCAATTTAATTTCTCTCAATTCAATTTCTCCAAATTAGCCCTAATTAAGCAACTAGGCTATTCTATAGTTTATTATGAATCACATTCACATTAAAATATATAATATGTCAATCATATCTCATATAAATGACATAAATACCCTTTTAATAAATTTGAACACTTCAAATCTACACAAAACTGTAAACCCTCTATGTATCCAGTTGAAGCCAACCAAGAGACCTAATGGACCTACAGATGACGAGCTTCAATGATCCGAGACTAACCTGTCAAACTCTTTGACCCGATTATTCAACATTCATTAGCTACGGTAGCACTCCACTAAAACCCGTAACTACACTCTCATCACTGTAGGACAAGTTGTGTCCATTAATATAACCAATGCCCATGAGTTGACCCTTCACAGGTTGTTCGTAGACACTGCTGGGTTAAATTACTGTTTTACCCCTATGTCTACCTCTTGCTCCTTATGTCTCCACTGCTCCCCTAATGAACAACAATGTTGCATGGACAAACCATAACAACACCCCTCTCGAGCTAGTGAGAGGGTGGGTGCCCGTTGTCCAAGCCCTGGAGACAACACTTAAGGGAACAACCCCTCTAGTTTCCCTAAGTCGGGAACAAGTTAATTCCATCTCGCATAGTCAAGTTCCCAGCTCTCCACGTGGTCCTGTCCCTGAGAAGATAGGCATATTGGGCGAGTAACTATAACCACTCTCACTCGTACTAGTCAAAAGACATACCCCCACAGACAGAAGTCCGAACACGCTGAGGATTAAGATCGAGTCACTAATCGTCATTTGCGAAGTTATTAGTCCTATACTATCAACGGTGTTACATCAGTAGGTCTAATAATTCACGGTCCGGTCTTGTACAATCTCATTGCACAGGATGCCCCCACTCGCATGTCAACCACATGAACGAGTTGGATCACCTCGTTTGTATCTAATATAAAGCCGGTCGCATCCATAACGTATCCAGGATTAGGTCTCCAAGCCCCATCCATATACTGTAGACCGTTTGGGTCATTAACTCGAACACGATCCTTCTTGTGTGTCCACTACACACCGTTCAAGTTCTAGTTCTCTCATTAATTCAATGACCCTGGAGCTTAGTTTATTGGACAAAGTTTGTAAATATGCGAGATACAAAGTTATGAAACAGTAACTCTTATTTATTTCAATCATAAACATTACAAACAAATACGAGATTAGGACATACATTCCAACAACAGGGTCCAATAAATAAATTACCTAGCCCAAAAATTCTAAAAATTACGAAACAAGCCCAGAACTAAATTCTAAACACTTTTAAAATTACCTGAAATTGTCGGGCGTCACAAATTTTCTGAAGCGATCGGATCCCGCATCGAAAGCAAATTGGATCGCGTGTTCTTTAAATTTGTTACATAGATCGAATCAAGAACAATATGCAATATAGATTAAGTATGTAAATTGAGGGAAATGGACAACATTTTACCTTTGATGGACTAATTATTTTTGTTCTTCAAGATCTCATGTTCTCTCCAAACCTTGAACGAATCCGACACAATTGATTAATGATCACTGTCGCTAGATCTTCTGCATTATAGCTCTCGGAGAGGGAGGAAGGTGAGATTCCTTTTGGGTTAAGGAGAGGTGTAGAGAAATGAGAGAGCTTTATGTTTTGGAACCTTTCCAACAACACAATAAAATGAGCACTAGGGTTTCTCAAAATTAGCTTAGTTCACATTGTTTCATCCCATGCACCTATTTATAGGAAAATAGGTTGAAAATTATCATCTCATCCCTATTGTTAATATAATGCTTATTTTATGCATATGCAAATCATATTGGCATAATAATATAATTATAAGGTATCTTATACCTTATTATATAAATCACATTTATATAATATATATAAATTGAATTTATATTCAATTTTTCATATCACTCATTTTAGTATATAGTTTATTGTGAATCCAATTCTCATTAAACTATATATTATATCAATTATATCACATATAACTAATATATCTCCTTGTATATGAAATTGAACATTCCATTTAACTCCAAACTTTATGCCCTCAATATTTCCATGTTGTGCCAACAAAGGAACCTAATGGACCTACAGATCATGAGCTCCAATGATACGAGATTAACCGATCAAACTCTTTGATCTAATTAATCAACATTCATTAACTATGAGTTACTCCACTAAAGACTCATAGTTACACTCTCCTCACTGTAGATTGTGTTGTGTCTATTAATATAATAAATAGTTGTGAGTCGACCCTTCATAGGTTGTTCGTAATCACAGTTGGGTCAAATTACCATTTTACCCCTGTGATTACCTCTTGCTCCTTAAGCACTACTGATTGGTCCTACCATAAACATAATCCCTCTTAGGCTAATAAGAGGGTGGGGCCCCGTTGTTCAAGACCTAGATACAGTTCTTAAGAGAACAACCTATCTAATTCCCTAATTCAGGAATGAGTGAATTTCATCTCGCAGAGTTAAGTCTCCAGCTACCTACAAGATTATGTCTTTGAGAAGGTAGGCATATTGAGTCGGCACTCTCACCCATACTAATCTAAGGACAAACCCCTATAAGCAGGAGTTCGTAACTTGCTCAGGATTAAGGTCGAGTCACTAATGATCATTTATAAATTATTAGACTTATCATGTTAACGATGTTATCATAATAGGCTAATAATTTGCAGTCCGGTCTTGTACAAACTTATCGTACAAGATGCCCTTACTCGCATGTCTACCACATGAACGAGTTGGATTACCTCATTTGTTGTGAATACAAAGCGAGTCGCATCCATGGTGTTACCAGAATAAGGTTCCCAACCTCATGCGTATACTATAGACCATTTAGGTTATATACTTGAACATAATCCAACTAGTGTCCATTACACATTTGTTCAAGATCTATTATTATAACCTTGGAGCTTAGTTTATTGGATTTAGCTTTTATGTGCGAGAATACAGTAATTGTCAAAATAACTAATCCTTTATTTATTTATTAAAACTACACAAGTTTAAGGCATAAAACCCAACATTTTCCTTGTCACTTTCTTTTCTCTAGAATTTCGACCAATCATTATTATCATGAGTGAGAGCGAGAACTAGAGAGTGTTGGGATTTATGCCATAAAACTCGTAGTTTGTAAATAATGTTCTAATTATCAATAAAGAGTTATTATTTTCAATAAAGGTTATTGTTTATCCTTATTTACTATATGATTTTTTATTAATCCTAAATCCAATGAACTAACATTCAAGTCTATAACATGTCTCTTGAACTGAATGTAGTGTACATATAAAGGACCTCAGTTCGAGAGACAACCTAAAAGGTCTATAGTAAGGGGATAAGGCTTGGGTACCTTACCTTGGTAATACTGTGGATATGACCCACTTTGTATATGATATATACACAGTGATCCTAATGTGTCCGTGTAAACGATATGTGAGTGGGGATATCCTATGTGATTAGATTGCATAAGACCGGACCACGAAATAGTAACACTAGGTGTAACTCCATTGACTAGTTAGGTTTCTATTACACTAGGATGACCTAGGTAACTTGATCTCAATCCTGAGCAGGTTACGAACTCCTGTTTGCGAGGGATTGTCCTTTGACTAGTAGGGGTGAGAGTGGTCCGAGTCGTCGATTCAATAAGCTTACCTTCTTGAGGACAAGACCGACCAGGCAGCTGGGGACTTAACCTAGCAATGGAATTCACTCCTTCCCGTCTATTAGGATAAGTAGATGAATGTTCCCTTAAATGGTGTGACGCCCGAGGAAGAGGGGTACATGAATGAACCGAGTCCACATCTGAATGAGAGGGATCCTGAGGATATGGAAGCATGGTGCCCGAGAAAAGGGGGTACATCACGAGTGACCATGAGGATATGAAAGTACAGATTGAGAAAGGCTTAAAAGAATTGATATAGCTACTACCTATACCAACAAGGTGCACCTTCCTTTTCGGTGGCTCAATCATAGAACTCCACGATTAAGCGTGCTTAGCTTGGAGCAATTCTATGTTGGGTGACCTCCTGAATTTTCCTAGGAGCATGTGAGTGAGGACAAAGCATGCTGAAAGGACCCTGTGTTGGTTTGTGGGGATAGTATCTTCACTCTTATAAGCAGTCATGGATGATATAGTGACGCAGCCAGGTCGCAGAGGATCCTGGGCCTGGGGCGTTACAAATGGTATCGAGCGAAACCTCTCCCAGGTAAGATGTGGTTCGGGGGCGAACCAAGGCGGAAGCCGAGTGGGCATGTGGCGCCGAGGAAGAGGGTACATGAATGAACCGAGTCCACATCCCGAATGAGAGGATCCCGAGGATATGGAAGCATGGTGCCCGGGAAAAGGGGTACATGCGAGTGACCATGAGGATATAAAAATCTGATTGAGAAAGGCTTAAAAGAATTGATAGCTACTACCTATACCAACAAGGTGCACCTTCCTTTTTCGGTGGCTCAATCATAGGAACTCCACGATTAAGCGTGCTTAGCTTGGAGCAATTCTATGTTGGGTGACCTCCGGGAATTTTCCTGGGAGAGCATGAGTGAGGACAAAGCATCTTTGAAAGGACCTGTGTTGGTTTGTGGGGATAGTATCTTCACTCATATAAGCGATCATGGATGATATAGTGACGCAGCCCAGTGTCGCAGAGGATCCTGGGCCTGGGGCGTTACAAATGGTGTCTCCAGGACTTGAACAAAGGGTCCGATCTTCTCATTGGCTTGAGAGGGACTTCTATTAGTTTGTAGGACGACAAACATATTGTTCATTAAAGAAGCACTGTGACTTAAGGTAAAAGATGTAACTTAGAGGTAAAACGGTAATTTGACCCAACTGGTGTTACGAAAATTCGTGAAGGATTGACTTGCTATTATTGGTCAATATCCATGGACACAGAAATATATCTGCAGTGAGAATAGTGTAGCTGCAGGACTTTAGTGGAGTGTTCCCGCAGTTAACGAATGTTGATTAGGGGGTTAATGAGATTAACCGAATAATCTCGCATCCTTAGAGCTTCTAATATGTAGGTCCATTTGGTCCACTTCTAGCTCGTAAAGGGTTCTTAGATCGTTTGAATTTGAAATGTTCAAATTCAATTAGGGAATAAACATTAATGCATAAAGATGCATTATAATAGAATGTTTTGGAACTTTATATTATAAATTTAATTTGAATATTATTCATATTAATTATTTGAGAGAATTAAATATTTGAAAGAGTTCAAATATTAATCAAATGTGAATGAGATTCATATTTAAAAACTATAGGTCAAAATTTAATGTGCATGAGATGTGCATTAAGACTATAGGTTAAAAGGGAAGTTGATTAAATGTGATTTAATCATATGTAGATATAACTCAAATATAAGATATTTGATTAATTGATTTAAGAATCAATTGAGTGATTCAATTAAATAAAGTTATATACATATAATTAAATTAGTTTAATTATATTAATTAATTTAATGAATTAATTTTATATTAATTAATTAAATAAAAGGAAAACGTGCCAAAATGACACGTTCCCCATTTCTATTCCAACTCCCCATCGATAGGGAGTGCGGAAGGAGTTCCCTTCCGTTTTATCTTCTCGATTGAGAGAAGGATGTAGGTTGATCGATCATTCTTCAATTGGGAATTGCAAAAAGCTGAATTCTCTATCAAACTCAAACTCACTTCCCTCACCAATTGTTGGCTCCTTCCTACCAAGGAGATATCTAATAACTTAGAGAATAGAATGTTTGTTGAGTGGTGTTGTCTTGAAAAAAGAACAAATGAACCTTGTTGTTGTTGCTATGTGAATTTCTAAGCAAGGAGTTGCTTTGGAAGTTGATAGCTACAAAGGTAAAGTTTTTTTTTCTTTTAGTTAAAATTACAACATGTTTTACCTTGTTTAATCCATGCTTAATTAGATTACTTTTGCTTATTATGTATTTTTTGTCAATGTATTGATTTTTTGGAATAAACCAAAACAAACAAGTAATTCGATTTCAAATCATGTTTCCGCTGCTCATAGAGATTCAATTCCCTTCAGAGAGCTAGAGCAAGAGCAAGAATATGTGAGGGTACAATGCTCTCACAGTAATTTGGACGAGATGTATAGTCAGAAATGATCGCATGTCATTAATTTCATAATATACGCCAAATGATGCATGAAAACGCGTGAGAATGAGTCTTTCGTGCAAACAACACAATTGAATTATTAGACAAATTCTAAAAATAAAAATAAATTATTTTTTAGTTTTCAAAACATGACTTGGTTTTTCAAAATATAGGTAAAAAATAGATAACAAACAAAGAAATTTATAGGTAGGAGTAGTATTCATATGCTTAATTTTTAAAATCAAAACATAAACAACCAAATGGTTATTAAATAAGACCTAACATTATCAAACATACTTTTAAATTTAAATTATAAATGAGGATAAATGTAACGCCCCTACTTTTCTAAGACTCATTTCCTATTACTAACATGCATACATTTGAGGCCCTAAATGAATTTAAATAGATAAAACTTGATAATTAAATTCACTTTAATTTGGGATCCCATAAAATACGAAACATTTAAAAAAAAACATAAATAAGTTCGGCCTCTAGTTTCAAATTCCTATAATACATAAGCGAAAACGGTAATCTTTTAAAGTTTCTTTCTAAAACATGTGTGCGGAAAACTATGACTTGGTTCCCATGACTTCTGTAGCGCATCCCTGTCACTCGCCTGGTATGCCCTCGCCTTTACCTGAAAACTTTTAAAAACAGAGAAAACACAACAAAGGTAAAGGGGTGAGTATTATAATAATACCCAGTAAGTGGGGTTCGGGATATGCAAACACATGCAACATGACTTTGAAAATGACTGTTAATCGTGACTTTTAAAATCATGAAACTTTCTACAGTGGGACCTATAACTTCCTTTCATAAAATCATGACTTTTCTCTTCAGCTATACGTGGTCAGTTGAATCTACCTGAGTCTTTTCATGTTGAGTCCCTCACAGACCCCTATTGGTTTGAGTCCCTCACAGACTCCTATAAGTTCGAGTCCTTCACAGACTCCTATAAGTTTGACCCATAGGGTCTCTGATGCATGTTTGACCATGCATAAATCCTCAAGAGACTAATTGCCACAACCTTCATAAACATGTTCATATACATACAATATGCCTAAGGTCCCATTCTTCAATCACATGTACATATGCATTCATAATGGTGCAACAATCATATCAATGATATAATCATAGCATAACTTTGGGCTTTTCGTACGAATAACCTATTTTCCCGCGCATTAATGGCATTTGACCTGACATCTCAAAATAATGAAATACTACTCATTCTGACGTGGCAATGCGCGCAAAATTACTCATAAGGGTAATATGAATCGGTCTTTCTTATTCACGCTCTCGTACGCGGAAGCACTTTCGTTCTCGTTGTCTCGCTCTCGTTGTTTCGCTCTCACTCTCGCTCAAATGAGTGACCGAAAATATAAAGAAAAAATGACGAGGAAAAAAGTTAGAGAAGTGTTGGAGTAGCAAAGGTAGCGAGAGCGAGTCAGTGAGAGCGGGAGTGAGTCAACTAGAGTACGATTTTTGTTTTTTTCTTTTCTCCAGAATTTTTACAACTTCATTACTATCATGAGTGAGAGCAAGAGAGCTAGAGTCAGAGTATGGTACCCTTATGGTAATTTGGATGAAATGCACAGTACAAAAAGGGTCATATGTCATTAATTTCAAAACGTAGGTCAAATCACATCAATGCACGTGAAAAAGAGTCTTCCATGCAATTTTCTCCATAACTTTCATAACATTAAACTTGTGTCAATCAATCATAAATCATGAATACATTTATAATCTATGATACATATTAAACATAATAACATAAGCAAAATCTCAATATACGTAGATATAATTAACTGTGTCAAACTCCTTTTTAAATACTTCAAATTCATTTCTGTTCGAGTCCTCTCAAACCTTTAAATCATCTGGAATCCTTTCAAATTCCAAAATTAAGTTTCTTTCTAAATCCTTTTGAAAATCATTTACTCAGGGTGTTCTTAAACCCTTTAGAATATTCCTTTTCTAAATTCGAGTCTTATGAATAAATCCGGTAAAATCATTCTTATAAATAAATCCTTGAAATTCCTCTTTTTGGAATTAACTTTTACATTTCATCTTTTAAAATAAATCTTTCAGAAAACATATTTACTCCCATTTTCAAGAACATTTATAGAAAATCCCTTACCTCAACTTAGCTTGGAACTTCTATAGTTTCGCTACTAACTGAAGGTTGCTTTAAAACGTGCTTGCTACTTGAATTCCCTAAATTCAATACATTTATCCTAATTAAAACACATAAACATAGCTTATTTTCGAATTCAATCATAGTTAAGTTATTTTACCACGAACGGACGATTAAAACGGACTCGGGAAACGAAACTAATCAGGTTGGGCTGACTCCGACGAGCGGCAACGCGTGGTGGTGCGTGGTGGCGGTGCGATGGTGCGTCTCGACGTTTGGAGTATGTTTTCGGATTGTCCACTTGCCGATCTATCCAAAACCGATCACTAAAAATCGCAAACTGGTCAGGAAGGTCGTGAACTGATTGAACCAAACCTCGATTGGCTTGAAGGCCCTCTATCGACACAACTCCTGCGAGGCCACAGCGACTGTCTGCAACGAAAATCCTCGACTAGTTCATGTTGCGACTGGGTGATCGACAACGTCTACTCGAAGCTGGCTTCTTGACGGCGATAGTAGGCGTACTGGTTAGCGATGAAAGGCTCGACCTCCAGTGGTCGACGTGCGGCACTCTTTCGACGTTCGATTGGAGGTAGCTGGCGGCGTCAGTAGGTCGGCTTGGCTTCAAGGGACGTCGACAGATAGAAGAAGGCTCGACTGCGGTTCTGACGGCTTCACGGATCTGAAAAGGCAGAGTTCTCGATGGGATCTGGTCGGCGTGGAAGCAGTTGGACAAACGGCGGTGAACGCATTGGAATTCCAGCGATGAGACTGAAGCTTGTTATCGGCGGTGAAGAGTGGAGTGAGAGGAAGGAGATGATTCCTCGAAATTTTAGCCTCTCTAGGGAACCCTAATTCCAATTCTTTAATCAATTTACAAGAATGCCCCTTTTGCTTAACCATAATTACTAGAATGTCCTTGGGCTCATTTAATTATTCTAAAAAGGCCTCTACTTCACCAAAATTCTCAAATTGTCTTATCCTATATTAAATTAACAAACTTTAAAGCCCAAATAATTTAGTTTTTATTAAATTAATCCAAAGTACAACCTAAAAGATACTCAAAAATTTCGTTGCGTTACAATAATAACTTTAGGGGCTAAAACAATAAAAGGATTGGATGTTAAATTTTTAGGGAAATTATAACTAATCTCTTAAATAAAAAGTCTGTAATAAAAAATGTCTAAAAATGTTTCATATTACCATTTTGTCTACATGTTTTCTAGGGAGGAGTATGAAGAAAATTGAATGTCCATTTTTCCCTCGTATATAATTGTATTTATAGTCAAACCGAATTCTTCATAAATCTATTCCAACTGATTCTCCCTAATATTCGATTACTCGAATTTTTTGCACTTCCCATTGACCGATTTTGTTGTGCGTGGTTGTTCACTGTATTGTAGGTTCACTCTCATGGAGGTTGCACGAAGGTAGATTCTCTCTCATTGATGGTTTCTTACCATTCAATGTTTCTGAGGATTGGATTATTCCTTGAGTTTACATACTTGCACATTGAGATCGATTATCAATGGATTCTCATAGCATCCACAACTTGTTTGATGGTGTTTAGGATGCGGAGAATGGTTACAAGGACTACAAGTTTAAGTCAGTGGTACTCGGTCATGTTTCCACCCTTTCAGAACTCTCTCAATCCATTGCAGCGGATATTAAGCTTGATGGATCCAAAAGAATTACACTATTTTCACTCGTCAAGAATGGAGATAAAAAGTTGTTGATCATAACAATTTTTTAGGATAGGGATGTAGTTTGGATGCTTAGAGGGGCATCAGAGGGTATGTACTCTAATTGCGCTTTAGTTATCGACGTTGAAACTTAAGGGAATCGAATCTCATAGCGGAAGCGATTGTGAATCGCGTGTTCTTAATTTAGTTACATAGATTACAATCAAGAACCAATCTAACTAGATTAAGCATATAATACATGATGGACAACAAGATATTACTTTTGAAGAACTCTTTCTTCACGTGCTCCTTCTCTCACGATCACGATCTCAGCAACTCGAACCCGAAGGATGGAATGTCACCACCGGATCTTCTCCGTTGTTCTCTAAGTGAGGGAGGAAGATGGGTTCCTTTTAGGGTGAGATGTGGAGGTTATGAGAGAGAGTTTGTTTGGAACTTTTCCAACAACACTATGTTTTTCAACTTTAGGGTTTTTCAAAAGCTTAGTCACAAAGTTGCATCTCATGCAACTATTTATAGGGAAATAGGATGGAAATTACCATCCTATCCCTCCTTCAATCTCTCATTTGTATGTGGTTAATATGTGAATCTAATTCACATAAAACCATATATTATATCAATTATATCACATACAATTGATATAACATCTCATATATGAAATTGAACACTTCAATTTCATTCATAACTTTATACCCTCAATATTACCATGTTGAGCCAACGGAGGAACCTAATGGACATACAGTTCATGAGCTCCAATGATGTGAGATTAACTGATCAAACTCTTTGATCCAGTTAATCAATATTCATTAACTACCAGTCACTCCACTATAGACTTGTAGTTGCACTATCCTTACTGTAGATTATATTTTGTTCACTGATATAATCATTACCCATGAGTCGACCCTCACAGGTTGTTCGTAATCACGGCTGGGTCAATTTACTGTTCTACCCCTATGATTACCTCTTTGTTCCTTATGCACCACTGATCCTCTAATGAACAACAAACCTATGGTCCTACCATAGACTCATACCCTCATAGAGGGCGGGGCCCCGTTATTCAAGACCTGGAGTAAGTTCTTAAGGAAACAACCTATCTAATTTCTTAGTGTAGGAACGACTGAATTTCATCTTGCATAGTTAAGTTTCCAGCTACCTACGAGGTTCTGTCCCTGAGAAGGTAGGCTTATTGAGTCGGCTACAGGCTACTCTCACCCATACTAGTCTAAGGACAAACCACTATAAGCAGGAGTTCTTAACTTGCTTAGGATTCAGATGGAGTCACTAATGACCATCTATAAATTATCAGTCTTTTCCTGTTAACGGCGTTATACTGGTTGGACTAATAATTTGTAGTCCAATCTTGTACGAACACTTCATACAGGATGCCTCCACTTGCATGTCAAACTACATGAATGAGTTGGATAACCTCATTTGTACTAATTACAAAGTGGGTTGCGTCCATGGTGTTACCAGAATGAGGTTTCCAACCTTATTCATATACCATAGACCATTTAGGTTATACTCTTGAACACAATCCAAAAAGTGTCCACTACACTGATGTTGAAGATACATCATAACCTTGGAGCTTAGTTTATTGGATTTATAAAGCAAGAATATACTTTTATCAAAAACAAATAAGTCTTTATTTATTTGATCAAAATCACATAAGTTTAGGGCACAAATCCCAACAATCTCCCACTTGACCTAAAGCTTGTGGAGTATTAAAACATTACAGTAATGTAAATACAATAAACTAGGGCATTTAAATTCTTTGTACAATATACTCCCACTTGCCCTAGTTGGAGAAGACTTGTAAACCTAGACCTTCTAGGTGACACTCAAATACTTTAGTCGTGAGAGCTTTTGTAAAAGGATTAGCAACATTGTGCTCTGAGGCTATCTTTGTTGGGATTGATGCCCTAAACTTATATAATTTTGATCGATTAAATAAAGAGTTATTTGTTTTGATAGAATTACAGTCTTGCTTTATAAATCCAATAAACTAAGCTCCAAGGTTATAACATTTATCTTGAACATCAGTGTAGTGGACACTATTTGGGTTGATTTCAAGAATATAACCTAAATGGTCTATGGTATAAGAATAACGTTGGAAACCTCATTCTGGTAACACCATGGATGCGACCCACTTTGTAATTAGTACAAATGAGGTAATCCAACTCATTCATGTAGTTGACATGCGAGTGAAGGCATCCTGTATGAAGAAGAGTTCATACAAGACCGGATCGCAAATTATTAGTCTAACCAAAGGTAACATCGTTAACAAGATAAGACTAGTAATTTATAGATGGTCATTAGTGACTCGACTCAATCTCGAGCAAGTTAAGAACTCCTGCTTATAGGATTTGTCCTTAGACTAGTATGTGGTGAGAGTGGGCTCAGTAGCCGACTCAATAAGCCTACCTTCTCGTGACGTAACCTCGTGAGGTAGCTGGGAACTTAACTATGCAAGATGGAATTCACTCATTCCTACACTGGAGATTTAGATAGGTTGTTCCCTTAAGAACCGACTCAGTGTCTTGAACAACGGCCCCGCCTCTATGAGTATGAGTCCGAGGTAGAGACCTTAGACTTATTATTCATTAGAGGATCGGTGGTGCTTATGAACAAAGAGGTAATCACGGGTAAAAAGCGCAATTTGACCCAAATTGTAATTACTGAACAACCCGTGAAAAGGTCGACTCATGGGTAATGACTATATCGATGGACACAATATTATCTACAGATGAGGAGAGTGCGACTACAAGTCTATAGTGGAGTGACTCAGAAGTTAATGAATATTGATTAACCGGATCAAAAGTTTGATCGCTTAATCTCACATCATTGGAGCTCATGATCTACAGTCCATTAGGTCCCTTCGTTGGCTCAACATGGTAATATCGAGGGTATAAAGTTAGGAATGAAATTGAAGTGTTCAATTTCATACATGAGCTACTATTATATCAACTAGGTTAAGTGATTCCAAGCTTTTGTTGTGTTGTTGGAAGAGTTCCAAGACACAAACATCTCTCTCACAAAATACCTCATCTCTCCTAAAGGGAACCCACCTTCCTCCCTCACCTAGAGAACAACGGAGAAGATCCGGTGGTAGTGTCGGTGTTCATTCGAGTTCGTGTTGCTGAGATCTTGATCGTGAGAGAGGAGGAGCACTTGAAGAAATGTTCTTCAAAGGTAACTTTCTTGCCGTCCATTATATTTACATGCTTAATCTTATTGTAAATGTTCTTGAATAAAATCGTTGTGACTGAATCAAGAGCGCGCGATTCAGAGTCGCTTCCGCTGCGGGACTCGTATTCCCTTCAATTGGTATGAACGAGGTGGGATTTACTGTTTTTGCATGAGATGTATGAACGATTTTGCAAATTAGATGGTTTCAATTTTGGCACTTAGATTTACATTTTCCATTGAATTGTTCAATGTAAGGGCCTATTATTTTGGGCATTTTATTATGTAAATCGAGTCTGTAAGTCCATGTCGATCCGAGGCAAGGTGGTTGTTGAGAAAATCGGAGCAAAAACGAGCAAGAATTGGAGAATTCTCTTTGTTGTCTGTGTGCAGCGTTGCAACGTTGTTCATTGGCGTTGCAACGCTGCACCTGCGGAAGGAGGCGCGCACAGGAGGCAGCGTTGCAACGCAGCCTTCAGCATTTCAACGCCGAAGGCGTTTCGCAACGCGCTCCAAGGGGCAGAAACGGACAAGGCGCAGCGTTGCAACGCTGCCATCAGCGTTGCAACGCCACATACATTTCACGTGAAGGAGCAACGGGCGAAAATTTATTTTTATTATATATATTAATTATAAAAACGTTTTATATTTAATATATTTAATTTTAATTAATATAGTTAGATTATATTAATTAAAATTGTTTCTAGGGTGCCAAAATTGGTCTAATTTTGCTATTTTAATTATGCAATTGTTGTGTAATTATTGTCATGCATAATGTATGCTTTTATTTTAGAAATCCCACCTTAGGTTAAGCATCTTCATGCATCATTTATAACATAAGGAGTTATATTATATAGTTTGCATGATTAATTAATATAAAGTTATTATATTAATTTATGGACAACATTGACATGCATTATATATCATGAGATGAATATACTATGAATGTCTTATTATTCATGTGATGAATGATCAAGCACTATAACATAGTATGCATGTCACCTAAGGTTAATTATTAGTTTTAAAGTGTTTAGAACTTGGAAATAATATACCTTAGGTTATCTAGTTCTAATTAGATTAGAATTAGGAACCAAGTAATTTATAAGCTATGATTAAAAGAGAAACTCTATCTAAGGAAAGTTACTGTCTAGGTCAGTATTTATTAAGGTGTGAAACTAACACCCCTACACGAACCGATCACCGGGAGTGAAATTTAATCGAGAGAGTTTTATAAATTACAAGATGGCGTCAATGGGTTTATTAAGGGTTAATAAACTAGAAATCCTAGATTTAATATAAAGAGTTATATTAACAAACTTAGGATAAAATCAATATAAGAGTTATATTGATTATTGATATAAGAGTTATATTGATTATCGATATAAGAGTTATATTTTTAGAGTTAGGTAAAACCATTAGCCGGGTTTTGGCCTAAGTAAGATTCCTATAACTTTAAAGTATTGAGTGGGAGGAAAAGTGTATGAGATACATATTTTCCACCTACGCTATCTCCGAGAAGTTCACACCGTGAGACTCATACTTGGCCTCGTGGCGCAAAGAGAGCGTTCCCCTTCGGATGGTGTTTGTATGAGTCAATATCAAGGTGAATGGAGATGGTACTTATAGTGTGTGGGAGCAGGTTTAATGAAAACAAAACCTACGGTCTCTTTTGTCTGTTTACACCGTTAGACCACTATGGTCAACCTGCTAGTTTGGCCTGGACCAGACAATCCCTTCAGAGGGCTTGATCATAAGGGATCGAACACAGTAGACACCCGAAAGGGATAAAGATTTTCTTAGACTATTTTCCAATCTAGTCCTCCCTTCGGCGGATTTTATTGGATGGAGACTCTGGGATCTAAAGACAGAGGGTTACACTCACGGGGTACATAAGTTGTGTATGTATCTAGACCGAAAAATGGTAACTAAAACCTATAGGAATAAGAGTTATTCTGGTATTAGGTTTTGGTCAAGAGTGTCTTGATCCAGAGGAGGAGTATTTTTTATTACCTTTCGGTGTCATACATTCTAAACCTTTGGAGTATTATTTCAAATTATTAATGTCCTAGGAATCATTTGATAATTAACTAAAACGTGATTGGATTAGAGTTATAGCAAGAAACTCATACAAGTTTGTTTGTAAATTTTCAGCAAAAATGTCTAGCTCTATAATTTCCTTATTGGGTGCGGAAAAGTTAACCGGAGAGAATATGATGACATGGAAAAACAAACTCAACACTATATTGGTAGTGGATGATCTGAAGTTTGTGCTAACTGAGGAGTGTCCTCGGTGCGGACTTCGAATTAAATCACGAAATGTTCGTGATGCATATGATCGATGGATCAAGGCCAATGATAAGGCCAAGGTCTACATGCTGGCAAGTATGTCTGACATATTAGCCAAGAAGCATGAGGGCATGATTACCTCCAAGGAAATCATGGATTCTGTGCAGGGTATGTTTGGACAACAGTCCACACATACTTATAATGCCCTAAAGTACATATTCAACTCGAGGATACCAGAGGGTACATCTGTTCGGGATCATGTCCTGGATATGATGGTGCACTTTAACATCGTGGAGTCGAATGGTGCTTCCATCGATGAGTCGAGCTGGTCAGCTTCATTCTGGAAACCCTTCCAGATAGTTTCCTGCAGTTTAGAAGTAATGTTGTTATGAACAAGGTTACTTTTAACCTTACCTCCCTTTTGAATGAACTCCAGATCTTTCAATCTTTGATGAAAATTCAGGGATCGAAAGGTGAGGCAAATGTTGCCAGTAGGAGTTATCACAGAGGTTCGACCTCTGGGACAAAAACAGTGGCTTCATCTTCTTCTAACCTGAAAGGAAAGAAGAAGAACATGAAGAAGGTTGGTAAAGGGAAACAGGCTGACAAAGCTGCCGCCCATAAGGGCAAGAAAGTCAAAGACATTGCTGACAAAGGATAGTGTTTCCACTGCAACGAAGACGGGCATTGGAAACGGAACTGTCCGAAGTATATTGCAGAAAAGAAGAAGCAAGGTAAATATGATTTACTTTGCCTAGAAGCTTGTTTAGTGGATAATGATAAAACTGCTTGGATACTTGAATCAGGCGCCACTAATCATGTTTGCT
Source organism: Trichosanthes cucumerina (assembly GCA_036507285.1). Classification (NCBI taxonomy): domain Eukaryota; kingdom Viridiplantae; phylum Streptophyta; class Magnoliopsida; order Cucurbitales; family Cucurbitaceae; genus Trichosanthes; species Trichosanthes cucumerina. Next base: position 67,547,154 of record CM071842.1, on the reverse strand, counting down.
CTTCTTTTTAAGGAATTGATTCCTGGCAGCAGCTACAGCAAGGAGAGATAACGCTCCGAGTTGAAAATGGAGAAGTCGTCTCAGCTGTAGTAGTAGGCACAATGAAGCATTATTTTGGCAAGAAATATGTATTGTTGGACAATATATTAGTGATACCAGGGTTTAGTAGAAACCTTATTTCCATTTCTTGCCTTATATAACAATGTATTTCTATTCCCTTGTCCATGAATAAAGTGTTTATTTTGAAGAAAGGTTTAGAAATATGTTCATCTTCATTAGAAAATAAATTGTATGTTTTAAGGCCTAATTCAGTCAAAATGGTTTTGAACACTGAATTATTTAAAACTAGAAACACACAAACTAAGAAACGTAAAATTTCTCCTAAAGAAAATGCTCATCTTTGGCATCTAAGATTGGGTCACATCAATCTCAATAGGATTGAGAGATTTGTAAAGAATAGACTTCTAAGAAGAAAATATTTTACCTGTATGTGAATCCTGCCTGGAAGGCAAAATGACTAAAAGACCTTTTAGTGGAAAAGGTTATAGAGCGAAAGAAACTCTTGAGCTTATACATTCAGACCTTTTCGGTCCGATGAATGTTAAAGCCAGGGGAGGATGTGAATATTTCATCTCTTTTATAGATGATTATTCTAGATTTAGACATATTTACCTAATGCACCACAAGTCTGAAGCACTTGAAAAGTTCAAGGAATTCAAGATTGAGGTTGAAAATCAATTAGGTAAAACTATTAAAACACTTCAATCGGATCGAGGTGGAGAGTACATGGATTTAAAATTCCAGAACTATATGTGTGACGTCCGAGGAAGAGGGGTACATGAATGAACCGAGTCCACATCTGAATGAGAGAGATCCTGAGGATATGAAGGTATAGTGCCCGAGGCAGAGGGGTACATGAGAATGACCATGAGGATATGAAAGTACAGTTGAGAAAGGCTTAAAAGAATTGATAGCTACTACCTATACCAACAAGGTGCACCTTCGTTTTCGGTGGCTCAATCATAGAACTTCACAGTTAAGCGTGCTTAGCTTGGAGCAATTCTATGTTGGGTGACCTCCTGGGAATTTTCCTAGGAGCATGTGAGTGAGGACAAAGCATCTTTGAAAGGACCCGTGTTGGTTTGTGGGGATAGTGTCTTCACTCTTACAAGCAGTCATGGATGATATAGTGACGCAACTAGGTCGCAGAGGATCCTGGGGCACAGGGCGTTACAAATGGTATCGAGGCGAAACCTCTCCCGATAAGATGTGGTTCGGGGGCGAACCAAGCGGAGCTGTGAGGGCATGTGGCGCCCGAGGAAGAGGGTACATGAATGAACCGAGTCCACATCCGAATGAGAGGATCCTGAGGATATGGAAGCATGGTGCCCGAGGAAAAGGGGTACATGCGAGTGACCATGAGGATATGAAAATCACATTGAGAAAGGCTTAAAAGAATTGACAGCTACTACCTATACCAACAAGGTGCACCTTCCTTTTCGGTGGCTCAATCATAGGAACTCCACAGTTAAGCGTGCTTGGCTTGGAGCAATTCTATGTTGGGTGACCTCCTGGGAATTTTCCTAGGAGCATGTGAGTGAGGACAAAGCATGCTGAAAGGACCCTGTGTTGGTTTGTGGGGATAGTATCTTCACTCTTATAAGTAGTCATGGATGATAGTGACGCAACCAGGTCGCAGGAGATCCTGGGCCTGGGGCGTTACCAATAGTATCAGAGCGAAACCTCTCCCGGTAAGATGTGGTTCGGGGGACGAACCAAGGAGGAAGAAGCTCAGTGGGCATGTGGCCTTGGAAGAAGGGGTACATGAATAAACCGAGTCCACATCTCGAATGAGAGGATCCTGAGGATATGAAGGTATAGTGCCCGAGGAAGAGGGGTACATGAGAATGACCATGAGGGTATGAAAGTACAGTTGAGAAAGGCTTAAAAGAATTGATAGCTACTACCTATACCAACAAGGTGCACCTTCCTTTTCGGTGGCTCAATCATAGGATCTCCACAGTTAAGCTTAGCTTGGAGCAATTCTATGTTGGGTGACCTCCTGGGAATTTTCCTAGGAGCATGTGAGTGAGGACAAAGCATGCTGAAAGGACCCCGTGTTGGTTTGTGGGGATAGTGTCTTCACTCTTACAAGCAGTCATGGATGATATAGTGACGCAGCCAGGTCGCAGAGGATCTTGGGCCTAGGGCGTTACAATATGATAGAACATGAAATTACATCCCAACTCTCAGCTCCCGACACACCACAACAAAATGGTGTATCGGAAAGGAGAAATAGAACCGTGTTGGACATGGTTCGATCAATGATGAGTTATGCTCATCTCCCTAGTTCCTTTTGGGGTTACGCAGTGGAGATTGCAGTATATATTTTGAATAATGTGCCCTCCAAAAGTGTTTCTGAAACACCCTTTGAACTCTAGAAAGGACGTAAAGGTAGTTTATGTCACTTCAGAATATGGGGATGTCCAACACATGTGCTTGTGACAAATCCAAAGAAGTTGGATTCACGTTCAAAATTATGCCTATTCATAGGATACCCAAAAGAAACAAGAGGTGGTTTATTCTATGATCCTAAGGAAGATAAGGTTTTTGTGTCGACAAATGTCATTTTCTTAGAGGAGGACCACATAAGGGACCACAAACCAAAAAGTAAACTTGTGTTGAGTGAATTAGACGGAACAATAGCAAAGGTTGCTAATAAGAACACTAGTACGTCAACAAGAGTTGTTCAAGAATATAACCTAAATGATCTATGGTATAAGAATAAAGTTGGAAACCTCATTCTGGTAACACCATGGATGCGACCCACTTTGTAATTAGTACAAATGAGGTAATCCAACCCATTCATGTAGTTGACATGCGAGTGGGGGCATCCTGTATGAAGAGTTAATACAAGACCGAATCGCAAATTATTAGTCTAACAAGTGTAACACCTTTAACATGATAAGACTAGTAATTATAGATGGTCATTAGTGACTCGACCTGAATCCTGAGCAAGTTAAGAACTCCTGCTTATAGGGGTTTGTCCTTAGACTAGTATGGGTGAGAGTGGCCTGTAGCTGACTCAATAAGCCTACCTTCTCATGGACAAAACCTCATAGGTAGCTGGGAACTTAACTGTGCAAGATGAAATTCACTCATTCCTACACTAAGGAATTAGATAGGTTGTTCCCTTAAGAATTGACTCCAGGTTTTGAACAACAGGGTCCCGCCCTCTATGAGGGTATGAGTCTGAGGTAGGACCTTAGACTTGTTGTTCATTAGAGGATCAGTGGTGCTTAAGGAACAAAGAGGTAATCACAGGGGTAAAACGGTAATTTGATCCAGCTGTAATTACGAACAACCTGTGAAGGGTCAACTCATGGGTAATGACTATATCAGTGGATATAATATTATCTACAGTGAGGAGAGTGCAGCTACAAGTCTATAGTGGAGTGACTTGTAGTTAATGAATATTGATTAACTGGATCAAAGAGTTTGATTAGTTAATCTCACATCATTGGAGCTCATGATCTGTAGGTCCATTAGGTCCCTCCGTTGGCTCAACATGATAATATCGAGGGTATAAAGTTAGGAATGAAATTGAAGTGTTCAATTTCATACATGAGATGTTATATCAATTATATATGATATAATTAATATAATATATCACTACAACAAAAACTATATTTCTTGACGCTTATAAAATGTCGAATTTTGCTTTACTTGACGTTTTTCAAAACATTAAGGAATCCACCGTCAAGAATAATATAGAATACTTGATACTTCGAAAGTGTTATGTATAGTCTTTTTTGACGCTTATAATATGTCATTTTTAACATGAAACCTTGACACCTTTTATTCGTCTAATGTAGTTTTATCTTGACTTTGAAAAAGTGTCAAATTTGTGTTAATACTTGACGTTTTCTCTATGTCAAATATATTTTTATCTTGACGTTTCAAGAATGTCCAATATAAATTACTTGACGATTTAAATGTGTCAAATATAATTTTATCTTGACGTTTCAAAAATGGAAATAAGAATTAGATCTTGACACATTATACATGTCTTGTTGGTTTGTGATTTTTTTCAATCTATTAAATATTCCATATTATCTTGAATTTTCTGCACTGTGTTTCAATAATTTGTTATATTGAAAAATGCATAATTTCATCAACCAATCTTCCACACTTTAACAAAATTCACATCTTTAACAATATCAAACTATTAATCTCATGAACAATTCTAAAATTACAAGGACTTATCAAACCTCATGTCAACAATTCAAAAATTACAAGAACTATTGTAACGATCCTAAGCCATAAACTCAACTAACATTCAAGGAGGTTTACAAAACAAGAGAACTTTACATTCACTCGCCTAACACGTTGTAAAGGGTTTAAACATGAAACTTATTGACAACATTATGACCAAAACTTTGAAAGCGTCACCATAATTCTACAACACCTTTGTCACCCACCAAGTAGTCGAGTACTACCTGCAAAACACAACATTAAGCAACAAGGGCGAACATAAACATACTAAGTAAGCAACCTACCTCTAATAATTCAGAACTCTAAAACATGCAATGAATGAATTTACTCAATCATGTCAACCCCTCTTAAAACACAACGATCTAGAATACAGGCTACTCATCTGCCTACTTCACTCACTCCCTCACATCCCGAATAGTGAAGGAAAACAACCCTCACGCTAATCCTAAGAAGCATGCTCAAAGGGAGGGAATGAGATCTAGCCTAATGTCATAAACGTTGACCAAGGAGGATTAAGACGATTAACATACTCACAACACTTACAGGGGTTCAAAAAAGATTAAAATACACTTAGACTTACCAAAATGCCTTATAGCCTCGCTAGTTGACCAACTTCCTTTTGCTAAATCGACTTTCATGGCATATGGTTAACCAAAATAAACCTATTCGTGTTATGACCCATAGATGAAAGTATTAAAAACTACAATTAAAAGGTATTCGAGCAATAAAACCAATGTAGGATAATTTAATCTAGTTTGAATGAGCTTAAAGGGACTAACCTTGCTAAAATAGTCAAAAAGTTTTGTTGAAAGTGTGTTGAAGGATGCCTGAATCACACTCAAACTGCAAACTGAAGGTACGTACTTGTTAGAACCAATGCTACATTACTGAAATTGATTTGAGAGAGATTTAAAACATGCAAAGTGTAACATCCCTAAATTCTGGGGTAAACCTAACTTAAGTTAAGATACGTCGTTCACTCCGAAATTTCGGCAGCATAACAACGCTACTAGGACTTTTCCAAAATTTCAATGACCTGTTTTAACATCAGAAACACTTCAAAAACAAAACATTATAGGACACCTACAAATAAAAGAATGATATTCATGCATGACATATATATATATACATTTAAAGAAACTGAATAGTCATAGAATGATATTCACTCTGACATAACAATAATGCATGCAAAATTATCCATGTGGGTAGTATGTGAGGTGGTCTTGATTGTTCACGCTCTCATACGCAGAAACGCTATCGTTCTAGCCTCTCGCTCAAATGAGTCGTCGAAAATCTAGAGAAAAAAAATTAATTCAGAGTAGAGCTAGGTGATGACAAGAGTGAGAAAAGCTAAAGCATCATGAGACAAGGAAAAATTTAGTCAGAGAAGAGCGAGAGCAAGAACCAAAACTAGAAGGAGAGCGAGAATTACCGAGAGACTTTCCTTCTCTCTTTCTTTTCACTAGAATTTCAACTTCAGTGGTCAATCACTACAAGTGTGGGATGAAAGTTAATATATAAAATACGAAGGTTTCTTTTTTTTTCTCTAGTAGGAAAAAAATATGAAATAACATGGGCACAAAAAATTTCTTGAATAAATTTGAGATTGAGAATATAATTTCAATGCTTGAGTTATTAGAAAATGATCCAATAAATGAGTTGAAGTGATCCCATTTCCTTGGACAACAATTTTGAGAACTAGAAATAACTCATCAAGAGTTCATCTCATATACCATATTCTATCTTTGAGTCCACTCAAGATATTTGATGAAAGATCCTCTTTATTGTCTTCATCCATGAAGTTATGTTTGTTTAGAAATGTTTCTAAAGGACTTTTTTATTTATTTATTATTATCGTACATTTTGAATTTTTCATAAAAATATTTCATTTTTTAAACTTATTATAATAATATATTATTGTTTTAATTGGTTGGTGGATAGTCATTTCTTATCCATATACGCAATAAATGATCATCTCTACGACCATCTTTCGTCACGTCAGATCACTGAATATTTTTTACAACATTTGTTTGAAATGTATATAAGATTTATTGATTTTATATTTTTCAAATATGTTGGATTTAATTTTGTAAAAAAAGGTAAGATTGATTTTTCTTTTAATAATTCACTGTCTTTAATTTTAAACCATTTTTTTACTGAGGCCGAAATATTTTGGCCATGGCCATTTTTTTATTTTTGAAAATTAAGGCTATAAATATTTTGGCCATGTGTACAAGGAAGAGGTGACCTTGATCCAACTAATACAAAATATAATATTTTTCTAAATAGTTTGAAACTTGCCATATTTTTATAATAAGTTTGTAAGTGTAACGCCCCAGAACTTTAAGTACCATTTAATTTGTGTTTTGGATTAATTTATTGAAAATTGGATTAAGTGGACGTTGGGGCTTTGTAATTTATTGAAAGATAATGTAAATTAAGGATTTTGTGTATTAAAGATATTTTGAGAACATTTGATTTAGTTTAAGGGCATGCTTGTGGTTAAAAGGAAGAAGAGGGATATTTTCGTAATTTGGTATAAAAAGAGAGGGATTAGGGTTTCTCTCTTTTGCAGGCACATTGCACGAGACATTCATCCATCTTCTCCTTCTCTTTCACGTGTAGCAGCCGACATATCCCAACGTTCTCCTCCGTTCAGCCGCCGACAAGGTCATCCAATCATCCCTCGTTCTTTTCATCTTCGCGCCGAGGAAGACAAGCACGCCACAAGTCGTCGGGCAGTGCACGTCCAACTGCCCAACCATTCGTTCTTCGTCTTCAGAAACGGAGTGTCGTCGATTCGAGCTTCTCCCAAACTGAAACAACCAACGCACACTCGCTCCAGTCGTCACTACCTTACGTCTTCTGTGACGACCACAACCACAGGTACTAATATTTATAGTATTTAGCGTTCTATCAACCTGTGTGTGTCTAGTCGGATTAGTGAATTTCATCAAGCTCGGTGTTAATGAGTCTTTGATTTTATTAGTTTAAAGCAAAACATCCTCCTTTAGAGAATTATTTTGGTTAAAATTAAAAGAAGGGGAAGGGACAATGGCACCTTAGTTATTAGTGTTTAAATGAGGGTTAGATGTGACCTTTGGAATTTGACCTAAACCCTAGTATTTAACCTCCTTAGTAATGCAATCAAAAGAGAAACCCTAGCCTACATTGATAATCATCTTCTTCTCCTTCTCCTTGCCCTAACCGAGATCCCCCATCCTCAATACTACCCCTGCCGGCCGGATCAAGAGGTCACGCGTGCAGCCACTCCAACACACACGCCGCAGCCGCACCGGAGGTCGTGAACGGAGGCCCTTAGTCGGAGCGCACACTCGCAAAACCGCCGTCCGACCTTCCTCTCCGAGTGCGCTCACGCCGGCCAGACCTCGAGTAGGTTCTCCTCCAGCCGCGAACACCTGCAACGCCACCGATCCGCGAAGTCTTCTTCCCGTCGATCGCGCACCAGAAGGTTCCAACCGCCAGTAGTTCCTTGGAGTCGCGCGTCCGTCAACCGCTACTCGTGGATCGTTCGGTAGCCAAGTCGAAACCTCGACCGCATTCGCTGCTTTGGTTGTGGAGCGCGCCGCCGGCCAATCGTGAATCGGTAAACGCCGTCCCATTTTCGCCTCCCGATCAAGAAAGACCTACAATCTCTGAAATTATAATCCGGTGAGCAACCCATACACTTTCCTATTGAAGATAATTATAGTATGGATTTTGGTTATTAAGACGGTTGCGTAAGAACTTAAGCTACTGTTTCGAACGTAAAGTTGTAGGGACCAAGTTTGGAGCGAAATTGAAGGTCGAACGTCAAAGGCGAGCTAAGGAATATCGAGTCTTCGCGCTGAACTTGAGGTAAGCGGGGCATAAAATCTTAGGGACTTGAGTTAGGTACCTTTGCGATTATGGTTTTGGTGAAGGCTTGGAGAATAATTTCGAATTGTTGTGTGAATCAGGTTCTACTAAAAAGATTACTCAAGGAGCTCGGGTTAGGTTTTGGGATAGAATTCGAACTAAGGTAAGGGACCTTGTGCCGAACCTTTTTAAATGGGATTAAAGAAAACGAATTTCATTATTTTATGTGAAATTAGTTCGTTATTTTACTTAAAAATATTTAATGATTTTACACAAGAATATCTCAATATTTTATGTGAGAATATCCTTGTATTATACGTAAGAAAAACCTAGTATTTTATGTGAGGATATTACAGTATCTTGTGTGAGAATATTTCATGATTACCTATAAGATTGTTATCTTCAAACTATTATATGAGGAATGTATGATCTGCATAGCAATGATAATTGTTGTGGCATGTACACTATTGTTATGTTGAATGATGGGACCTCATGCATGTTATGTATGCCATGAAATGATTTAATGAAAAATGTGGAAATTGGTCTCCTGAGTGCATTGTGTGCATGGTCAAACATGCATTAGAGACCCTATGGGTCAAATTACAGGTCCTCTGTGAGGGACTCAATCTATACAGAGTGCATGAGGACTCAAACCATACAGAGTCTCATGAGGACTCAAATTATTACAGGGTCCGTGAGGGACTCAAAATGAAATGACTCGGGATGACCAATTGGCCACTTAAAGAAAAAGGAAGTCATGGTTTATAGTCGGGACGATATGAGAAAGTTGTAGGTCCCGCATATGTACATTTCGAATGTGTTTAAAAGTCATGATTGTATGTGTTTGCATATCCTGAACCTCGTGAGCGAGGTCACTTACTGGTATTGTTTTGCAATACTCACCCTTTCTTTAAAAAATGTTTTTCGTAAGGCCGGAGGGCGTGCATGCGAGTGAGTGAGAGGCGCGCTGCGAAACCATGGGAATAGTCATGTTTTCCGCATATTTTCTTTGATAATCGACGTTGTCGTTTTATGGTTTCGAGGTTAAGTCTAACTTTCGTGATTTTAAGCGAGCCATGTTTTAAACTCGCCTCCTTTTACTTTTTTTGAATGTTTTGTTTTGGGATCCCTAAAGACAATTTATTTTCTATTGGAGATTTAAAGATCGTTTTATATCTTTTGGCCTATAAATGCATGCATGTGTAGTAATGTCCCTAAGAGTTTAGTTATAGAAAAGTAGGGCGTTATAGTTGGTATCGAGCCCCTAGGTTTAAGGGTTCAGTAGACTTGCTTACGAGTAAGCCTGAGTAGTTCCCATGGTTGAGTAACGCGTTAGGTCACCGCCAGCACGTCTTGGTAATTTATATACGAAGTAAATGATTATGATGTAATTAGTATTGTGAATGTAAATGAATTTAAACCCTAAGGGTGATCCTATCTTACAGTTAGAAAGTGATGAAAACTAAGTTAGAAATTCTCTGCATTGTAGTACTGACAAAAAATGCCACCTAGAGGTCGAGGGAGAGGTAGAGGACGTTGTAGGGGTCGGAGGGCAAGAGAAAACGTTGACACCCAACCAGAATTACTGTAACGCCCCAAAACGTTAAGTACCTTTTATAGGCGTGTTTTAGTCTAAGTTCTTAGAATTTAAATTAGTTAGACTTTGAAATTACAAATTCAAGATAATAAAGTGTTAATTGAGAATTTTGGTTAATTAGAGGCCTTTGGAAAGAAATTAAATGTGTCAAAGGGACATTTTAGTGGTTATGGTTAGACAAAGGGGCATTATTGTAATTTTAGTTTTAAAGAGGAATTAGGGTTTTCTTTACTAAGGGGGGCACGATTTTCGAGGTACCTTCTCCCTTCTCTCACTTCCCCATTCGCACGCACCTTCCTCGCAAACGGAGAGTACCTCTCGCCGGCAGCTTGACCACCACGAAGATCCACCGCCATCATCCTCGTCGTCAAGTCAGCGGTTCGTCTGAACGTTTGAGCTCCGTCGGAATCCAGCCGCCGACCACTTCCTCCCAGCCGAGACTCACACGCCAGTATTCGCCGTCGTGACATGCCGCCAACCGCCGGATCTGTTGAACGCGGCCGCCACCAAGTCGTTCGCCTGCGAACGCCCACGGTTGCACACGCCGCCGATCCTCACCCATCGCACGCGCGTCTGTGTTGGAGGCTTTCCTCGCTGGAGTCGCGAGCCTCGAAACCTAGAGCTGCAGACCAAGGTCGTCGGAAGTAAGTTCTTGGGTTGTTGGTCTGACTTTGGTTCGAGTTTTAGATGTTATTCCGACCGGTTTCAAGTGAATGGCGGTTGGTTTTGAATAGATCGGCTCAAGAACTTCACAAATCCGACCATCACGCGCGCCAGACGCCGCCGCCTCCGCCACCACACGCGCCGCCGGCCGGCCACGCTGCCGCCACGGAGTCGCTCCTCGGTCCACTGCTTTGATTCCCGAGTTCGTTTTCACCTCCTGTTGGGTAATTTCGCTTGTTTATTACTCGATATCCCAACTAATTTCAATGTAGACTCTAAGTTATACTTATTTTAACTAATTAGGGGATTGGTGAAATGGAATTAGGGATCCGGCGTACTAATCACGAGTGTGATGAACACTGAGTTAGGAGCGGAGCATGAGGAGTTTTAAGCGAAGGCTTTGGTAAGGGACTTTGTGCCGAATCTTTTTAAATGGGATTAAAGAAAACGAACTTCAATATTTTATGTGAAATTAGTACGAGATTTTACTTAAAAGGATTTAATGATTTTTATAAGAGAATATCCCGAGATTTTATGTGAAAATACTTTGATATTCTATAAGAAGATATCTCAATAATTTATGCGAGAATAATCTAGTATTTTATGCGAGAATGTCTTTGTATTTTATGTAAGGATATTCCAAAGATTTCATGTGAGGATAGTACAAGATGATTATCTATGAGAATATTGCATGATTTTGTCTGCGAGTATTACGCCTATATCGATGTGAAAAGTCATGATTTGCATATCGATGATAATGGTTGTGGCATATACATTATAGTTATGATGAATGATGGGACCTCATGCATGTTATGTATGTCATGAAATGAATTAATGAAAAGTGTGGACATTGGTCTCACGAGAGCATTATGTGCATGGTCAAACATGCAATAGAGACCCTATGGGTCAAATTACAGTGGGTCCATGAGGGACTCAAATTATTACAGGGTCCAGAGGGACTCAAATTATTACAGAGGGTCCATGAGGGACTCAAAATGAAATGACTCAGGATGACCAGTCGGCCACACAAATAAAAAGGAAGTCATGGATTAAAGACCTGACAATATGAGAAAGTTTTAGGTCCCGCATATGTACATTTCGAACAAGTTTAAAGTCATGATTGTATGTGTATGCATATCCCAAACCTCGATAACGAGGTCACTTACTGGTATTGTTTTACAATACTCACCCTTTCTTTTAAAAATGTTTTGTGTAAGGCCAAGGGCGTGCAGGGCGAGTGACGGAGGCGCGTTACTAGAGCCATGGGAATAGACATGTTTTCCGCACATTTCTTTTATAACTGATGTTGTTCCTTTATGTTTTTGAAGTCTAAATTTACTTTACTTGATTTTAAAACAGTGCCATGTTAAATCGCTCCTCTTATCTCTTTTTAAACGCTTTATTTGGGATCCCTAAAGACAAATTATTTTAATTGGAGGTTTATTAAAGATCTTTTTATCTCTTGGCCTACAAATGCATGCATGTGTAGTAATGTCCCTAAGAGTTTAGTCATTGAAAAGTAGGGGCGTTACAGTTGGTATCAGAGCCCAAGGTTATAGGTCTTGTAGACTCGCTTACAGAGTAAGCAACAAGTATCCCATGGCTAAGTAGCAACTCCACCACCGCTGTATGCCTTTGAACTAAAAGTTTTATTTTTCGTGAAAAGAAAACTTAGTATTCTTTGTGAAGATATTTTTATATAAAAATCGAGTTTGATGAATTTCCAAACTAAGAAAGAATGAGAATGTATAAGCTAAACTATATGTCTATGAAAAGGAATTGCATAAATGAAATGCTTATATGTGAATCTATATGCGTATATGCCATAGAGTTGACGTGATCTTACGCCGAAAGGAAAGAGAATACATGTGATCCCTACTATTGATGATAGAAAGGAAAATATTTTAGTTAAGAATGTTTACGCTAAAAATGAAGTTTTATAGCCATAAAACACATGTTGTGGATTATTAAAAGGTCCGCTCTGACCAAGGGAGTAAGGAGTAAGACTTAAGAGGTTAGAGTGTTAAAGGTTGCTAAGAAACTAGATTACTTAAGTATAGTTTTCAATAATAAAAGTTAAGACTACTCATGAGAAGTTCAAAGTTTGAATGTGTTCGGTAAGAGGTTAGTGGTCTCATTCATTCATGCTAGATCAATTGGATAGAAAGGTATGAGATTTAGTAAACGTACCACTTTAGAATTTTCGACTTTGTTGGTTCCTGAATAAAGTCCCTTCATCTTCAAGTGAATGCATAACCATAGTATTTAAGGAATTGAAAAGTAAAGAGAGCAAAAGTGTTTTGAAAATGGGCTCGAGATGTAAAGGGAAAAATAGATTGTTAATGTTGAGATGAAAATTAGCCTTTTCAAAATACTTGAAACACTTCGATTTCATTTTTACCATTGCTCGATAGAGAGCCACAAGGATATACACAATTAATGTGTTACTGCAGGTGGGCATGATACGAAGTTTCAGAAGCGATTCAATAAGCTAAATAAACTTAATAAAGACAAGTATAAAGAAGGAAAGTAAGGAGTTAGAATTTTAGTTTGAGAACACAAGAAAATTGATTGTCGGGACTCCAGGAACTTGTGCACGAATTGACTTTCATATGATCACTTGTGTATTCAAGCTTGTGGAATGTGTATAAGAACCTTGCCACTAATTTCTACCTGTTGGACTAAATGTATGTGTACAACTTGAAAGAGATAACATGTGATGTTACCCTTGAACTCTTATGCAGTAAAGTTTCCTTTTCCCCAATCAAAGGGTTAAGGAGAGAGGATTCAGTTAATAGAGGGAAGTGCTTTGAATCTCTTCTTCGCTATATAGCAGTCAAGCTGAGGAACTTCCTTCAACTAGTAAAATGTACAGTGGTAATGGTCAAGCGACCATTAGAAACAGGAAACTATAAGGTTCCTTTAGTAAAGGCTATGTTGATGGTTTCTTAAGAGAGGTTTTAGTGAATTTGACATTATAACCAAACGAGTACAAATAGTTGAGAAAGTCCTTAATCTTACTAAAAGAAGAAGGCCAAGCTGAAGGAGAGTAAGCACGAGTATCATGCGTTAGTGTTAGATAAGGAAGGTTTTATCTTTTAAAGTTACCCCTAACACAAGAGACAGACTTAAATATGGAATTAAAAGTAGAGAGTAACAGTAATTTCTAATACTCCTTACCGAATGCTCCAGTAGAGTAAAAGAACTCAAGTCATAGGTGTATGACCTTCCATGTAAGAGTTGATAGTAGTTTATCGCCATAAGGAGTAATAAGGGGTTGCGTAAAGGAGGAAGGTGTATCCTTATGCTCGTGCATGAGAGATGAGAGGTGGAGACAGTTGTTGCTAAGGATAAATCTCTTCGTTTTGAATGAACGACCTATTCCACCAGTACGAGGAGCATAGTGTTCCTTAAGATGATTTTGGAGTCAAGTTAGCGCCGGTCATGAACCAGGGATTAGATTTTCCGAGACAACTTTCAAATCACCTTACGAACATCATAAAGATTGTAGAGATTTTGCTTAAATACCCCTAATGTTTATAGGCTTGATAGACTTAGTGCTCAAGAAAAAGGTAAATCATTGTTGGGATAAAGTTGTCGGAGACGTTCTAGTTAAACCAAGCCTAAGAAGGGGTAGAAATGACAATTCGGAAGGATGGCTTTAGGCATAAGGAGGGAAGAGTAAGTCCTGAGATATGGAAGTAGTCGAAAGGTCACTAAGGAGTTAAGTGCTCAAGTAAACTTCAAAAGATGAGCATAATGGAATTTGTTAAGCTAAGAAAAGACGAGTATGCGACCTCAGGTGGGTGATATTGGAAAGGAAATGTCTGAGTTGGAGATGTAAGGCTTAAGAGAAATTTGGTCAAGATTGGACACGCAACTGCACACTATTAAGCTAGTTTGGACAAAAGAGGGAAAGAGTGGACACTGCGATGTGAGAGCCTTCCATGAAAACTTTAAACAACTAAGTTCCGTGAGTAGAGCCTTGGCAGAGGAATCTTATAATTTCTTGAAAAGTTCAAAGTCTAGAGGTGTGGAATAAAGTATTCGTATTCAAGGTTTGAATGTTAGGGTTTCATGACTAAGAGTCGAAAAAGTTAGGAAACGTAGTGGATGCCTTTATAAAGTATCAAACCCTATTAGTGTTAAGAAAGTTTCATTACATTCAAGTGATTACTTGAGCAGGATATTTAAAGGAGTGAAAGATAAAGGGAGACGGTGTTGTAAAAGACTAAATTCCTTTTCGCGAGACCGCTTAATATCGAGGTTATTATCGGTCGAGTTATATTAAGGGAGTGATGTGATTGATCATTGCGTTGTCGTAGTAAGGTGAGGAGAGAGGTTAATTAAAGTACGAGTTGCTTCATGAATAACTTGTTTTAAAAAAGAAGTATATATATATATATATACATATCCTCTATGTTGAATATGAGGACGAGTTATCGCCAATCAGGAATTTGAGTTAAGAGATCTTAAGATAGAGTTTGAGCCGCGCGATGAACATTACGAGTCTACAGTGATGTCTCCATAGAGGTATGAACTTGTGCATCAATGCAACATTAAAAGTTCATTTTACGCTTCACGTAAGATAGTGGGACATAAGATGGGTTAAGTTAAGTTTCTTCATTCATGTGACGACCGCCACCACAGGTACTACTTAATATTTGTATATGACGTTCTATCGTTAATTATTAGTTTCCCTAAGATTGGATTCACCTAGTTAGTGTTCAAAAGAAAAAAAGAAGTGACAATGGCATTTTGGTGATTAATGTTTAAATTAAGGTGAGGTGTAGCACTTGGTTAACCTAATTAACTAGTATTTAAGCTCCTTATTAGTCTTCAAATGCAAAGGAACCCTAACCTAGCCACCAACACCTTCCCTTTCTCTTATTTTGCCCTAACCCTAACCCTAGGAAAGGAGTTGTCTTCTTATTGTGGATTGCATGACCAAAAACCCTAATCTTCAACCTCCTTCTCTTTCACTAAACCCTAGCCGATCACCTCTTCCCCATCACCTCCATGCCCTAGCCACCGCGCGAAAGAGTCTGGCAGCCTTCCTGGCCGTGCCTCTCCGCCGCAAGCTCTCGCCAGATTGCCCTCTCCTTCCCGAAATTTGGCCCTAGCCGGAACCCAGATCCACCGTGCCGCCGCTCCAGCCAGCCGCACGAAGCCTTCCAACCGCATAGCCTAGCCGCCGGCAAGCCTTTGACACTTCGGTTATCCTCGCCGGCGAACGCAAGGAAAGAGTTCTGTCACCGCCCGCCTGCAACCCGCGCACGAAGGAGACTCGATCGTCTTGCAGAAGCCCGCGCGCGCTACCTCCGACCCACACCGCCACGGTTGCGGTCGCGTTGCGCAGCGCTCGGTCACCGCCGTCGCCGGCTCCAACCGCTGGTGCGCTCGGACTGCGCCGCCGTCGAAAACCTTCCGGTAGTCGCTCACATCTGCGCGGCGAGACCTTCACGATCTCGACTCACGGCCGCCGCCGCCACGGAAGAGTTGATTTCCACCTCCACCACCACGCCACGCGCGCTGCCTCCTCGGTACCGTTCACGCCTGCACGGCCGAGAGCCACGGAGGCAGCCGCACGAGATTTCCGCTCCTTCACCGCCGTCGTGACCTTCACAAAGCAGCAAGCGATTCGCTGTCGATGGCGATCGTACTAGGTATCGAGTTCGGTTGAGAATAATTTGTATACCGTCGATTATTTAAGCGTTTTGGATGAGAACTTAGGTTACGGGTCGAATATCTTTTGTAGGAAGCGAACTTGGAGCGGGATTGATCGTCAAAACGGACTAAGAATTAGTAGCTGTTCGCTTTGAGCTCGAGGTTTCATTAAAAGGAGAATAGGCCGGGAGTTCGATTAGGTTTTGGGAATTAAAGTCGAAGCTCGAGGTAAGGGACCTTGTGCCGGACTTTTAATGGGAGTAAATGAAAATGATTTTCATGATTTTATGCGAAATAGTTCATATTTTTCACATGAAAATCCACAGATATTATTTTGAGAATACGTGATATTTTATGTGCAAATACTTCGATGTATTATGTGAAAATGAATCATTATTTTATGTGAAAGTATTCTCGTATGTTATGTATAAGGATCCCATTATTTCATGTGAGAATAGGACAGTAGTGTGTATGAGAATATTTCATGTTTGTTACAAAAGTATGATTTATCACCCTGTCCATGAGAAAGTATGAATGATATGTTGATGATGATATTTGTGATATGTACACCATGATTATGTGGTGATGGGACCTTATGCATGTTTTGTATGCCACGAAATAAATTAGCGTATAGTGTGGACATTGGTTATCCCGAGAGAAATGACTCGGGATGACGATCTGGACCTCACAATTAAATGAATAGCCATGGATTAAAGACTGGCAATTAAATGAAAACACCACGGATTAAAGACTGGCATTTATATGAACGACCATGGATTAAAGACTGCAATTAAATGAATAAACCACGGATTAAAGACTGGCATTTATATGAAACGACCATGGATTAAAGACTGGCAATTAAATGAATAGCCATGGATTAAAGACACTGCAATTAAATGAATAGCCATGGATTAAAGACACGGCAATCGAATGAGCGATCATGGATTAAAGGCACGACAATTACTATGCGACCATGGATTAAAGACACAGCAACTCTAGAAAGTTTTAGATCCCATCTATGTATGTTATGCATGAGTTTAGAGATTATGATTGTATGTGTATGCATATCCCAAACCTCAGAGCGAGGTTACTTATCGGGTATTGTTTTGCAATGCTCACCCTTTCTTTTAAAAATGTTTTCGTGTAAAGGGAAGGACGTGCGGGCGTGTGTGACGGAGAGCGTTACTAAGACCATGGGAACCAAACATAATTTCCGCATATTCTTATTTGAACTATTGTTGTCTCTAGGTTTTTATTTGAAGTTAAACTTACTTGCAGTTTTTAATAGGCCAAACTGACGTGATGTTTTAAATGATTTGAATGTTTTGTTTTTGTTTGGGATCCCTGGAACTATTTACTTTAAATGGGAAATGGCTTTTAAGTTCTTTTTATCTCTCGGACTATAAATGCATGCATGTGTAGTAATGTCCCTAGGGATTTGATCATAAAAAAGTAGGGGCGTTACAGTTGGTATCAGAGCCCTAGGTTTAAGGGTTACAGAGACTTGCTTACAGAGTAAGCACTGAGTAGTTCCCATGGTTTAACAACGCTTCCAGTCACCGCCAGGTACGTCCTAATATTTTATTAAGAAAGTAAATGATTATGATATGATACAGTATTATGCATATACATAACCTTAAAAGCCCCGAGGGGTGATTCTATCTTTTGATTTGAAAGTAAAGGAAACTGAGTTAGAAACTCTCTATATTGTAGTTTTGACATAATGCCACCTAGAGGCCGAGGGAGAGGTAGGGGCGTGGTAGGGGCGGGAGGGCAAGGGTAAACGTTGGCGCTTGGCCGGAATTACCTCGGATCGGGAAGAGATTACCCCACCCGCTCGAGACCTCCCCAGACCCGCCCGACCGTCGGAGAATGTACTGCAGCTTGCCCCGTGGCGAGACTGAGGAAACGCCAATGTTATGACTATGATGGTGGAGGCCATGCAGAGCCTAGTCACGAGCCCACGTAGCCACCCACCGGCCCAAGCAAATCGGGCGAAACGACGCAACTCTGAGTCCCGTTACCGAGACTTCGTGAAGTATGATCCGAGATCTTTCAATGGGTCTTCCAGTGACCCCACTGCGGCGCGAGTTGTGGTCGTCCTCCATTGAGACCATCTTCGATCGATGAACTGGCGAGGACCAGAGGGTGTCCCGTGGCGACCTTCATGCCGAGGGATGACGCCAGTACTTGTGGTGGGAGTCCGCCAAGGAACCATTGTTGCCAGCGGAGAAACGATTACTTGGAATCTATTCAAGGAAGCATTCTGGCGGAAATTCTATCCTGCTGCAGCTCGTTACAGGAAGCAGGCGGAATTCTTACAGCTGTGCCAGAACCGGAGGGCCGTAGAGCTATATGAGAGGGAATTTACCCGTTTGTCCCGTTTTGCCCCGAGAGCCGGTGGATCTGAAGCAAAGAAGATCGAGCGCTTCATCATGGGGCTAGATGAGAATGTGCGAGGCTTTATTCAAGCATTAGCACCTCCCGATTACGCCTCCGCAGATGAGAGTGGCGGAATCCGATTGGGTGCAGCTCGGGGCGCACGCAGCAGTGGTAGTTAACTCGGGCAGACCATAGCGAATCATAAGAGGAAGTGGGACCACCCCATTCCACTCACAGCGCCCCAACAGACACACCGTGATAGACCAGGGCATTTCCGTGACAGTCCCAAATGAAACCACCGATCCAATCAGATCGGGAATAGCGGCGGAGATAGGCCACAATGCAAGGAATGTGGTAAAGCGCAGACTGTAAATGTATGGCTTGGCCCGGAGCGTGCTTCAAGTGTGGAAAGGAAGGGCACAAAGCTAATAGCTGCCCGAATCAAGCCAGCACTAGCCAGCCACAGATTATGAGTAGTGGGCCTGCTGTGAAGCCGGCCATACATCAGGGGAGGGCCTATGCAAGCACCAAGAGAGACATCTATGGCTCGGACTCGGTGAATTCTGGTACACTTCCATTACTTGGGCACCTCGCCTTTGTACTATTTGATTCTGTTCTACACACTTTTTATTTCTCGCATCCTTTGTAAGTCAAGTGAGTTAGAACTATAACGATTCTGATGTGCCCTATCTGTCTCCACTCTCATGGAATAAATTTGTTGGCCAATATGAAAGTCAAGGATGGTAGTGTGACCATCGCAGACCATAAGTTAGCAGTGAACCTGGTGGTCTTAGATATGTTTGATTTTGATGTAATTTTAGGCATGGACTGGTTAGCGCAGAACCATGCTTGTATTGATTGTTTCAGGAAGGAGGTAGTGTTCACTCCTCCTAACCAACCTGGCTACAGGTTCAGAGGCACAGTAGCAGGAAGTAGGCCTAAGGTAATTACCGCCCTTAAGGCCAGAAAATTATTGCATCGGGGAGCTTGGGGTGTCTTAGCCTGCATACTAGATGCAAGGTGCACAGAGATCTCAGTGACATCAGTGCCAGTAGTGAATGAGTTTACAGACGTCTTCCCCGAGGATCTCCCCGGAATACCTCCAGTCAGGGAGGTAGATTTTAACATCGGATTGGAATTGGGGACGACCCCGGTATCCAAGGCCCCGTACAGAATGGCACCAGCAGAGTTGAAAGAACTAAAAGTACAGTTACAAGACTTGCTAGACAAAGGGTTTATACGCCTGCCGTTTCACCACGGGAGCACCCTGTATTGTTCGTGAAAAAGAAAGAGCGGATCCATGCGCCTGTGCATAGACTACAGGGAGTTGAATAAAGTTACAATCAAGAATAAATATCCTCTCCCCAGAATAGATGATTTGTTCGATCAGTTGCAAGGAGCGACAGTGTTCTCCAAGATCGATCCGAGATCAAGCTACCATCGATTGAGGATCGGTGAAGGGGATATCCCTAAAACGAAAGATTCGAGATCACGTTATGGGCATTACGAGTTCACGGTGATGCCGCTTGGCTCCGACAATGCTCCCGCCGCCTTCATGGACTTGATGAACCGTTTGTTCAAGGAGTTTCTTGATCGTTCGTGATTGTGTTCATCGATGATATATTGATATACTCGGTGTGTGATGAAGAACATGAAATGCACCGAGGAAAGTCTTACTCACACCGAGAGAGAATAAGTTGTATGCAAAATTCTCCAAGTGTGAATTTTGGCTCGAGCATGTATCTTTTCTAGGGCATGTGGTGTCCGAAGTCGAGTCTCTGTTGATCCAAATGAAGTGGAGGCCGTCACACGCTGGCCTCGTCCACCACCACGATTCTGAGGTACGTAGTTTTCTGGGTCTTGCAGGATACTATAGGCGTTTCGCATGTGATTTTGCCAAGATAGCCATGCCTATGACTCACCGACGCGTAGTAAGAAACTCTTTTGTTTGGGATGATGCTTGTGAAGCGAGTTTCCGGGAACTCAAGCACGCATTAGTGTCGGCCCCGATTCTTACAGCTTCCCGAGGAACAGGAGCTTTGTGGTTTACAATGATGCTTCCAAGAAAGGGTTGAATGCGGTAATCTTGATGCAAAGACGGTAAAGTAATAGCCTATGCATCCCGACAATTGAAGACGCACGAGAGGAACTATCCAACTCATGACCGGAACTAGCAAAGAAGCGATGGTATTTGCGTTAAAGATCCGGAGACACTCACCAGTATGGCGAGAAAATTCGATTTTTACAGATCATAAAAGTCTCAAGTATCTGCTCACCCGTAAGGAATTGAACATGAGGCAACGCAGATGGTTGGAATTGGTGAAAGATTATGATATTGACATACAGCACCATCCCTGTAAGGCTAATGTAGTGGCCGATGCCCTCGCAGGAGAAAGCGATGCATCTCTGCGCGCAAGTGACAGGCATAGCGAGAGTTACTGCAGCGAGTTTGCTCGAGCTGAAATTGCTGTGCTAGTAGGAAAGACCACGGCTCGATTAGCCCGATTAACATCTGCAGCAACCCACCCGAGGCGTATTATAGAGGCTCAGCAGGTGGACCCCCAGTTAGTGGAAAAACTTACTGCAGTAACTACAGGTGAGATGACAGAGTTTTCCCTATCCACAGATGGAGGATTGCTATTTCAGGGACGTTTGTGTGTGCCAGACGATGACAAGTCGAGAACCGAGATCTTGAACGGCCCATAACTCACCATTTTCTATGCATCCCGGCGCATACCAAGATGTACCGAGATCTCAATACTGATGCGTTTTGGTGGTGCAACATGAAGCGCGACGTGGCGAGTTTGTCGCCAAGTGTTTGACTTGTCAACAGTGAAAAGCACCTGACAGCAGGGCCGCAGGATTGCCGCAACCATTACATGTGCCTCGGTGGAAATGGGAGGAGATCTCTATGGATTTCATAGTTGGTTTGCCTAGAACTTTACGAGTTTACACACGAGTGATTTGGGTCATAGTGACGAAGTTAACAAAGTCAAGACATTTCATACTGTGAAACCCACCTATTCTACGATAAGTGGGCACAAATTTACACTGGAAGAGATAGTCCGTTTGCATGGAATTCCAAATCAAGATTATATCGACAGGATCCACGTTTCACCTCCAACTTCCGGAGAAGTTTACGAGAGAGCGTTGGGTTCGCAGCTGAACTTCAAGATGCCTTTCATCCACGAGCGGATGGACAGACGGAGCGCTTAAACCGATATTAGAGGATATGTTGCGAGCTTGCACTTTAGACTTCCTGTGCGGTTGGGACACTCATTTACATCCGATGGAGTTTGCTTATAACAACGCTTATCGATCGACCATCTAATGGCTCCATTTGAAGCTCTCTATGGAAAACGCTTGCGAACTCCGCCCGGGAGGAGGTTGGTGAACGCCGATTGTTGGGTCCGCAATTAGTACAGTCACTAATGAGGCAATGCAAAAGATCGTGGCACGAATGCAGATCGCCCAAGTCAGACAAAAGAATTATGCTGACACGAGACGAAGAGACCTAGAATTCGATGTTGGGGACCACGTATTTCTTAAGGTGGCCCCAATGAAGGGAATTCTGAGGTTTGGCCGTAAAGGGAAGTTAAGTCCGCGATTCATCGGACCATTTGAGATCTTGGAAAGGATTGGTGCAGTGGCTTACAGATTAGCACTGCCGCCTTCTCTTTCAGCGGTTCATAACGTATTCCATGTCTCCATGTTGAGAAAGTACGTTCCAGACCCGACTCATGTCATAGACTTCGAACCATTACAGTTAACAGAAGATCTGAGTTATGGTGAACGACCGGTTCAAATTATTGCAAGAGATCGAAAGACCCTCCGTAACCGCGAGATCAGCTTAGTTAAAGTGTTGTGGCAGAACCACCGCACGGAAGAAGCTACATGGGAGCGAGAAGAGGAAGTACGCGCTAAATATCCTGAACTATTCCAAGATTAGGAACTTTCGAGGACGAAAGTTCTTAAGGAGGGAAGATTGTGACGACCGCCACCACAAGTACTACTTAATATTTGTATATGACGTTCTATCGTTAATTATTAGTTTCCCTAAGATTGGATTCACCTAGTTAGTGTTCAAAAGAAAAAAAGAAGTGGCAATGGCATTTTGGTGATTAATGTTTAAATTAAGGTGAGGTGTAGCACTTGGTTAACCTAATTAACTAGTATTTAAGCTCCTTATTAGTCTTCAAATGCAAAGGAACCCTAACCTAGCCACCAACACCTTCCCTTTCTCTTATTTTGCCCTAACCCTAACCCTAGGAAAGGAGTTGTCTTCTTATTGTGGATTGCATGACCAAAAACCCTAATCTTCAACCTCCTTCTCTTTCACTAAACCCCAGCCGATCACCTCTTCCCCATCACCTCCATGCCCCAGCCGCCAGAAGAAGTAGTAAGCAGCCTTCCTGGCCGTGCCTCTCCGCCGCAAGCTCTCGCGGATTGCCCTCTCCTTCCCGAATTTGGCCCTAGCCGGAACCCAGATCCACCGTGCCGCGCTCCACCACCACCGCGCGGCCTTCCAACCGCATAGCCTAGCCGCGGCAGCCTTGACACTTTGCTATCTCGCCGCGAACGCAAGGAAAGAGTTCTCACACCGCCGCCGCGCAACCCGCGCACGAAGGAGACTCGATCGCCTTGCGTAGGCTCCGCGCGCTACCTCTTAACCCACCCCACTCGCCACGCCGCCGGTCGCGTTGCAGCGCTCGGTCACCTTTCGCCGGCTCCAACCGGCCGGTGCCGCTCGACTGCGTCGCCGTCGAAGTCTTCGAGCCGTCGCTCACATCTGCAGCCGAGGACCTTCACGATCTCGACTCACAGCCGCCGCCGCGGAAGAGTTGATTTCCACCTCCACCGCCCGCTCGCGCGCAGCCTCCTCGGCACCGTTCGCGCGCCGCACGGCCGAGAGCCACTGAGGCGCCAAGACGAGATTTCCGCTCCTTCACCGCCGTCGTGACCTTCACAGCAGCAAGGATTCGTCGTCGGTAAGCGATCGTGCTAGGTATCGAGTTCGGTTGAGAATAATTTGTATACCGTCGATTATTTAAGCGTTTTGGATGAGAACTTAGGTTACGGGTCGAATATCTTTTGTAGGAAGCGAACTTGGAGCGGGATTGATCGTCAAAACGGACTAAGAATTAGTAGCTGTTCGCTTTGAGCTCGAGGTTTCATTAAAAGGAGAATAGGCCGGGAGTTCGATTAGGTTTTGGGAATTAAAGTCGAAGCTCGAGGTAAGGGACCTTGTGCCGGACTTTTAATGGGAGTAAATGAAAATGATTTTCATGATTTTATGCGAAATAGTTCATATTTTTCACATGAAAATCCACAGATATTATTTTGAGAATACGTGATATTTTATGTGCAAATACTTCGATGTATTATGTGAAAATGAATCATTATTTTATGTGAAAGTATTCTCGTATGTTATGTATAAGGATCCCATTATTTCATGTGAGAATAGGACAAAGAGTGTGTATGAGAATATTTCATGTTTGTTACAAAAGTATGATTTATCACCACATCCATGAGAAAGTATGAATGATATGTTGATGATGATATTTGTGATATGTACACCATGATTATGTGACTGATGGGACCTTATGCATGTTTTGTATGCCACGAAATAAATTAGCGTATAGTGTGGACATTGGTTATCCTGAGAGAAATGACTCAGGATGACCAGTCGGCCTCACAATTAAATGAATAGCCATGGATTAAAGACCTGGCAATTAAATGAACAGCCACGGATTAAAGACCTGGCATTTATATGAATGACCATGGATTAAAGACTGCAGCAATTAAATGAATGACCACGGATTAAAGACTCGGCATTTATATGAATGTAAATGGATTAAAGACTGGCAATTAAATGAATAGCCATGGATTAAAGACACGGCAATTAAATGAATAGCCATGGATTAAAGACTGCAACCGAATGAGCAAATCATGGATTAAAGGCTCGATAATTACTATGCAAACCATGGATTAAAGACTCGCAACTCTAGAAAGTTTTAGATCCCATCTATGTATGTTATGCATGAGTTTAGAGATTATGATTGTATGTGTATGCATATCCCAAACCTCAGTAGCGAGGTTACTTATCGGGTATTGTTTTGCAATACTCACCCTTTCTTTTAAAAATGTTTTCGTGTAAAGGGAAGGGCGTGCGGGCGTGTGCGGACGGAGAGCGCACTAAGACCATGGGAACCAAAGATAATTTCCGTGATATTCTTATTTGAACTATTGTTGTCTCTAGGTTTTTATTTGAAGTTAAACTTACTTGCGCTTTTAATAGGCCAAACCGACGTGATGTTTTAAATGATTTGAATGTTTTGTTTTTGTTTGGGATCCTCGAACTATTTACTTTAAATGGGAAATGGCTTTTAAGTTCTTTTTATCTCTCGACTATAAATGCATGCATGTGTAGTAATGTCCCTAGGGATTTGATCATAAAAAGTAGGGCGTTATAGCTTGGTATCGTGAGCCCTAGGTTTAAGGGTTCTCAGAGACTTGCTTACAGAGTAAGCCTGCAGTAGTTCCCATGGTTTAACAACGCTTCCACCACCGCTGTGTACGTCCTAATATTTTATTAAGAAAGTAAATGATTATGATATGATACAATGATTATGCATATACATAACCTTAAAAGCCCCGAGGGTGATTCTATCTTTTGATTTGAAAGTAAAGGAAACCGAGTTAGAAACTCTCTATATTGTAGTTTTGACATAATGCCACCTAGAGGCCGAGGGAGAGGTAGGGGACGTGGTAGGGGCCGAGGCAAGGGTAAACGCTGACGCCCAACCGGACTACCCCCGGATCGTGAAGAGATTACCCCACCCGCTCGAGACCTCCCCGTGACCCGCCGACCGCCGGAGAATGTACTGCGCAGCTGCCCCCTGCGGCGTACTGGGGAACGCCAATGTTATGACTATGATGGTGGAGGCCATGCGAGCCTAGTGCGAGCCACGTAGCCACCCACCGCCCAAGCAAATCGTGGGCGAAACGACGCAACTCGAGTCCCGCACCGAAGGACTTCGTGAAGTATGATCCGAGATCTTTCAATGGGTCTTCCAGTGACCCCACCGTGGCAAGCGTAGTTGTGGCCGCCCTCCATTGAGACCATCTTCGATCGATGAACTGCACCGAGACCGAGGTGTGTCCTGCGACCTTCATGCCGAGGATGACGCGTACTTGTGGTGGGGAGTCCGCCAAGGAACCATTGTTGCCGCTGGAGAAACGATTACTTGAATCTATTCAAGGAAGCATTCTCGCGGAAATTCTATCCTGCCGCAGCTCGTTCTGAAAGCAGCAGCGAATTTTACAAATGCAAGCGTAACCGGAGGGCCGTGAGAGCTATATGAGAGGGAATTTACCCGTTGTCCCGCTTTTTGCCCCGAGCCGGTGGATACAGAAGCAAAGAAGACCGAGCGCTTCATCATGGGGCTAGATGAGAATGTGCGAGGCTTTATTCAAGCATTAGCACCTCCCGATTACGCCTCCGCAGGAGAGTGGGCGAATCGATTTGGGTGCAGCTCGGGATCGCACAAAGCAGGGTGGTAGTTAACTGGGGCAAACCATAGCGAATCATAAGAGGAAGTGGGACCAGCCCCATTCCACTCACAGCGCCCCAGACACCGTGCATAGACTGTGGCATTTCCGTGTGTCCCAACCCGAAACCACCACCAATAATGATCGGGAATAGCAATGAGAGATAGGCCACAATGCAAGGAATGTGGTAAGTCAGACTGGGTAAATGTATGGCCTTGGTCCGAGCGTGCTTCAAGTGTGGAAAGGAAGGGCACAAAGCTAATAGTCGCCCGAATCAAGCCAAAGACTAGCCACACACAGATTATGAGTAGTGGGCTCGCTTTGTGAAGCCGCCATACATCGTGGGAGGCCTATGCAAGCACCACCAGAGAGACATCTATGGCTCTGACTCGATGGTTACTGGTACACTTCCATTACTTGGGCACCTCGCCTTTGTACTATTTGATTCTCGTTCTACACACTCTTTTATTTCTCGCATCCTTTGTAAGTCAAGTTTGAGTTAGAACTATAACAGCTTCTGATGATGCCCTATCTGCTCCACTCCTCGCGGAATAAATTTGTTGGCCAATATGAAAGTCAAGGATGGTAGTGTGACCATCGCAGGACCATGAGTTAGCAAAGTGAACCCGGTGGTCTTAGATATGTTTGATTTTGATGTAATTTTAGGCATGGACCGTTAGCGCAGAACCATGCTTGTATTGATTGTTTCAGAAGGAGGTAGTGTTCACTCCTCCTAACCAACCTCAGCTCTGAGTTCAGAGGCACAGAGAGCGGAAGTAGGCCTAAGGTAATTACCGCCCTTAAGGCCGTAAAATTATTGCATCGGGAGCTTGGGGTGTCTTAGCACATACTAGATGCAAGGTGCACAGAGATCTCAAAGTGACATCGCGCAGAGGTGAATGAGTTTACAGACGCCTTCCCCGAGGATCTCCCCTAATACCTCCAAATGTGGAGGTAGATTTTAACATCGGTTGGAATTGGGGACGACCCCCGCATCCAAGGCCCCGCATGAAATGGCACCAAAGCAGAGTTGAAAGAACTAAAAGTATGCGATTACAAGACTTGCTAGACAAAGGGTTTATACGCCTGCCGTTTCACCCAGGAGCACCCCGTATTGTTCGTGAAAAGAAAGACGGATCCATGCGCTGCAGCATAGACTACATGAGGAGTTGAATAAAGTTACAATCAAGAATAAATATCCTCTCCCGAATAGATGATTTGTTCGATCGGTTGCAAGGAGCGACAGTTGTTCTCCAAGATCGATCCGAGATCGTGCTACCATCGCTTGAGGATCGGTGAAGGGGATATCCCTAAAACAAAGATTCGAGATCACGTTATGGGCATTACGAGTTCACGGTGATGCCGCTTTGGCCCGACCAATGCTCCCGCCGCTTTCATGGACTTGATGAACCGCTTGTTCAAGGAGTTTCTTGATACGTTCGTGATTGTGTTCATCGATGATATATTGATATACTCTGTGTGATGAAGAACATGAAATGCACCGAGGAAAGTCTTACTCACACCGAGAGAGAATAAGTTGTATGCAAAATTCTCCAAGTGTGAATTTTGGCTCGCATGGTATCTTTTCTAGGGCATGTGGTGTCCGGTCGAGTCTCTCGTTGATCCAAATGAAAGTGGAGGCCGTCACACAAAGCCTCGTCCACCACACGCTTCAGAGGTACGTAGTTTTCGGGTCTCTGCAGATACTATAGGCGTTTCAGACAGAGATTTTGCCAAGATAGCCATGCCTATGACTCACCGACGCGTAAGGGAAACTCTTTTGTTTGGGATGATGCTTGTGAAGCGAGTTTCCAGAAACTCAAGCACAGTTTAGTGTCGGCCCCGATTCTTACGATTCCCGGAGGGAACAGGAGCTTTGTGGTTTCAGATGATGCTTCCAAGAAAGGGTTGGTCAATGTGTCTCGATGCAAAGACGGTAAAAGTAATAGCCTATGCATCCCGACAATTGAAGACGCACGAGAGGAACTATCCAACTCATGACCTGGAACTAGCAAAGCAGCGGTGGTATTTGCGTTAAAGATCCGAGACACTACCAGATGGCGAGAAAATTCTGATTTTTACAGATCATAAAAGTCCAAGTATCTGCTCACCCGTATGAATTGAACATGAGGCAACGCAGATGGTTGGAATTGGTGAAAGATTATGATATTGACATACAGCACCATCCCGTAAGGCTAATGTAGTGGCCGATGCCCTCAGCAGAAGCCGCATGCATCTTGCTGCGCAAGTGACGAGCAGCATGCAGAGTTACAGCGCGAGTTTGCTCGAGCCGAAATTGCTCGTGCTAGTAGGAAAGACCACGGCTCGCTTAGCCCGATTAATAAGTCAACAAACCCCCGAGGCGGCGTATTATAGAGGCTCAGCAGTGGACCCCGATTAGTGGAAAAACTTACTGCAGTAACTACTGTGTGAGATGACAGAGTTTTCCCTATCCACGCATGGAGGATTGCTATTTCAGTGGACGTTGTGTGTGCGAGACGATGACAAGTCGAGAACCGAGATCTTGAACGGCCCATAACTCACCATTTTCTATGCATCCCGGCAGCACCAAGATGTACCGAGATCCAAATACTGCTTTTGGTGGTGCAACATGAAGCGCGACGTGGCGAGTTTGTCGCCAAGTGTTTGACTTGTCACAGTGAAAGCACCTAGACAGAGGGCCGCAGGATTGCTGCAACCATTACATGTGCCTCAGTGGAAATGGGAGGAGATCTCTATGGATTTCATAGTTGGTTTGCCTAGAACTTTACGAGGTTACACAGTGATTTGGGTCATAGTGGGCGGAGTTAACAAAGTCAAGACATTTCATACTGTGGAAACCCACCTATTCTACGAGATAAGTGGGCACAAATTTCACCGGAAGAGATAGTCCGTTTGCATGGAATTCCAAATCAAGATTATATCGCATGTGGATCCACGTTTCACCTCCAACTTCCGGAGAAGTTTACAGAGAGCGTTGGGTTCGCAGCTGAACTTCAAGATGCCTTTTCATCCACGACGGATGGGACGATTTTGAGCGCTTAAACCAGATATTAGAGGATATGTTGCGAGCTTGCACTTTAGACTTCCCAGGCAGTTGGGACACTCATTTACATCTGATGGAGTTTGCTTATAACAACAGTTATCAGTCGACCATCGGAATGGCTCCATTTGAAGCTCTCTATGGAAAACGTTGCGAGAACTCCGCTTTTAGGAGGAGGTTGGTGAACGCCGATTGTTGGGTCCGTAATTAGTACAGTCACTAATGAGGCAATGCAAAAGATCGTGGCACGAATGCAGATCGCCAAGTCGATAAAAGAATTATGCGACACGAGACGAAGAGACCTAGAATTCGATGTTGGGGACCACGTATTTCTTAAGGTGGCCCCAATGAAGGGAATTCTGAGGTTTGGCCGTAAAGGGAAGTTAAGTCCGCGATTCATCGGACCATTTGAGATCTTGGAAAGGATTGGTGCAGTGGCTTACAGATTAGCACTGCCGCCTTCTCTTTCAGCGGTTCATAACGTATTCCATGTCTCCATGTTGAGAAAGTACGTTCGCACCGCTCATGTCATAGACTTGAACCATTACTGATTAATGTAAGATCTCGAGTTATGGTGAACGACCGGTTCAAATTATTGCAAGAGATCGAAAGACCCTCCGTAACCGCAAGATCAGCTTAGTTAAAGTGTTGTGGCAGAACCACCGCACGGAAGAAGCTACATGGGAGCGAGAAAGAGGAAGTGCGCTAAATATCCCGAACTATTCCAGATTAGGAACTTTCGAGGACGAAAGTTCTTAAGGAGGAAAGATTGTGACGCACCGCCACCACAGTACTACTTAATATTTGTATATGACGCTCTATCGTTAATTATTAGTTTCCCTAAGATTGGATTCACCTAGTTAGTGTTCAAAAGAAAAAAAGAAGTGACAATGGCATTTTGGTGATTAATGTTTAAATTAAGGTGAGGTGTAGCACTTGGTTAACCTAATTAACTAGTATTTAAGCTCCTTATTAGTCTTCAAATGCAAAGGAACCCTAACCTAGCCACCAACACCTTCCCTTTCTCTTATTTTGCCCTAACCCTAACCCTAGGAAAGGAGTTGTCTTCTTATTGTGGATTGCATGACCAAAAACCCTAATCTTCAACCTCCTTCTCTTTCACTAAACCCTAGCCGATCACCTCTTCCCCATCACCTCCATGCCCTAGCCGCCGGCAAGAAGAGTACAGCAGCTTCCGGTCGTGCCTCTCCGCCGCAAGCTCTCGCCAGATTGCCCTCTCCTTCCCGAAATTTGGCCCTAGCCGGAACCCAGATCCACCGTGCCGCCGCTCCAGCCAGCCGCACGAAGCCTTCCAACCGCATAGCCTAGCCGCCGGCAAGCCTTTGACACTTCGGTTATCCTCGCCGGCGAACGCAAGGAAAGAGTTCTGTCACCGCCCGCCTGCAACCCGCGCACGAAGGAGACTCGATCGTCTTGCGTAAGCCGCGCGCTTACCTCCGACCCACCGCCACGCGCCGCCGGTCTCGCGTTGCGGCGCTCGGCCACCTTCGCCGTCGGCTCCAACCGGCACTGTGCCGCTCGGACCTGCGTCGCCGTCGAAGTCTTCCAGCCGTCGCTCACATCTGCAGCCGAGGACCTTCACGATCTCGACTCACAGCCGCCGCCGCCGGAAGAGTTGATTTCCACCTCCAGCCGCCGCTCACGCCTGCAGCCTCCAGCCGCCGTTCACGCCTGCACGGCCGAGAGCCACGGAGGCAGCCGCACGAGATTTCCGCTCCTTCACCGCCGTCGTGACCTTCACACAGCAGTTAGCGATTCGTGCCGATAGCGATCGTGCTAGGTATCGAGTTCGGTTGAGAATAATTTGTATACCGTCGATTATTTAAGCGTTTTGGATGAGAACTTAGGTTACGGGTCGAATATCTTTTGTAGGAAGCGAACTTGGAGCGGGATTGATCGTCAAAACGGACTAAGAATTAGTAGCTGTTCGCTTTGAGCTCGAGGTTTCATTAAAAGGAGAATAGGCCGGGAGTTCGATTAGGTTTTGGGAATTAAAGTCGAAGCTCGAGGTAAGGGACCTTGTGCCGGACTTTTAATGGGAGTAAATGAAAATGATTTTCATGATTTTATGCGAAATAGTTCATATTTTTCACATGAAAATCCACAGATATTATTTTGAGAATACGTGATATTTTATGTGCAAATACTTCGATGTATTATGTGAAAATGAATCATTATTTTATGTGAAAGTATTCTCGTATGTTATGTATAAGGATCCCATTATTTCATGTGAGAATAGGACAGTAGTGTGTATGAGAATATTTCATGTTTGTTACAAAAGTATGATTTATCACCCTGTCCATGAGAAAGTATGAATGATATGTTGATGATGATATTTGTGATATGTACACCATGATTATGTGACTGATGGGACCTTATGCATGTTTTGTATGCCACGAAATAAATTAGCGTATAGTGTGGACATTGGTTATCCTGAGAGAAATGACTCAGGATGACCAGTCGGCCTCACAATTAAATGAATAGCCATGGATTAAAGACCTGGCAATTAAATGAACAGCCACGGATTAAAGACCTGGCATTTATATGAACAGCCATGGATTAAAGACCTGGCAATTAAATGAACAGCCACGGATTAAAGACCTGGCATTTATATGAACAGCCATGGATTAAAGACCTGGCAATTAAATGAATAGCCATGGATTAAAGACCTGGCAATTAAATGAATAGCCATGGATTAAAGACCTGGCAACTGAATGAGCAGTCATGGATTAAAGGCCTGACAATTACTATGCAGCCATGGATTAAAGACCTGGCAACTCTAGAAAGTTTTAGATCCCATCTATGTATGTTATGCATGAGTTTAGAGATTATGATTGTATGTGTATGCATATCCCAAACCTCGGTAGCGAGGTTACTTACTGGGTATTGTTTTGCAATACTCACCCTTTCTTTTAAAAATGTTTTCAGGTAAAGGGAAGGACGTGCAGGGCGTGTGACGGGAGAGCGTTACTAAGACCATGGGAACCAACATAATTTCCGCATATTCTTATTTGAACTATTGTTGTCTCTAGGTTTTTATTTGAAGTTAAACTTACTTGCAGTTTTTAATAGGCCAAACTGACGTGATGTTTTAAATGATTTGAATGTTTTGTTTTTGTTTGGGATCCCTGGAACTATTTACTTTAAATGGGAAATGGCTTTTAAGTTCTTTTTATCTCTCGGACTATAAATGCATGCATGTGTAGTAATGTCCCTAGGGATTTGATCATAAAAAAGTAGGGGCGTTACAATTCATGACTTAGAACTTATAATGAAAAACTTGACACTTAGTGTGTAAATCTATAATTGATTTGGTTCTAAAGCAAGGTAAGACAAGAATAGTTTGTTAACTCCTTTTAAAGTTTGTGTTAAAGTTAGGGTTGTAACCTGATTGTTAGGTTTCCTTGCCTTTAAAGAATTCTTGTTTACAACTAAAGGAATTGTGTTTCATTCATATCTTGTTGTTCAACATTCCTTCGTAGTGTGTGTGTTCCGAACTCGAGTAAATCTTGAAATGAAGTTTGGAGGCGTGACTAGTTGGTTGCCTGATTTTAGAAGTGCATTTCTATCAAACAGGTGTTAGAGAAAAATTTTGGTTTTGTTGTAGTTATGTCGTTATGCTGCCGAAATTTTCGGAGCAATTTCATAGTAAGATTGGTAAAGTTTCATGGAACACATTATGTGTCACGACAACCAAGGGATACCTATGTTCGAGTTACTCTTACCATGACTTAAAACTTTCAGCGAGTTATTGATTGCATTGGAAAGCCCCAAAGTTAATTAAGTAAGCATGTGAGCGAGATTGCCACGCAACAACGCGTTTACTAAAAGGTCGTGGAGAGTAGCGAAAGGTTAACCAATAGTCTAAAGAGTCTTGATCAACCAAACAAAGTTCCTAACTCTGCCCTTGAAGTCACATCTTTGGTGAAGGTGATGAGGTTAGGGAGGCAATGACTAGAGGAAATTATCGAGTCATGTCTTGAAATGAACGCTAATAGCTGGTGTAGCAAACCTTAAAGAGGATTTTGAAGTTCAACAACAATGGGACCGTGTTAGCAAAGAATTCCATCCCAAAACCACAAAACGGAAGAAACTAATTAAAGGACTAAAGAAAGAAATACGAGCTAAATATCCCGAATTATCTTCGAAGTTGAATCTGAAACTTTCCAAATTTAGAATCCGAGTCAAGGGCCTCACTTACGTAGGCCTTAGTAGAAAGACTCCAAGAAGAGAAGGAGCTCAAGTTAAAGTTATGAGATCATTGGATAATAAGTTTACATTAAGATGTAATACTTGAGGAGCAGCTAGTGCTAATTCTTGCATAAGGATCAAAGACTCGTCGTAACCAAGTGGAGCGGATGTGAGCAAGCTTTCCCCATAGTATTATAAGGTTAGAAACTTTCGAGGACGAAAGTTCTTAAGGAGGGAAGATTGTAACGCCCCAAAACGTTAAGTACCTTTTATAGGCGTGTTTTAGTCTAAGTTCTTAGAATTTAAATTAGTTAGACTTTGAAATTACAAATTCAAGATAATAAAGTGTTAATTGAGAATTTTGGTTAATTAGAGGCCTTTGGAAAGAAATTAAATGTGTCAAAGGGACATTTTAGTGGTTATGGTTAGACAAAGGGGCATTATTGTAATTTTAGTTTTAAATAGGAATTAGGGTTTTCTTTACTAAGGGGGGCACGATTTTCGAGGTACCTTCTCCCTTCTCACTTCCCCATTCGCACGCACCTTCCTCGCAAACGAGAGTACCTCTCGGCGCAATGACCACCACCACGAAGATCCACCGCCATCATCCTCGTCGTCAAGTCAGCGGTTCGTTTGAACGTTTGAGCTCCGTCGGAATCCAGCCGCCGACCACTTCCTCCCAGCCGAGACTCACACGCCAGTATTCGCCGTCGTGCACTGCCGTCAACCGCCGGATCGTTGAACGCCGGCCGCCACCAAGTCGTTCGCCTCGAACGCGTCCACGGTTGCACACGCCGCCGCCCCACACCCATCGCACGCGCCGTGTTGGAGGCTTTCCTCGCCGGAGTCGCGAGCCTCGAAACCTAGAGCCGCAGTACCAAGGTCGCTCGGAAGTAAGTTCTTGGGTTGTTGGTCCGACTTTTGTTCGAGTTTTAGATGTTATTCCGACGGTTTCAAGTGAATGGCGGTTGGTTTTGAATAGATCGACTCAAGAACTTCACAAATCGACCATCACGCGCCAAGACGCGCGCCTCTCCGCCACCACACGCGCCGCCGCGGCCGCCACACCGCCGCCGCCACGGAGTCGCCCGGTCCACCTGCTTTGATTCCCGAGTTCGTTTTCACCTCCGGTTGGGTAATTTCGCTTGTTTATTACTCGATATCCCAACTAATTTCAATGTAGACTCTAAGTTATACTTATTTTAACTAATTAGGGATTGGTGAAATGGAATTAGGGATCCGCGTACTAATCACGAGTGTGATGAACACTGAGTTAGGAGCGGAGCATGAGGAGTTTTAAGCGAAGGCTTTGGTAAGGGACTTTGTGCCGAATCTTTTTAAATGGGATTAAAGAAAACGAACTTCAATATTTTATGTGAAATTAGTACGAGATTTTACTTAAAAGGATTTAATGATTTTTATAAGAGAATATCCTGAGATTTTATGTGAAAATACTTTGATATTCTATAAGAAGATATCTCAATAATTTATGCGAGAATAATCTAGTATTTTATGCGAGAATGTCTTTGTATTTTATGTAAGGATATTCCAAAGATTTCATGTGAGGATAGTACAATGATTATCTATGAGAATATTGCATGATTTTGTACGCGAGTATTACGCCCTATCTGATGTGAAAAGTCATGATTTGCATATCGATGATAATGGTTGTGGCATATACATTATAGTTATGATGAATGATGGGACCTCATGCATGTTATGTATGTCATGAAATGAATTAATGAAAAGTGTGGACATTGGTCTCCTGAGAGCATTATGTGCATGGTCAAACATGCAATAGAGACCCTATGGGTCAAATTACAGGGGTCTGTGAGGGACTCAAATTATTACAGGGGTCTGTGAGGGACTCAAATTATTACAGGGGTCTGTGAGGGACTCAAAATGAAATGACTCAGGATGACCAGTCGGCCACACAAATAAAAAGGAAGTCATGGATTAAAGACCTGACAATATGAGAAAGTTTTAGGTCCCGCATATGTACATTTCGAACAAGTTTAAAGTCATGATTGTATGTGTATGCATATCCCAAACCTCGGTAACGAGGTCACTTACTGGGTATTGTTTTACAATACTCACCCTTTCTTTTAAAAATGTTTTCAGGTAAGGCCAAGGACGTGCAGGGCGAGTGACGGAGGCGCGTTACTAGAGCCATGGGAATAGACATGTTTTCCGCACATTTCTTTTATAACTGATGTTGTTCCTTTATGTTTTTGAAGTCTAAATTTACTTTACAGATTTTAAACAGGCCATGTTAAACTGCTCCTCTTATCTGTTTTAAACGTTTTATTTGGGATCCCTAAAGACAAATTATTTTAATTGGAGGTTTATTAAAGATCTTTTTATCTCTTGGCCTACAAATGCATGCATGTGTAGTAATGTCCCTAAGAGTTTAGTCATTGAAAAGTAGGGGCGTTACAATTACCACTGGAACAGGAAGAGATTACTCCACCCGTACCAGATCTCCCCCAAGATCAACCAGATCGCCAGGAGAACGCACCTGCAGTCGCTCCATTGGCAGATCAAGGAAACCCTAATGTCATGACTATGATGGTAGAGGCTATGCAGACTCTTGTGCGAGCTACAGTAGCCACTCAGCTGGCCCAAGCAAGTCAGGGGCGGAATGATTCAACTCGAGTCTCGATATCCGAAGGACTTCGTGAAATATGATCCCGCATCTTTTGATGGGTCTTCCAGTTGACCCCACCGTGGCCGAAAGTTATGGTCGCCTCCATTGAGACCATCTTCAGACTGATGAACTGTCCTGAGGACTAGAGGGTGTCCTGTGCCACCTTCATGCTGAGAGATGACGCTTACTTATGGTGGGAGTCCGCCCAAGGAACCATCGTCGCCAATGTGAGAAACGATTACACAGAACTGCTTAAGGAAGCATTCTCAGCG
Source organism: Trichosanthes cucumerina (assembly GCA_036507285.1). Lineage (NCBI taxonomy): Eukaryota > Viridiplantae > Streptophyta > Magnoliopsida > Cucurbitales > Cucurbitaceae > Trichosanthes > Trichosanthes cucumerina. Next base: position 67,510,987 of record CM071842.1, on the reverse strand, counting down.
GAAATTTTACCTGCAGTGTAGCTCGATATAGGAAGCAGTGCGAATTCTTACAACTTAGCTGCAATGGGAGGGCAAAGTGGAGGTATATGAGAGAGAATTCACCCGCTTGTCACGCTTTGCCCCCGAGCTAGTAGACACAGAGGCGAAGAAAACAGAGCGTTTCATCATGGGACTGGATGAAAATGTTCGAGGCTTCATTCGGGCACTAGCACCTCCTGACTATGCCTCCGCAGGAGAGTGGCGGCGAATTGATTTGGGTACAGCGCAGATCGCACATCGTGTGACGGTTAACCCGGGCAGCCCATGGCAAATCGAAGAGGAAATGGGAACCGCTAAGCTCAAAGCTCGCAGCTGCGTCCCAGCGACGCCGCATAGACCAGAAATTTTCGTGCGAGTCCAGTCGAAACCACAGTCAACAGGACGAAACTAATAGTGGAGATAAGCCACAATGCAAAGACTGTAGTAAGCATCATTGGGGTAAGTGTTTGGCCCGGTCCGAGTGTGTGTTTCGATGTGGGAAAGAAGGGCACAGAGCTAATAGTTGTCCGAAGTCGGGCCAGTAGCTAGCCAACCTCAAAGTTATCAATAGTGGGGTTCTTTGCCAAGCCCGTAATTCACCAAGGAAGAGCTTATGCAAGCACAAGTAAAAGCATCCATGGCACAGATCTCAGTGGTTACAGTACACTTCCATTACTTGGGCACCTTGCCTTTGTACTATTTGATTCTCGGTTCTACACACTCTTTTTTATTTCTGCATCCTTCGTAAGTCAAGTGAGTTAGAATTAGAACAGCCCGAGATGTTTTGTCTGCTCCACTCTCTGCGGGGATAAACTTGTTAGCCACTATGAAAGTCAAGGATGGTAGTGTGACTATCGCAGACCATGAGTTAACAAAGAAATCTAGTAGTCTTAGACATGATTGACTTTGATGTGATATTGGGTATGGATCGGTTAGCGCAGAACCATGCTTGCATTGATTGTTTCAGAAGGAGGTAGTGTTCACTCCCCAGCCAACACAGCTCACAGTGTTCGAGAGGCACCCTAACGGGAAGTAGGCCCAAGGTGATTACGCCCTTAAGGCCGTGAAGTTATTACATCGGGAGCTTGGGGCGTCTTAGCTTGCATACTAGATGCAAGGTAATGAGATCTCGGTGTCATCGGTACCAGTGGTGAATGAATTTCGGGCGTGTTCCCGAGAGGACCTCCTGAGTACCTCCTGGCCGTGGAGGTGGATTTTAACATCGGATTGGAGTTAGGGACGACTCGATATCCAAGGCACCGCATGCAATGGCAACGGCAGAGTTGAAAGAACTCGAAACTACGCTTACAAGACTTCTTCGGACAAGGGATTTATACGCCTAGCGCTTTCGCCTTGGGGAGCCCTGTTGTTGTTCGTGAAAAGAAAGACGGGTCCATGCGCCTGTGTATAGATTACAGGGAGTTGAATAAAGTTACGATCAAGAATAAATACCCTCTTCCTAGGATAGACGACTTGTTCGATCAGTTGCAGGGAGCAACAGTGTTTTCCAAGATTGATCTGAGATCAGGCTACCATCAGTTGAGAATTAGTGAAGAGGATATTCCTAAGACAGCATTCAGATCACGTTATGGGCATTACGAGTTCACAAAGTGATGTCGCTTGGTTTGACCAACGCTCCCGCCGCTTTCATGGACTTGATGAACCGTTTATTCAAAGAGTTTCTTGATACGTTCGTGATAGTATTTATTGACGATATACTGATATACTCCAGGTGTGATGAAGATCATGAAAGACACCGAGAAAAAGTTTTTACTCACGCCGAGAGAGAATAAGTTATATGCAAAATTTTCCAAGTGTGAATTCGCTCGATGGTGTATCCTTCTTAGGGCATGTGGTGTCCGGCCGAGTCTCTGTGAGACCCAAAGAAAAGTGGAAGCGAGCCACGCAGTGGGCCTCGTCAAACCACCACCGCTACAGAGGTACGTAGTTTTCTGGGGTCTTGCAGTTACTATAGACGCTTTCGTGCGAGGACTTCGCCAAGATAGCCATGCCTATGACTCACCGACGCGCAAAAGGTAACCCATTTGTTTGGGATGATAATTGTGAGGCGAGTTTCCGTGAACTCAAGTGTAGGTTGGTGTCGCCTCCGATTCTTACAAATCCCAGAGGAACAGGAGCTTCGTGGTTTCTGATGATGCTTCTAAGAAAGGTTTGGGTGTGTGCTAATGCAAAGCATGGTAAAGTAATAGCCTATGCATCCCGACAATTGAAGACGACGAGAGGAACTATCCAACTCATGACTTGGAACTAGCGGCGGAGTCTTTGCACTAAAGATCCGGAGACATTACCTTTATGGCGAGAAAATTCGATTTTTACAGATCATAAAAGTTCAAGTACTTGTTCACCCGTAAAAGAGTGAACATGAGGCAACGCAGATGGTTGGAATTAGTGAAGGATTACGACATAGACATTCAATACCACCCCGTGAAGGCTAATGTCGTGGCCGATGCCCTCGATGAAAGCCGAGCTCATACTTCAAAGACGAGTTACCGATGAGCGAGTTGCGGGCGAGAGTTTGCACGAGCTGAAATTGCAGTACTAGTAGGGAAGACCACGGCACAGTTAGCTCAATTAACTGTACAACCGACTTTGAGACAACGCATCGTTGAGTCTCAACAGGTGGACCCTCAGTTGGTAGAGAAGCTTTCAGCAAGAACTTCACAGTGAGTTGGCAGAGTTTTCACTATCCACAGATGGAGGATTACTATTCCAAGAACGATTATGTGTTCCAAACGATGACAAACTGAAAACTGAAATCTTGAGCGAAGCCCATAACTCACCATTTTCTATGCATCCCGGTAGTACCAAGATGTATCGAGATCTGAAACAGTCATTCTGGTGGTGTAACATGAAGCGCGACGTGGCAGAGTTTGTCAGCAAGTGTTTGACTTGTCAGCAGGTGAAGGCACCTAGACAGAGACCCGCAGGATTACTGCAACCCTTGCATGTGCCTCAGTGGAAATGGGAGGAGATCTCTATGGACTTCATAGTCGGACTGCCTAGGACCTTACGAGGTTACTCAGTAATTTGGGTCATTGTGGACAGATTAACCAAGTCAACACATTTCATACTAGGGAAACCCACCTATTCTACTTGATAAGTGGGCGCGACTTTACTGGAAGAGATAGTCCGTCTGCATGGGATTCCAATCGGGGATTATTTCGCATGTGGATCCACGTTTCACCTCCAACTTTTGGAGGAGCCTACAGAAAGCGTTAGGTTCGCAGTTGAACTTTAGTACAGCTTTTCATCCACAGACGGATGGGCGATGAACGCTTTGAACCCGATCTTAGAAGACATGTTACGAGCTTGCACTTTGGACTTCCTGGTGGTTGGGATACACAATTGCATCTGATGGAGTTTGCTTACAATAACAGTTATCAGTCGACCATCGGAATGGCTCCTTTTGAAGCTCTCTATGGAAAACGTTGCAGAACTCCCGTTTTCGGGGAGGAGGTTGGTGAACGCCAATTATTGGGTCCAGAATGCACAGATCACTAATAGTGCGATCAGAAAGATTAGGGGCGGATGCGCACATCGCCAAAGCGATACAAAAGAGTTATGCCGATTCGAGACGAAGGGACCTAGAATTCGAAGTTGGGGACCACGTATTTCTTAAAGTTGCCCCAATGAAAGGGATTCTAAGGTTTGGTCGGAAAGGGAAGTTGAGTCCGCGCTTTATAGGACCATTTGAGATTTTAGAGAGGGTTGGTGTAGTGGCCTACAGGCTAGCATTGCCGCCTTCCTTAGCAACAGTTCATAACGTATTCCATGTCTCCATGTTGAGAAAATACGTTCCAGACCCGACTCACGTCGTAGACTTTGAACCGTTGCAGTTAGCAGAAGATTTGAGTTATGGCGAGCGACCTGTACAGATTATTGCAAGAGATCAAAAGACTCTCCGTAACCGTGAGATAAACTTAGTTAAAGTGTTATGGCAAAACCACCGCACGGAAGAAGCTACCTGGGAGCGAGAGGAGGAAGTACGAGCTAGATATCCAGAACTATTCCAGGAATAGGAACTTTCGAGGACGAAAGTTCTTAAGGAGGGAAGATTGTGACGACCACAACCACAGGTACTAATATTTATAGTATTTAGCGTTCTATCAACCTGTGTGTGTCTAGTCGGATTAGTGAATTTCATCAAGCTCGGTGTTAATGAGTCTTTGATTTTATTAGTTTAAAGCAAAACATCCTCCTTTAGAGAATTATTTTGGTTAAAATTAAAAGAAGGGGAAGGGACAATGACACCTTAGTTATTAGTGTTTAAATGAGGGTTAGATGTGACCTTTGGAATTTGACCTAAACCCTAGTATTTAACCTCCTTAGTAATGCAATCAAAAGAGAAACCCTAGCCTACATTGATAATCATCTTCTTCTCCTTCTCCTTGCCCTAACCGAGATCCCCCATCCTCAATACTACCCCCCGCCACGGGATCAAGAGGTCACGCGCGTGCGACCACTCCAACACACACGCGCGCACTTGCGCCGGGAGGTCGTGAACGGAGGCCCTTAGTCGGAGCGCACACTCGCAAAACCGCCGTCCGGCCTTCCTCTCCGAGTGCGCTCACGCCGGCCAGACCTCGAGTAGGTTCTCCTCCAGCCGCGAACACCTGCAACGCCAGCCGTCCGCGAGTCTTCCGTCGATCGCGCAGTAGAAGTTCCAGGCCGCCGCAGCCTTGAGTCGCGCGTCCACAACCGCCGCTACTCGTGGATCGTTCCAGCCGCCAAGTCGAAACCTCAGCCGCTGCTGCTGGTTGTGGAGCGCGCCGCCGCCGGTCAATCGTGAATCAGCCGACGCCGTCCAGCCCCCCGCTTCCGATCAGCAGCACCTACAATCTCTGAAATTATAATCCGGTGAGCAACTCATACACTTTCCTATTGAAGATAATTATAGTATGGATTTTGGTTATTAAGACGGTTGCGTAAGAACTTAAGCTACTGTTTCGAACGTAAAGTTGTAGGGACCAAGTTTGGAGCAGAATTGAAGGTCGAACGTCAAGGCGAGCTAAGGAATATCGAGTCTTCGCGCTGAACTTGAGGTAAGCGGGGCATAAAATCTTAGGGACTTGAGTTAGGTACCTTTTCGATTATGGTTTTGGTGAAGGCTTGGAGAATAATTTCGAATTGTTGTGTGAATCAGGTTCTACTAAAAAGATTACTCAAGGAGCTCGGGTTAGGTTTTGGGATAGAATTCGAACTAAGGTAAGGGACCTTGTGCCGAACCTTTTTAAATGGGATTAAAGAAAACGAATTTCATTATTTTATGTGAAATTAGTTCGTTATTTTACTTAAAAAGATTTAATGATTTTACACAAGAATATCTCAATATTTTATGTGAGAATATCCTTGTATTATACGTAAGAAAAACCTAGTATTTTATGTGAGGATATTACAGTATCTTGTGTGAGAATATTTCATGATTACCTATAAGATTGTTATCTTCAAACTATTATATGAGGAATGTATGATCTGCATAGCAATGATAATTGTTGTGGCATGTACACTATTGTTATGTTGAATGATGGGACCTCATGCATGTTATGTATGCCATGAAATGATTTAATGAAAAATGTGGAAATTGGTCTCCTGAGTGCATTGTGTGCATGGTCAAACATGCATTAGAGACCCTATGGGTCAAATTACAGGGGTCTGTGAGGGACTCAATCTATACAGGGGTCTGTGAGGGACTCAAACCATACAGGGGTCTGTGAGGGACTCAAATTATTACAGGGGTCTGTGAGGGACTCAAAATGAAATGACTCAGGATGACCAATTGGCCACTTAAAGAAAAAGGAAGTCATGGTTTATAGTCAGGACGATATGAGAAAGTTGTAGGTCCCGCATATGTACATTTCGAACAGGTTTAAAAGTCATGATTGTATGTGTTTGCATATCCTAGACCTCGGTAGCGAGGTAACTTACTGGTATTGTTTTGCAATACTCGCCTTTTCTTAAAAAATGTTTTTCGTAAGGCCAAGGGACGTGCGAGGCGGTGAGTGACGGAGGCGCGTTGCGTAACCATGGGAATAGTCATGTTTTCCGCATATTTTCTTTTGATAAGCCGACGTTGTCGTTTTATGGTTTCGAGAGTTAAGTCTAACTTTCGTGATTTTAAGCGAGCCATGTTTTAAACCGCTCCTTTTACCTGTTTTGAATGTTTTGTTTTGGGATCCCTAAAGACAATTTATTTTCTATTGGAGATTTAAAGATCGCTTTTATATCTTTTGGCCTATAAATGCATGCATGTGTAGTAATGTCCCTAAGAGTTTAGTTATAGAAAAGTAGGGCGTTACAGCTTGGTATCGAGCCCTAGGTTTAAGGGTTCGTAGACTTGCTTTACGCTGAGTAAGCACGCAGTAGTTCCCATGGTTGAGTAACGCGTTAGGTCACCGCCAGTGCGCGTCTTGGTAATTTATATACGAAGTAAATGATTATGATGTAATTACAGTATTGTGAATGTAAATGAATTTAAACCCTAAGGGTGATCCTATCTTCTGCTTAGAAAGTGATGAAAACTAAGTTAGAAATTCTCGCATTGTAATCTCGACAAAAATGCCACCTAGAGGTCGAGGAGAGGTAGAGGGCGTGGTAGGGGTTGGAGGGCAAGGGAAAACGTTGACACCCAACAAGAATTACCACCTGAACAGGAAGAGATTACTCCACCCGCACTCGGATCTCCCCAAGATCAACCAGATCGCCAGAGAACGCACTGCGCAGCGCTCAGTGGCGCATCAAGGAAACCCTAATGTCATGACTATGATGGTAGAGGCTATGCAGACTCTTGTGCGAGCTCTGATAGCCACTCACCGCCCAAGCAAGCAAGTCGGCGGAATGATGCAACTCGAGTTTCGATATCCGGCGACTTCGTGAAATATGATCCCGCATCTTTTGATGGGTCTTCCAGTGACCCCACCGTGGTGAAGTTATGGTCGTCCTCCATTGAGACCATCTTGATGATGATGAACTCGCCCCGAGGACCGAGAGGTGTCCCGTGCCACCTTCATGCCGAGAGATGACGCTTACTTATGGTGGGAGTCCGCCTGTGGAACCATCGTCGCCACGAGAAACGACACCGAAACTGTTTAAGAAGCATTCAGCGGAAATTTTACCTGCTGCAGCACTCGATATAGGAAGCGGGAAGAATTCTTACAACTTAGCTTGAGCAGGAGGGCAAAGCGGAGGTATATGAGAGAGAATTCACCCGCTTGTCACGCTTTGCCCCGAGCTAGTAGACACAGAGAGCGAAGAAAACAGCAGCGCTTCATCATGGGGATGGATGAAAATGTTCGAGGCTTCATTCGAGCACTAGCACCTCCTCGACTATGCCTCCGCAGCAGTGAGAGTGGCGAATTGATTTGGGTACAAGCGCAGCATCGCACATCGTGACTAGTTAACCTGGCAAAATTCCCATGGCAAATCGAAGAGGAAATGGGAACCGCTAAGCTCGAGCTCGCAGGCGTCCCAGCGTCGCGCCGTGATAGACCAGAAAATTTTCGTGCGAGTCCAGTGTCGTAAACCACAGTCAACAGGATGAGAACTAATAGTGGAGATAAGCCACAATGCAAAGAGACCGTGGTAAGCATCATTGGGGTAAGTGTTTGGCCTTGGTCCGGAGTGTGTTTCGAGATGTGGGAAAGAAGGGCACAGAGCTAATAGTTTAGTCCGAGTCGGGCCAAGTGCTAGCCAACCTCGGGTTATCAATAGTGGTCACTTTGCCAAGCCTAGTAATTCACCAAGGAAGAGCTTATGCAAGCACAAGTAAAAGCATCCATGGCACAGACTCAGTGGTTACTGGTACACTTCCATTACTTGGGCACCTTGCCTTTGTACTATTTGATTACGGTTCTACACACTCTTTTATTTCTCGCATCCTTCGTAAGTCAAGTGAGTTAGAATTAGAAACGATTCTGATGATGCTTTGTCTGTCTCCACTCCTGCGGGGATAAACTTGTTAGCCACTATGAAAGTCAAGGATGGTAGTGTGACTATCGCATGAGACCATGAGTTAACAGAAATCTAGTAGTCTTAGACATGATTGACTTTGATGTGATATTGGGTATGGATCAAGTTAGCGCAGAGAACCATGCTTTATGCGTTAATTGTTTCGGGAAGGAGGTAGTGTTCACTCCCCTAGCCAACCCGGCTACAGTGTTCGAGGCACCCTAACGGAAGTAGGCCCAAGGTGATTACGGCCTTAAGGCCGGGAAGTTATTACATCCGGGGTGCTTGGGCGTCTTAGCTTGCATACTAGATGCAAGGTGTCACGAGAGATCTCGGTGTCATCGGTACCCGATGGTGAATGAATTTCCGACGTGTTCCCGAGGACCTCCCGAGAGTACCTCCTCGGTCGGGAGGTGGATTTTAACATCGGATTGGAGTTAGGGACGACTCCGATATCCAAGGCACCGTCTGAGAATGGCACCGCCGCAGAGTTGAAAGAATCGAAACTACGATTACAAGACTTCTCGGACAAGGGATTTATACGCCTACTAGCGTTTCGCCTTGGAGAGCCCCCATGTTGTTCGTGAAAAAGAAAGACGGGTCCATGCGCTGTGTATAGATTACAGAGGAGTTGAATAAAGTTACGATCAAGAATAAATACCCTCTTCCTAGATAGACGACTTGTTCGATCGATTGCGAGGAGCAACGATGTTTTCAAGATTGATCCGAGATCGAGGCTACCATCGATTGAGAATTAGTGAAGAGGATACTCCTAAGACAAAGATTCGAGATCACGTTATGGGCATTACGAGTTCACAGTGATGCCGTTTGGTTTGACCAACGCTCCCGCCGCTTTCATGGACTTGATGAACCGTTTATTCAAAGAGTTTCTTGATACGTTCGTGATAGTATTTATTGACGATATACTGATATACTCCAGGTGTGATGAAGATCATGAAAGACACCTGAGAAAAGTTTTACTCACGCTGAGAGAGAATAAGTTATATGCAAAATTTTCCAAGTGTGAATTACGCTCGAGCATGTATCCTTCTTAGGGCATGTGGTGTCCGGTTGAGTCTCTGTGAGACCCGCAAAGTGGAAGCGATCCACGCGTTGGCCTCGTCCGACCACCACCGCATCTGAGGTACGTAGTTTTCTGGGTCTTGCAGGTTACTATAGACGCTTCGTGCAGGACTTCGCCAAGATAGCCATGCCTATGACTCAGCTGACGCGCAAAGGTAACCCATTTGTTTGGGATGATAATTGTGAGGCGAGTTTCCAGGAACTCAAGTGTAGGTTGGTGTCGACTCCGATTCTTACGGTCCCCGAGGAACAGGGAGCTTCGTGGTTTCACGTGATGCTTCTAAGAAAGGTTTGGGTGTGTGTGCTAATGCAAAGATGGTAAAGTAATAGCCTATGCATCCCGACAATTGAAGACGCACGAGAGGAATTATCCAACTCATGACTTGGAACTAGCAGCAGTAGTCTTTGCACTAAAGATCCGGAGACATTACCTTTATGGCGAGAAAATTCGATTTTTGAGATCATAAAAGTTCAAGTACTTGTTCACCCGAAAGAGTCGAACATGAGGCAACGCAGATGGTTGGAATTAGTGAAGGATTACGACATAGACATTCAATACCACCCCAGAAGGCTAATGTCGTGGCCGATGCCCTCGATGAAAAGCGATTCATACTTCAAAGACGAGTTCTTGACAGAGCAGAGAGTTGCGGCGAGTTTGCACGAGCCAAATTGCGATACTAGTAGGGAAGACCACGGCACGATTAGCTCAATTAATCAGATAACCGACTTTGAGACAACGCATCGTTGAGTCTCAGCGTGTGGACCCTCGATTGGTAGAGAAGCTTTCACAGTGAATTACGGTGTGAGTTGGCGAGTTTTCACTATCCACGGATGGATGATTACTATTCCAAGAACGATTATGTGTTCCAAACGATGACAAACTGAAAACTGAAATCTTGAGTAAAGCCCATAACTCACCATTTTCTATGCATCCCGGTAGTACCAAGATGTATCGAGATCTGAAACAGTCATTCCGGTGGTGTAACATGAAGCGCGACGTGGCGAGTTTGTCGCCAAGTGTTTGACTTGTCAACAGTGAAGGCACCTGAGGCAGACCCGCAGGATTACTGCAACCCTTGCATGTGCCTCAGTGGAAATGGGAGGAGATCTCTATGGACTTCATAGTCGGACTGCCTAGGACCTTACGAGGTTACTCAGTAATTTAGGTCATTGTGGACAGATTAACCAAGTCAAGACATTTCATACTGGGGAAACCCACCTATTCTACTTGATAAGTGGGCGCGACTTTACTGGAAGAGATAGTCCGTCTGCATGGGATTCCAAATCGAGATTATTTGAGCATGTGGATCACGTTTCACCTCCAACTTTTGGAGGAGCCTCTGAAAGCGTTAGGTTCGCGATTGAACTTTAGTATGACTTTTCATCCACAGCACGGATGGGCGTGATGAGAACATTTGAACCAGATCTTAGAAGACATGTTACGAGCTTGCACTTTGGACTTCCCAGGTAGTTGGGATACACAATTGCATCTGATGGAGTTTGCTTACAATAACAGTTATCAGTCGACCATCGGAATGGCTCCTTTTGAAGCTCTCTATGGAAAACGTTGCAGAACTCCCGTTTTCTGGGAGGAGGTTGGTGACCGCCTCCACACGTCGCGCTCGCTGGAGTCAGCTTAACCCGATCAGTTTTGATCCCCGAGTCTGTTTTAAGTGTCTGTTTGTGGTAATTTAGCCTAACTATGATTGGATTCGAAAATAAGTTTATGATTATGTGATTTAATTAAGGAATTGATGAAATTAATTTAGGGGATTCGAGTATCAAGCACGATTGAGAGGAGCCTTGAGTTAGGAGCGGAGCTTTAGGAGTTTTAAGCAAGCAAATGTAAGGGATTTCTTACAAAGTATTTTGAAAAGTGAACGTTTTTAAAGTTGTATTAAAATATGTTTTTAGGGATTGCCCAAAAAGATGAATTTCAAGGACGTATTTCAATAAATGATATCCAGGGATCTTCTCTGAAGGAGTTGATTTTAGAAAAGGATTTCACCTTGGAATTTGAGAGGATTCCAGGAGATTTAAGGGCCTGTTTGGTATGCAATCCGGATCCTGTTTTATGTTTTCGGATTCACTGAATTCAGTGAATATGTGTTTGGCAAATGTGTTTTAAAAATTTTTTTGATTAGGATCCAAATACTAGAAATTAAAAAAACAACATTTTTATGTTTTCATTGTATCCAGTTCTCGAATTTAAAATTTTAAAATGCAGAATTATATTAAACATGAGATAAAAATAATAAATACAATATTTCATGTTATGAATTCAATTTACTTTTGTTAAATTAAAATATGTAGAATATAATATATTAAAAATTATAGAATATTATATTATAAAAAGATAATTCTATAAAATTTGCAAAATCATTTCCTAAATTAATTAATAATGAATTATATTCAATATAATAATTAGTTTTGCATCTACAACTAATTTCATGATCTATAAATATGTTATAGGGCACAGTTTAAACAACTGTTTAGAATGAAATCAAATTTCTAAATCTGCTACCAAACACATATCTGAAAACATGAAATACAACTCTGTTTTCATTGAATCCCTTGTTTTCAAATTTCTGTTTTCAGATTGCGAACCAAACAGGCCCTAAGGGTTTGAGAGGATCTTGAATAAATGATTTTCAAAAAGATTTAGAAAGGAACTTCATCTTGGAATTTGAGAAGATTCAAGATGATTTAAGGGTTTGAGAGGACCCGAACAGAATAATTTTAAGTATTTGAAAAAGAGTTATGACACAGTTATTCATACTTTCATATATTGAAATTTTTACTTATGTCATTGTGTTGAATACGTGTTTTAAATTGTAAATGTTTTTATGATTTATGATTGATTGACTCAAGTTTAATGTTATGAAAGTTATGCTCTGATTATATGATTGATATGATTGTTGCATCATTATGGACGCATATGTGCATGTGATTGACGAATGAGACCTCATGCATATTGTATGTATATGAACATGTTTGTGAAGTGTAACGCCCCTACTTTTCTAAGACTATAACTCCTAGGGACATTACTACTCATGCATGCATTCTTAGGCCAAAGGACATAAAACAATTTTAAAATCTCCACTGTAATCAAAATTACCTTTAGGGTTCCCATTAAAACATTCAGAACATGTGAAAGAAGCAGTTTAAACTTGGCCTACTTAAAAATCCGGAAATTTAAATTTAAACTTCGAAACCATAAAACGACAACATCAGTTATTAAGAAAAATATCGGAAAAACATGACTATTCCCATGGTTCGACAACGGGCCTCAAACACTCGCCCCGCGTCCTTGGCCTTACACACAAAAACATTTTAAAGCGAAAGGTGAGTATTGCAATACAATACCCGAGTAAGTGACCTCGCTCTGAGGTTTGGGATATCAAACACATACAATCATGACTTTTAAACTTGGTCAAATGTACATATGTGGGACCTAAAACTTTCTCGTATCAACATGACCGTAATACATGACTTTCTTTTTTCTTTAAGTGGTTAATTGGTCATCCCGAGTCATTTCATTTTGAGTCCCTCACGCACCCCTCAGTAATTGTTTGAGTCCCTCATGCACCCTGTATGGATTGAGTCCCTCACAGGACCCTGTATGGATTGAGTCCCTCACAGGACCCACAGTAAACTTGACCCATAGGGTCTCTAATGCATGTTTAACCATGCATACAATGCACTCAGGAGACCAATTTCCACATTTTACTTCAAATCGTTTCATGGCATACATAACATGCATGAGGTCCCATCATCTAACATGACTATAGTGCACAGGTCACGAAACATTATCATTGACATGCAAATCATGACTTTTCACAACAGTTTGAAAATAATACTCTTGTATATAATCATGAAATATTCTCGCATAAAGTACTGTAATATCCTCACTTGCAATTCTGAAATACTCTTACATAAAATACAAAGAGATTCTTACATAAAATACTGAAATATGCTCACATAAAATATTGAGATATCTTCACATGAAATATTAGAGTATTCTTACATAAAATATTGAAATATTCTCACGTAAAATCATTAAAACTTTTCAAGTAAAATAATTAACTAATTTCACATAAAATCATGAAATTCGTTTTCTTGAATCCCATTTAAAAAGGTTCGGCACAAGGTCCCTTACCTATTATATCTCGTTCTAACAAGTCGCAATTTGATTTCTAGCTTCAGGCACTTCCGCTAATCGTAGGGTTAAGATCTTAGGTCGGTTGGACTTAGAACCCTTCCGCTCTATGCACCCCAATCTCAAACACCTAAGACCAAACCATAAAGTATTTTAACAAGTTCTGAGGCCTACACAACAATATTTGGAGCACCTAACAATAATCGATCGCATTTACCAAGATGGAGGCTTACAACCAACTCGGGAGACGGACTGGTCAGAAAACGAGCTAGCTCCGGCGAGTGGCGGCGCGTGCGGTGGCTGACGGCGGCGCGTGTAGTGGTGGATGGCGGCGCGTGTGGATCACGGCGACGGTGTTTCGGCGCGTGCAGAATGGTTTTGCGTCCCTTGTGAGCCGATCTATCCGGAACCAACCTTCAAACCATGAAAACCGGTCGAACACCTAACAAAAAAAAAACTAACTAAACTCACTGTAATATGGGCGGCGGACTGACCTTCAACACGATGGCGGCGCTATGAGGCTCGACGGAAAAATCCGGCTGGTGCAGGCGTGAAGCTCGCGGACGACGGCAACGTTCAGCTTTGCGGTCGATGGCAACCTTCAACTGGTCCGGCGAGCTCCTGGTGCCGTCGACGCTCAGCGGCGTTCAGGCTTTGCGGATTACGCCGGAAATCACGCTCTGGGTCGGCTTCTGATTGGAGACGGCGCGACGGCCTTGGCGGTGGGAGGTGACGCCCGGCGTGCACGCCGGTGGAGCTTCGTGGATTTTTAGTAGCAGAATGCAGAAGAAGAAAGGGGGCGGTCGGCTAGGGTAAGTGATGAGAGAGAGAAGAAGGACGCCTAGGGTTTCGTGCCTCTTATGATTAAATAATAATATTATAATAAGAACCCTAGGTCTTCCCCAAAAACCCAACTACCCTTACCTTAAGCATTTATTACAAAAATGCCATGGACATCTCCTCATCCTCTATTTATTCACATTTGTATACATTTTTCTAAAGAAATCAAATCACTTTAAACCAAATAAAAATTTTGGGTTCACTCTCACCGAAACTGATGAAAATTTACCAATCCGGCCTGACATATAGGTTGTTAGAACGTTAAATAAAATAAGTAATTAGTACCTGTGGTTGTGGTCGTCACATGAAGACTATGACAATTGGTCTCCTGAGTATTTATGCATGGTCAATCATGTATCAGAGACCCTATGGGTCAAACTTATAGGAGTCTGTGAGGGACTTAAACTCATAGGGGTCTGTTAGGGACTCAAATTTATAGGGGTCTATGAGGGACTCAAAACTTATAGGGATCTGGGAGGGACTCAAAACACATAGGGGTTTGTGAGAAAGTTTTCGGTCCTACTAAAGAAGATTTTATGACTTTGAAAGTCATGTTTTAAAATCATGTTGCATGTGTTTGCATTTTTCGACCCCCACTTACTGGGTATTATTTATAATACTCACCCCTTTAGCTTTGTCTTCTTTCTTCCTTTTTTTAAAATGTTTTCAGGTAGAGGCAAGGGCATGCAAGGCGAGTGACGGGGACGCGCTATGAATACCATGGGAACCAAATCATGATTTTTGCACACATGTTTTAGAAAATATTTTAAGTGATGTTGTTTTCTGCTCAAGTAACATAGAGATATTTAAATTGAGGCCAAACTTATTTATGTTTTAAATGTTTTGACTTTGTGGGATTTCTAAATGTTGTTTTGACTGTGTTTTAAATTTTGAGTTGTTCTGAATTTATTTGATGACCTAAAAATGCATGCATATTAAGTAGCGGTCCTAGATAAAGTGAGTCTGAAAAGTAGAGTCGTTACAGTAGGCTTACAAGTTTAATAAAAAACTCGTTGTTAAAGGGTAGATTTTTGTATTTTGATTTTTCGAAGATGTAAAATATTTTGTTTTGCTCTCCAAATTTGAAACTTTTAAAAGGTAGATTTTAGCTTGTAAATAAGAAAGAATAACATTTCATTTTTAATTGTATTTTTCGGCAAAATGATAAGACTTTTTATCTTAAACAAAGAAAAACTTATATATTATTAAACTCATAACTAATAACAAATGAAGATGTATCTTTAACATAATCTAGCTGCTCGTTGCATGCAATTATTTTAAAAGGTACGATAAATCCAAGTAAGCTTTAAGTAAAGAGAGAAAAAGAGAAATTTAGACGAAATTAAAGAAAGGATACTTTATTTATCAATATTGAAATTGAGAGGGAGACATAGGTTAAAAGATATAGGAAGATGAAACATAGACTCTCATGGTGAAAACATGCATCGAATCACCGAAACAGACAATAACATATATAAACGAGTGAATACATATATAATAATAGTAATAATAATCCATTGCAATTATTTATATATATATATATATAAAAAGTTGATTCTTATTTACTTTCGACACATTTTCCTATTGGTCGAATAACACTTGAGTAACACTTGCACCCTTGAGGACAGTCCTCCTTAACGCAACGAATCACTTTACCTTGACGAGGAGCAATTTTGAGATTTTTGTCCTTCATCATTTTTCTCATGAAAACATACATCTCCGCTATTGCATTATCATCATCATTTGCACTAATATTCTCCATTGCATTTGCATTAATATTATTATTATCAGAAGACACAAGTTGTTGAATCATTCCATTTTCCAATTCCATACCAATAGCCATTTGGGCAAAAGAACCCAAAAACATCATCACCACTATTGCCATCACCACACCTACTTTCTTCCCCTCCATCTCTTTTAATCTATTTTGATCTTTTCTTACTTACCAATTCCCCTCTCCACACTCCTCTATTTATACAAATAATTACCTACTTTTTTACCACGTCATATTTCCATTTTATTTTATCATATATTCAATTTATAAGCTTTTTTGAGAGTTTTATTTCAAAACTGCCTTTATTCATTGATTTTTTTTTATCAAATTTCTATTGACAAAATTATTTATAGATATTTTCATTATCATTTCTCTAAAATGACACCAATATTTGAAATTTTTGTTGTATTACATATTATCATTGCTTATAATTCCAAGATAAAAATTGCAGGTCACTTGTATAAATATTTATTACTTGTATAAAAGTTTAAAAAAATGAAAAGATCTTTGATAGTTTTTTTTTTTTTTACACCATATGCAGTGGAAAATTCAAATTTTTTACTTAATTTTGGTAAAAAATATACACTTTATATCAATTGTTCCATAGTTTTAGAGCAAAGAAATGAGTTAGAGACTTAAATAAAATATTTTTAGTAAATTTAGAGCATTCAAGATTTGTAAATGTCAGATGTAAAAAAATAGAGTTTTCGTTACATTTTTTTTAAAATTAAAAGTTCGAAGAATATTGATCAATTAATTTCAAGGTTGATTTAAACTTGGAAGAATTTAAATAAGACTTCTTAAAATTTTAAAGGTTAAAATAGAAATGAGGATAAAAATTTTAGAGGCTGAAACGAAGGGCTAAAATTTAAACTTTTATCGTACGATGATGATAATTGATATTGATAACATAATTTCCCAATACCATCATACTTACGTGCATCATTAACCAATGAGATTGGAGAGCGGGGACTAATAGTCGGGATTGATGCATTTCAGTTAAAAAACCTGAAGTAGCAAAACCTTGGGTAAAAATAGTACTTGGCGCGGTTATTGCGCTTACACTTAAATGGTTTTTATATTTTTTAAAATACGTAAATATATGAATAATGGAGAAACCCCATGAAAGAAATAGTAATGATTCATATAAATCACTTAATGGTAAATGCCTCAAATAAATCCAACGAGTAACTAATAATCCTGTTATACAGAAAAAAGTAGCTATCATGCCCTTTTCGATGATAATTGATATTGATAACATAATTTTAAATTATTAAAACTGAAACTTTTTGTGGTGCAAAATGTAGTTGGCGTGTTAATTATTAAAATTAGAACTTTTTTTTGGTGTAAAATGTAGTTGGCGCATTATTATTAAAACTGAAAATTTTTTAAAGGTATACCTCATAGATCAACACATATGAACAAATTTTAGATGATAAGTTTTGAGTTATGGAGAAAAAAAAAGGTGTTCATTTTCTTGCCAGATGAGTTTTTTTTCGTTTTATAAAAATTCAAAACAAACATACAAAGATAATTTACCATGTAAGAACGAGAAGACAAGAAAAATAGGAATTATGAAATAGATAAGGCCATTAGTATAAAAGGAAAAAAATAAAAGAAGGGAAGAGTATGAAGAAGAATTGTTGGAGTTTTGATATAATTAAATTTATCATTACCTATTAACTTAATTTTTTAGGTTAATTGGTGACTTAACATGGTATCAAAGCGGGAGATGTTGTATGCACTGAGTGGAGTGTTTGGGTTGATTGATAATTTAACATAGTATCACCCAATTAATAGTGCAGCCAACTTCAACACTACATAATTTTTTGGGGGGCAATAAGAATTATGTCTAAATTTAATTAATCAAATTCAAAAAATGTCTAAACAAGTTTTAATTTATAAATATGGCTAAAGTCATTTTTAACTAAAATTTACTAATTGCATTAGGACGAAAATATCCCCGTTGAATATTTATAATTTGTTCTACCTACAAAAGTGGTCAACAACCAGAGTGAGTAAAATACGTTACATTTTTTCAAATAACAAATTCTATGATTGAAAATTAAAATATATATATACATATACCCAATTAATCATCCACGTAAAATTTTCTCCCTTTCTACAACTCAAAGGAATTATAATAATTGAGTATAAATGTACGTATCTATCTACCTAACGTGCAAGAATAAACTAAAAAATCAATCCTCTAAAATACATGTAGTTATTCACTTAATGTTATAATACATCATTTAAAACTCGTTCAGTTTTCTTCAACTTAGTGTATATACTGGAACATACAATTATATTTTTTTAACGTAATAAATAAGTAGAAATATGTGTAAATACATACTGTGTAAGAAAAAATAAAAAAATTAATCCCCACCCATACATGCACGCTAGTAAAGGTAAATAGTTATAGTTATTCACTTACCTAAACCCCCTCACATTTCTCCAACTTAGCATATATGTTTTTTTCTCTAACAAATGAATATAAATGTGCATAAATATCTACTCAATGGTATACTAATGAAATAATATTGGGTCTTCAGAAGACAATAATTAGTAATAAATACCTTACTGACTCAATTTTGTAGATATCGTACAATTGTAAGGATATATATAAAGGTGTATACTTTAATTTTCACAATTAAATTGACTGCAAATCCAAAAAAATAACCCAAGACTTTTTCAATGACCCTCAATTATTATGAGCTTGACTTGTAAATCTTATAACCATGTCTTTATTCCACAAAACATCAAAGAGGATAGGAATGTCGAGAACTCATTTTTAATTTAGCTAACTTATGGGAGAATACCTTGATTATTTAGGTTATTTGAGATTAAATTACTGCTTTGATTAGATCATTGTAAATCCCCAAAGGGTTAGAATCTCATATATTTTACTTGAATGATTAAAATTGTTGTAAATTTCGACCATCTGCGGTGAAGAAGTCAATGGCAAAAATGTATGACAAAAAAACAAAAAAATCGAAGTCAAATATATTCGGCTAGTGTTTTATGATCTTTATAAATATTTTAAAATCATAAAACTTGGGTTTGGCTTGCGAGTGAAGGAGTGCATGTTGTTAAATTCAAGGTCTTTTGTTGAAAGATCAAATTTAAGTTTATAAACTCCAAATTTGGATGACTAAACAAGTAATACATATCAAACGTTATTTAAAACCTTTGAAAAATATATGTATTTATCAAAATATTTTTAAACACTTTTGAAAATATATTATCTTTTAGAGAAAGTATTTAAAAACTTTTGAAAAATATCTACTTCTTATCAATGTTCTTAAAGATTTGAAAAATATCTACTTCTTATCAAAAGTTCTTAAAGACATTTGAAAAAGATATTATATATATTTATCAAAGATCATTAAGAACCTTTGAATATTATATGATCTTTTATCGAACGTATTTAAAAACTTTGAAAAATATGTAGTCATTATCAAAGGTTATTAAAAACTTTTGAGAAAGATATTATATTTATGAAAGGACATTAACAAACTTTTAACAATTATATTATACTTTATTGAGTTCTCAAGGGGGTTTGGGGTTGACCATTGGACTGCGTCTATGATTGGTCTTGAGTATGAACCCTTTTAGACTGGTTGATTGACTATATGGATCTAGCCTTTGGGTCGGAACTTTGTTGATTTGGTTCTCCCATTTGGACTTTTGCCTAGAATTGACCCTAAATTCATATAACCTAATTGCATAAATGAATTTTTGCTAATTTAATTTAAGGATGTTACAAATTTAATTAATCTCTAATTAAAAGAAGAAAAAAAAACTTTGTCACTCATTTGAATGGTGTCATGTCAATCTTTGATTAGTCAAATTTTCTATTCTAACAAATGTCCCTTTCCGAGATTTATACACTAGTAGGTGTAAATGAATCTAAAAAAATAGAATTGGGAGTCAAAATTCAAGATGTTTACTCTTAATTTGAACTTCATTTGATATGTCGATCATGTTATGAGTGCTAACAAAGTCCCACATTTAGCTAGAGAGGGGATTGATCATGGGTATATAAGTAAGGACAATTGTCTCCATTGGTATAAGGTCTTTTGGGGGAACCAAAAACGAAGTCATGAGGGTTTATGCCCAAAGTGGACAATATCATTATCGAGATATGTATGTTGGCTTTTTGGCCCTTAATCTAGACCATTTAGAGTGTGACATGTGGACTTATGGAAGAATGACAATTGTTGTGCTTTTTGTTTGTTTTAAAATAATATATATATATATATATATATTTTATATTATTTCTTTTATAATATTATTTACTTTTTACTTTTTAATCTCCACCATCCATTTCTGTAACGCCCCTACTTTTCTATAACTAAACTCTTTGGGACATTACTACACATGCATGCATTTATAGGCCAAAAGATATAAAACGATCTTTAAATCTCCACTGAAAACAAATTGTCTTTAGGGATCCCATTAAAACATTCAAAACGCGCAAAAGAAGCAGTTTAAACATGGCCTATTTAAAATCTGGAAAGTAAAGTTAAACTACGAAAACATAAAATGACAACATCGGTTTTAAAATAAAATATGCTCACGGAAGACATGTCTATTCCCATGGTCCCGGCAACGCGCGCCTCCGTCACTCGCCTGCACGTCCCTTGGCCTTACACAAAAACATTTTTAAAAGAAAGGATGAGTATTGCAAAACAATACCCGATAAGTGACCTCGCTCACCGAGGTTTGGGATATGCAAACACATGCAATCATGACTTTTAAACTGTTCAAATGTACATATGTGGGACCTAAAACTTTCTCATATCGTCATGACTATAATACATGACTTCCTTTTTTCCTTTAAGTGGCCAATTGGTCATCCTGAGTCATTTCATTTTGAGTCCCTCACAGACCCCTGTAATCATTTGAGTCCCTCACAGACCCCTGTATGGTTTGAGTCCCTCACAGACCCCTGTATAAATTGAGTCCCTCACAGACCCCTGTAATTTGACCCATAGGGTCTCTAATGCATGTTTAACCATGCACATAATGCACTCAGGAGACCAATGTCCACATTTTTCATCAAATCATTTCATGGCATACATAACATGCATGAGGTCCCATCATTCAACATAACAATATTGTACATGCCACAAACATCATCGTCAATATGCAAATCATAATTTCCTCATAGACAGTTTGAAGATAATGCTTTTGTAGGAAATCATGAAATATTCTCATACAAGTTACTGTCATATCTTCACATGAAATTCTGGAATACTCTTACATAGAATACAGAGATATTCTCACATAAAATACTAGATTAAACTCACATAAAATATTAGAGTATTCTCGCATGAAATTTTGAAATATTCTCGTGTAACATCATTAAATCTTTTTAAGTAAAATAACGAGCTAATTTCACATAAAATAATGGAGTTCATTTTTTTAATCCCTTTTAAAAAAATTCGGCACAAGGTCCCTTACCTTAGTTCGAATTCTACTCCAAAACCTAACCCGAGCTCCTAGACTACTCTTCTTTTAGTGAAACCTGATTCACACCACAATTCCAAGTTCAATCTCCAAGCATTCACTAAATCCATAATCATAAGGTACTTAAATTACGTTATTAAGGTTTCATGTCCCGCTTACCTCAAGTTCGAAGCGAATACCTAAACTTCCTTAGTTCGCCTTGACTTTTGACCCTCAATTCCGCTCCAAACTCGGTCCCTACAATGCGTTGAAGCGATGAGCTCAAGTTCTCAATTAGGCGCTTAGATAAACAATAGGTCACGAATACTTCTTCATCAAATTCGAAACTTAACACGAACGCTCACCGGGCTGTACGTGCGTGGTTGGCGTGAGATCTTTCGTGCGAACCGGTGGATGAAAGCGGCTGCGAACGGAGCTTGCGAACGGCTGGACCAGAACGAGTTTACCGGCGGCAACGTCGCGCGATCGGCGGCGGCGCGATGCGAGGTCACGCGCTAGGAGCTCGTCTGCAGTGGCGCGGCGTCGTGGTGACGGCGGGTGATGGAATCCGACTTGGCGGGTGGAACGATTCACGGCGGCGGCCGACGGACGCGCGACTCTCGAAATCTGCGGCGGTGGGACCTTCAGTGCGATCCGGCGGAAGGCTCGCGGCGGTGGCGTTGCGAGGAGTTCGCGGGCCGGAGGAGAACCTACTCGAGGTCGGCCGAGAGCGCCGGCCGCCGCCTTGAGTAACTTGCCGCGCGAGACGTGGATGCTGCTCGCGTGTTTGGAGCTCCGGCGAGCTCTCCGTACGTGAACTGCAGAAAGGAGTAGCCTTTATTTGTGTGTTTGCCGGCGAGCACAGTTGGAGTAGATGAGAGCGGATGGCTTGCTTGGCCAGTAGGAACAACTTCGGGAGATGGTCGGCTAGGGCAAGGAGGAGGAGAAGGAGATGTTTGTCAATCTAGGGCTAGGGTTTTCTTTTGGATTAAATATCAAGGAGACTAAGAGATTAGGGTTTAGGTCAAATTCCAAATACCACAACAATCCCTTCTTTAAACCCTAATAACTAAAATGCCATTGACCCTTCCCCTTCTTTTAATTTTAACCCAACATAAATTCTCTAATGGAGAATATTTTGCTTTAAACTAATAAAATCAAAGACTCATTAACACCGAGCTTGATGAGATTTACCAATCCGACTAGACATACACAGGTTGATAGAACGCTAAATACTATAAATATTAGTACCTGTGGTTGTGGTCGTCACAATTTCTCTTTTACCACAATCCAACAGTCCAAATTAAAATTATATTTTTACCTCTTTTCCCTCCCTTCTTATACCATCTTCTTCTCCAAAATTCTACAACTTTCAATCTTCAAAAAATCTCAAAAATCCTTCATTATTGCTCTCTCCAAACTCTCAATTTTTTCTTTTCATCTTATTCTTGAGAGAGATTTGAATTGTTAGTGAGAATTAATTTGTGTGAGCTAAGATTTGTATATTCACTCTTTGGGAGACTTTCTCATCTTGTTCTTCATTTTTTAAACCTTGTAAGGGTTTCTCTTGATCCCTAAAAAGAGTGATTGTAAAGGTTTGATCCTGAACTGTGGAAAGGATCGAGTTTGCCCTTGAACCCATAAAAAGAATGGTATAACAATTGGGCTCTAATCCATGGAAAGAGTTGGTAAAATTTTTATTCAAATTCCCAAGAGGCGCTTGGGGAGTGGAGTAGGTCGAGTTTGACCGAACCACTATGAAATCACTGTCATCTTCTCTAACTTTTTCCTATTTATTTTTGCAATTTATTAGTAACAATTTATGCATGCTTTGATTTATTCTTAATTGCTAAGTATTAGATAGAATTAATTTTTCATAGTTTTTATCTATCTTGCTTATTGCATTAATTTTTTTTCTTTTAAAAAGTTCGTTAATTAATATTTTTTAGCATATTTAGCAAAAAGTTTAATTAAACTCTATTCACTCCACCGATCCAATAATGTGGAGGTCCGTTGTCCTTATCAAATCTAATCAAAATATGTTTTTTTTCAATAATTTTGATTTTTCTAGTTTTGACACAATTTTTTGACTAATTCGTCAAAAATATGAGTTCGGGTCATAATTTTGACTTTTCTGCTCGACAAACGTTGATTTGAATGTCGATAGAATTTATACTCTACCTTGTCTCAAAATTCAAACTTGGGACAATGTTAAAATTGTACTAAACTTTATTTGAAATTGGAATAGGATTTAGATTTTACATAACTTTTGTTTAAACTTGGAATAAAATTTGTAGCTAAGTGCTTGGAATGAAATTGTACCAGGGCTTGAAACAGTTCTATTGGTGGTGTGGTATGAAGACTTGCAGATTTTGTAGCTGAGACAACAAAACTTTTGCAACCTTTGAGTGTGCCACAGTGGAAATGGGAGGAGGCGTCTATGAATTTCATTATTGGTTTTCTCATTATAACTAGAGAGTTCACAATGATTTGAGTCATTATTGATAGACTTACTAAGTTAGCTCACTTTCTTCCTAGAAAGTCGATGTATGCAGTTGAGAAGTGGGCTCAGTTGTACATAGAATAGGTGGTCAGGCTTCACGGAGTTCTTGTGAAGATTGTTTTGGATAGAGATTCTCATTTCACTTATAACTTATGGTTGGGTTTTCAGGGAGATTTAGGCTCAGAGTTCAACTTCAGTAAAACTTTCCATCCCCAAACTGACGATCAAACATAGAGCTTAAACTATATCCTTGAGGATATGTTACGAGCTTATGCTCTAGACTTTCCAGGCAGTTGGGATTCTCACCTTCATTAGATGGAATTTTCTTATAATAATAGTTATCAAGCGATGATTAGTATGACACCTTTTAAGGCTCTTTATGATAGAAGGTGCAGATCACCAATTTATTGGGGTGAAGTCAGTGAGCGCAAATTGTTAGGGTCTGAGTTGTTACAGGTCACTAATGAGGCAGATCAAATGATCAAAGCAAGGATGTTGATAACCCAGGACAAGCAGAAGAGCTACGCTGATGTAAGGCGTAGAGATTTGGAGTTTGCAGTCGGTGACCATGTGTTCTTGAAGGTTGCGCCGATGGAATGGGTGTTGAGGATTGGCAAGAAAGAGAAACTCAATCTGAGGTTCATTGGCCCAATTTGAGATTTTGGAGCGAGTTGGCTCAGTTGCTTATAGGTTGACGTTGTCACCTTCGCTTTTAGCTGTTCATAACGTCTTCCATGTGTTGATGTTGTGTAAATATCCGTTAGATCCATCTCACGTGCTTGATCACAAGTGTAACGCCCGTGTTTTTCATGTTAATTAAATTATTTTTGTTGTTAAGTTAAATGAAAAATATTCAAGTTGGGCCTTTAAAATAAATAATGTGATTTAGTATTTTGTGCAAACTAAAGAGAATTAATAATTGAGGTTTTAATCAAGTTTTGTGGTAAAACTGTAGTAAATAGTTAAGATGAGGGGCATTTTGATAATTTGCGTAAAGGTAAGGGAATTAGGATTTTCTTTTCTTTTGGTCTGGCACGTTCTTTTAGGCATTGGCCCCATCTCCTTCTTCCTCTTCACGTGAGAAGCTGCTGGAAAGAGAGGGAGAGCTCAACCATCGTTCGTCAGGCGTCCAACAGCTCTCTTCGACAACCTCACCATCCTCGGCTTCTTCAAAGTTGTCCAGTTCGATTAGTTCGATCCTCGAAGTGTGTTTTAAACCTTCATTTGTGATAACTTCGTCTAACTATTATTAGATTAAAGATAATATTATTTACGTGTGAATTGATTAGGAATTTAATGAACTTGATTAGAGGTTCGATTGTTGGGCAAACTATGTTGAGTTAGAGGCGAAATTTTAAGGATCTTGGAACTAAAGCTTAGTAAGGGATTTCTTACAAATTATTTGAAAGAGGGAGTAAATATGTTTTGAAAGATTTATTTAAAAGATGAATTTCAAAGGTTTATCCCAAAATATGAATTTTAAGGATTTATTTCAAAGGATGATTTCCAAAGATTTATTCCAAAGACTTGAATCTTGAAAGGGAATAGTTCATAGGGTTTAAGAGGACCCTCATTGATTTGATTTTTAGAGGAATTAGAAAAATAATTTCATCTTGAAATTTGAGAGGATTCTAGGTGATTTAAGGGTTTAAGAAGACTTGAGTAAAATAATTTTCAAATGATTTAGAAAAGAATTTCATCTTGGAATTTGAGAGGATTCTAAATGATTTAAGGGTTTGAGAGAACCCGAACAAAAATGATTTTTTTAGTTTTTGAAAACAAGTTTTGACCCAGTTATTTATATTTACATATATTGAGATTTTTACTCATGTTATTGTGATGAATATATGTTTTAATTGTGAATGTATTTATGATTATATGACTGTCATGAATTGTTGCATCATTATGAATATATATGTACATGTGATTGATGAACGAGACTTCATGCATACTGTTTGTTCATCAAAATTGTTTCGAAAACTGTAGCAATTAATTGGAGTTCGAGAGGACTCCACATAAAGTTGGGTTTGAGAGGACCCATACGAGTTAGAGGTTTGAGAGGACCCTAACTGATTGAGATGAATTAATTGTCCACATGAATCCGAAAAGAAAATAGTCATGATTTATGAAGAAAGTTTTAGGTCCCACCAAAAAAAGTTTTATGATTTTAAAAGTCATGTTGCATGTGTTTACATTTCTCAACCCCACCTACTGAGTATTATTATAATACTCACCATGGGAACTAAGTCATGATTTTCGCATACATATTTTAGAAAGTATTTTTTTTAGTGATTTTGTTTTCCGCTTAAGTAGTATAGAGATTTTTAAATTTAGGCCAAACTTATTTATGTTTTAAATGTTTTGACTTTTTGGGATTCCAAAATGTAGTTTTGACTATATTTTAAATTTGACTTGTTCTTATTTTATTTGATGGCCTAAAAATGCATGCATGAATAGTAATGATCCTAAGAAAAGAGTTTTAAAAATAGGGTCGTTACAAGTACAAGTCCTTGCAAGTAAATGAAGACTTAAGCTATGAAGAGAAGATAATGTGGATTTTGGAAAGTAATCGGAAGAAGCTTCAGAACAAAGAGATGGATTTAGTCAAAGCTCTTTGGCAGAATCATCTATGTGGAAACGCCAGTTCTCACTAGAATCACCAAATTCACCAGTTCTGTCAAAGCCCTTTGGCAGAATCACCAATCCTTTGGTAAATTATCTTGGTAGGTTTGCTTTTATTTTTTATAGAACGAAAAAAAAAACCCTCATCTGCCAAGAAATGAACACCTATTTTTTCTCCATAACTCAAAACTTATCACCTAAAATTTGTCCATATGTGTTCTCTACAATGTTTAGGAAGTATATATGTAGATTATTTATATAATTGAAGTATTATTATTTATTGACTAAATAGATTATTTATATAAGTGAAATGTTGTTGTTGGTATAGTATATAGATTGTTCACCAATTTGTAATTTATTTTTTGAGTATATGGATTATTTATATAATCCAAGAGATGCCTTCATAGAGAAAATGAATGTTTATACAAATTATAGAGTACATATATTATTTAAACAAATGAAATTCCAAAAAAAAAAAAATTTAAGGAAAACTTATAAGAGAGACTTCAAAAATTTTAGTCAAGCCCCCTTTAAAATAGCCATAATGCAGTATAAAAAATGGTTTCAACCTAAACAGGGTTGTAACGCTCCAAGTTCAGGATTCATGCAATCTGGCCACATCACCATACCAACAACATAGAATTACTTAAAGCTAAGCACGTTTAACTTTGGAGTTCCTATGATTGAGCCACCCAAAAGAAATGTGCACCTTATTAGTATATATATGTAGTAACTATTAATTCTTTTAAGCATTTCTCAACCATACTTTCATACTTTTCAACCATATTTTCGTATCCTCAGGATCCTTCACATTCAGACATGATCCTGATTGTACCCCTCCTTATCTTGGGTGTCACAATAGCTCATAGGTAATTGACAACTAAGGCCTCGTTTAATAATGTTCTTGTCTCCTGTTTCTTGTTTCTCTTTCTCATATTTTAAGAAACAGACTTGTTTGATAATTCATCCCGTATCTTGTTCCCAAAATTTGAGAAACGTTTCTAATCCCAATTTTAGAAACTACAAATAATAGTTTCTGTTTGTTTCATTTCTTTTTATATTTAAATGTTACTAAAGGGGGTGTTTGGTCTATGGTTTTGGGTTAGGGTGGTTTTGAGTTCCAAAACCAAAACTAGGTCTAGTGCAAGGGGTTTTGAAACACAACCTCATAGGTCACTCTGATGCAACCCTATGAGTTTTGTACCATATTTTCCACTTCCATTTGTCGTTTTCCATTTTCGACGACCATTCCGACAACAACTCCAATGACAACTTCGACAACAACTCCGACGATTACTCCGGTGACTCGACCAACTCCGATGACAACTCCGACGACTACCAACAATGAAAACTCTAACGATTACACGGGTGATCCGACCAACTTCGCCGACGACCACATCAGCAACCCGACTAACTTTAATGAAAACTCCGACGACTGCCTGATCACTACCGATAACAAAAACTTCGACGACCATACCGGCGACCCGACCAACGGGACAATTACCTTCATCGATAATTATATTGAAAACTCTATAAATTAATTTAACGATCACTCTTACGACTCGACCACCCCAACAACTTAATATTTTGATGCCCCAACCACCGCAACCCTGACTGGTCCGAACCACCAACAATGACCATCTGACAACCACTTCGACTACTGAACAACCCATAACCATAGTTGAATATCACTCTGACGACTTAACAATCATAGTTGACAACCACCCAAAAAATTTGACCACCTAGCAACCATTGTCGATGACCACCTAATGACCACTTCAATGACCCAACCACCCAAAATCATTGTTGACAATCACTTGGTGACCACCCAACAATCCAACCATCATATTTACCACTCTGGCAACGACTCCAGCGACTCCAAGGACTCGACCACTTGACAACTACTGTCATAACCACCAAACGAACACTTTGACGACATGACCACCCTGATGACCATTCCAACAACCTACGACAACCTAACTACTGTGCAATCACCATCGACGACCTTCGACAACCAACCACCCAACCACCTAGTCAATTTTTCAAAATGTAAAAAATTAAACAAAAATGGTTACTAACAACCATTATATATTTGAAATAAGTTTCAAAATACTATACAAAATATAGTTTCTAATATTTTAATTTCTAAAAATTGCCTCATATTGGATTCTGTTTAGTCCAATTCATGTTGGAAATGAGAATTCAAATTTTATAACTCATTTATCTTTGAAATATGTTTTAAAATACAGTGAACAATTTTATTTAAATTCCATAATTTCTTAAATAAGCTTCCAATATTTTAATTTGTACAATAGAATTCCAAAAATATATCTATGAATATTTTGTGAAATAGAGTTTTCTTTAATATCTTAGATAAACTTCTAAAATTTTTAATCTCTAAAATAGAGTTTCAAAAATAGGTTTTTGAATACCTTATAAAATAGAGTTTTAGATTGTGACGACCACCACCACAGGTACTAATTAATGATTGTATTTGACGTTCTATCGTTAATTATTATTTTCCCCCTTGAGATTGGATTTACTTTGTTAATGATTAAAAGAAAAAGGAAGTGACAATGGCATGTTGGTGATAAATGTCTAAATTAGGGTGATAAATAGCACTTGGTTTGACCTAATTGACTAGTATTTAAGCTCCTTATCTTGAAGATGTAAAAAGAAAACCTAACCCTAGCCACCAACATCTTCTCCTTCTCCTATTTTGCCCTAACCCTAACCCTAGACAAAAAAAAAGAGAATACACTTCGATTTCCTTCTTCTTGTAGGTTGCCCGACCGGAACCCTAGCCCTCTACCGCCGCTGACGAGCCGACCGGAGACCCCAGCCATCCACGAACGAAGGCCGTGCAGCAGCCGCCGCCGAACCTCGTTCGAAATCCTCGAGCCGGAGCCTTCCCAGCCATCCATCCGCCTCGTCTGCAGCCCGAGTACGAAGAGCTCGCCGGAGCTGAGTGCTTTCGTTCCAGCCGCCCACATCCGCGAGTCTACGCCGATCTCCACGTCGCCGTCCAAGCCGTCGAATAGAAGACCTCGTTGCGCCGCGCTGTCAGCAAGTCGAGGCTCCAACCGAACCGCCGAGGGAAAACGGCGAGCAGCCGTTCGTTCTTGCTCCAGACTTCACGGAGCGCCGCCGCTCGCGTCTGCACGCCGGAGGCCGCACGAGGTTGACGCCGCCTGCACGTCGAAGCTTCAACAACGAGTCGTTCACGCGTCTGCGGCACCGCCGTTCGCCTCCGCGTCCGGAGAGATCGCGCGCGAGTGCGATCACGCCGCCGAGTCCGACCGGTGGCCGTTGTTCGTCGTTACTGTTGAAATCGAAAGTGTTCGAGGCCAAAGTCGCGAATTAGGTGAGCCACGCGAAACCCTCTTCTTTTTGGAATATAGGATTATTCGGATCTGATTCGCATGAAATTATCGTAGGAACGAGCTGAATTTCGAGTTCAAGACTCCCAAGCTTCGGAGCAAACAAACCCACGTTCGAATTATTATTCGGGTCAAGGTAATTGGTGCAAAGTGAGAATTATAGACGCTTGCGTATTTAGATTTCCGTATATAGAATGAACTTGTAACGCCCCAGGCCCAGGATCTCCTGCGACCTGGTTGCGTCACTATATCATCCATGACTGCTTGCAAGAGTGAAGACATTATCCCCACAAACCAACACGGGGTCCTTTCAGCATGCTTTGTCCTCACTCACATGCTCCCTAGGAAAATTCCCAGGAGGTCACCCAACATAGAATTGCTCCAAGCTAAGCACGCTTAACTGTGGAGTTCCTATGATTGAGCCACCGAAAAGGAAGGTGCACCTTGTTGGTATAGGTAGTAGCTATCAATTCTTTTAAGCCTTTCCCAATTATACTTTCACATCCTCGCATGTACCCCTTTTCCTCGGGCACCATGCTTTCATATCCTCGGGATCCTCTCATTCGGATGTGGACTCGGTTCATTCATGTACCCTCTTCCTCTAAGCGTCACATGCCCACCAGCTTCCGCCTTGGTTCGTCCCCGAACCACATCTTACTGGAAGAGGTTTCTCTTTGATACCATTTGTAACGCCCCAGGCCCAGGATCTCCTGCGACCTGGTTGCGTCACTATATCATCCATGACTGCTTGCAAGAGTGAAGACACTATCCCCACAAACCAACACGGGGTCCTTTCAGCATGCTTTGTCCTCACTCACATGCTCCTAGGAAAATTCCCAGGAGGTCACCCAACATAGAATTGCTCCAAGCTAAGCACGCTTAACTGTGGAGTTCCTATGATTGAGCCACCGAAAAGGAAGGTGCACCTTGTTGGTATAGGTAGTAGCTATCAATTCTTTTAAGCCTTTCCCAATTATACTTTCACATCCTCGCATGTACCCCTTTTCCTCGGGCACCATGCTTTCATATCCTCAGGATCCCTCTCATTCAGATGTGGACTCGGTTCATTCATGTACCCCTCTTCCTCGGGCGTCACATGCCCACCAGCTTCCGCCTTGGTTCGTCCCCGAACCACATCTATTGTGACGACCACGATCACAGGTACTAATTATTTATTTTATTTAGCGTCCTTTCAACCTGTGTGTGCCTAGTGAATTGGCGAGATTCATCAAGCTCGGTGTTAATGAGTCCTTGATTTTACTTAAGTTTAAAGCCGAATATTCTCCTTTAGAGTTCTATTTATTAAAATTAAGGGAAAAAGAAGGAACGATGGCTCTTTGATCACTAATCACTAAATGAGGGGTATATAGGACTTTTAATTATTGGCCCAATTTTGTAGTATTTAAGCTTCCTAAAGTTCAAATTAAAGAGAACCTAACCCTAAACACATTGAGGCAAAACCCTAGCTCAAACCCTAACCCTAATTTTCCATCATCTTCTTCTTCTCTTGTTTTTGCCCTAGCCGACCGCCCTCCCTCTCTTCTTTGTCACTGCTCCTACCGCCGGCCGGAATCACGAACGGACGAACCCTTCAATTTCTCACGCCGGCGAACTCACGAACGGAAGTAAGCCGTGCAGCCGCTCGGACCAGCAAGCCTCGACTGAAGGCTGATCAGTAGCTCCCGTCGAAGCCACCCGAAGCCTCGGACGGAGACGCCTCCAAACCACGAGCAGGTCCTCTTCCGATCCGCGAACACCCTAGCGCGGAGTTGCCGCCGGCGAGCCCTGCAGCGTCGAGTTCCTACGCGCGAGCGAGCCATCCGCAAGACTTCGCCTGACTTCACGTCACTCCAGTCGAGAAACGCCGCCGAACCACGAACACCTGCCGCCGTTGAGTCTTCACGGCCGAAAGCTTCCACGAGTAGACCGCAGTCGATCGCGATTTCCTCCCTCCAAGCTGCAGGTTCTTCCCAGCCGTTAGTTGAAGCCATTCCTTGAAGCCGATCGCCAGATCACGATCACGAACAGCAACCGTACGCGAGTTCCGTTCCTCCCAGCCGCAGCTCCTGCCGGATCTACAACGCCGGCCAGCAACGGTACAATAGCTTCGAGTTCAGCCCGGTGAGCGATCGGTTTAAGTTTCGTTCTTGATTGAGAATTAATCTTGACCTAGTGATTATCTAAGCGTATAACCGAGAGTCTAAGCTATTTATTTCGAACACAATTTGTAGGGATTAAACTTGGAGCGGGATTTGGAGGTTAATAACCAAAACGAACTAAGGAATATTAAGCCCTCGCGTTGAACCCGAGGTAAGCGGAGCATGAAATTGTAAGGACTTGATTTAGGTACTTCTACTATTATGGATTTAGTGAAGGCTCGGTGAATAATTTCGAATTGTTGTGTGGATCAGGTCCCACTAAAGGAAGAGTAGGCAAGGAGTTCGATTAGGTTTTGGAGCGAAGTCGGAACTAAGGTAAGGGACCTTGTGCCGAACTTTTTAATAGGATTGAAGAAAATGATTTTCATGATTTCATGCGAAATTAGTTTATATTTTTCATATGAAAATATACAGATATTATCGTGAGAATACTTAATATTTTATGTGCAAATATTTCAATGCTTCATGTGGAAATAAACTATTATTTTATGTGAGAATATTCTCGTATTCTATGTAAAAGTATTCCAAAGATTTCATGTGAGAATATGACATAATTTGTATGAGAATATTTCATATTTTCCTACAAAAGTATGATCTTCAAACCGCTCATGAGAAAAGTATGATTTGCATATCGACGATGATGTTTGTGACATGTGCACTATTATTATGTGAATGATGGGACCTCATGCATGTTATGTATGCCACGAAATGAATTAATGAAAAGTGTGGACATTGGTATCCCGAGATCATTATGTGCATGGTCAAACATGCAATAGAGACCCTATGGGTCAAATTACAGAGAGTCCATGAGGACTCAAATTATTACGAGTGTCCGTGAGGGACTCAAACTATTACAGGTCCAGTGAGGACTCAAAACGAAATGACTCAGGATGACCAGTCGGCCACACAATTAAAAAGGAAGTCATGGATTAAAGACCTGACAATATGAGAAAGTTTTAGGTCCCGCATATGTATTTTACGAATAAGTTTAAAGGTCATGATTGTATGTGTATGCATATCCCAAACCTCGGAGCGCGAGGTCACTTCACTGGTATTGTTCTCGCAATACTCACCCTTTCTTTTAAAAATGTTTTTCAGGTAAGGCCAAGGGCGTGCAGGGCGAGTGACGGAGGCGCGTTGCTAAAAACCATGGGAACCGACATGTTTTCCGCATATTCTTGTTTTAAACTGATGTTGTCTCTATGTTTTATTTGGAGTTTAAATTTGCCTACAGTTTTAATAGGCCATGTTAAATTGACACTTTTATCTGTTTTAAATGTTTTGATTTGGGATCCCTAAAGACTATTTACATTTATTTGGAAGTTTTCTTTTAAGATCTTTTATCTCTTGGCCTATAAATGTATGCATGTGTAGTAATGTCCCTAGGAGTTGGTCATAGATAAGTAGGGGCGTTACAGTTGGTATCAGAGCCCTAGGTTTAAGGGTTCTGTAGACTTGCTTACAGAGTAAGCACAGAGTAGTTCCCATGGTTGAACAACGCGTTCCAGTCACCGCCAGGTACGTTCTGATATTTTATTAATTAAGTAAATGAGTATGATATGATCTTGGTTTTATGCATATACATGAACTTAAAACCCCAAGGGGTGATCCTATTTTTTGGTTAGAAAGTAAAGAAACTGAGTTAGAAACTCTCTGTATTGTAGTATCGACAAAATGCCACCTAGAGGTCGAGGGGAGGTAGGGGGCGTGGTAGGGGCCGGGAGGCAAGGGAGGAAACGTTGGCGCCCAACCGGAATTACCACTGAAGCAGGAAGAGGTTGCTCCACCCGTCACGAGACCTCCCCGGGACCACCCGCCACCGGGAGAATGTACTGCGCAGCTGCCCCAGCAGGCGGATCAAGGGAACGCCAACGTTATGACTATGATGGTGGAGGCTATGCAGAGTCCGAGTGCGAGCTCACAGTAGCCACTCGGTGGCCCAAGCGAATCGAGGGCGAAACGATGCAACTCGAGTCTCGATACCGAAGGACTTCGTGAAGTATGATCCTAGATCTTTCGATGGGTCTTCCAAAGTGACCCCACCGTGGTGAGAGTTGTGGTGTCCTCCATCGAGACTATCTTGATTGATGAACCGCCTCGAGGACCGGAGGGTGTCTGTGCTACCTTCATGCCGAGGATGACGCGTATTTATGGTGGGAGTCCGCCCGAGGAACCATTGTCGCCAATGAGAAACGATTACACGAATCTGTTTAAGGAAGCGTTACGGCGGAAATTTTATCCTCTGCCGCACTCGTTACGGAAGCGGCGTAATTTTTACAGCTTGCCGAGCGGGAGGGCGGTGGAAGTATACGAGAGGAATTTACCTGTCATCACGCTTTGCCCCCGAACCGGTTGACACGAGGCAAAAGAAAACAGAGCGCTTCATTATGGGATTGGATGAGAATGTTCGAGGCTTTATTCAAGCACTAGCACCTCCCGATTATGCCTCCGCAGGTGAGAGTGGCGACTGATTTGGGTGCTGACGCGCAGATCGCACACAGGCCAGTGTAGGTTAACCTGGGCGACCATGGCAAATCATAAGAGGAAGTGGGACCACCAAATTCTAGCTCACGGCGTCCCAGCGTACACCGCATAGACCAGGACATTTTCGTGCGAGTTCAGGTCGGAAGCCACAAGTCAGCGAGAACGGAAATAACGGTGGAGATAAGCCACGCATTGCAAAGATTGTGGTAGCGACATTGGGGTGAGTGTTTGGCGGTCCGGAGTGTGTTTCAGTGTGGGAAAGAAGGGCACAGAGCTAATAGCATTTGCGAGTCAAGC
Organism: Trichosanthes cucumerina; assembly: GCA_036507285.1. Classification (NCBI taxonomy): domain Eukaryota; kingdom Viridiplantae; phylum Streptophyta; class Magnoliopsida; order Cucurbitales; family Cucurbitaceae; genus Trichosanthes; species Trichosanthes cucumerina. The sequence goes on along the minus strand of CM071842.1, from coordinate 67,476,252 downwards.
CAAAGACTAGCCAACCTCGGGTTATCAATAGTGGGCTCTTTGTGAAGCCGGTTATACATCGGAGAGCTTATGCAAGCACCAGTAGAGACATCTATGGCTCGGACTCGGTGGGTTCTGGTACACTTCCATTACTTGGGCACCTTGCCTTTGTATTATTTGATTACAGTTCTACACACTCCTTTATTTCTCGCATCCTTTGTAAGTCAAGTGAGTTAGAACTAGAAACGATTCTGATGATGCTCTGTCTGTCTCCACTCTGCGGGATAAATTTGTTAGCCAATATGAAAGTCAAGGATGGTAGTGTGACCATCGCAGACCATGAGTTAGCAAATGAATCTAGTAGTCTTAGACATGTTTGACTTTGATGTCATTTTGGGCATGGATGGTTAGCGCAGAACCATGCTTGCATTGTTTGTTTTCAGGAAAGGAGGTAGTGTTCACTCCTCCCGACCAACTTTAACTACGAGTTGAGAGGCACGATAGCGGGAAAGTAGGCCTAAGGTAATTCGCCCTTAAGGCCGAAAGTTATTACATCGGGGAGCTTGGGGCGTCTTAGCTTGCATACTAGATGCAAGGTGCACAGAGATCTCAGTGACATCGGTACCAGTGGTGAATGAATTTACAGACGTCTTCCCCGAGGACCTCCCCGGAATACCTCCGGTCAGAGAGGTAGATTTTAACATCGGATTGGAATTGGGGACGACCCCGATATCCAAGGCCCCGTACAGAATGGCACCGGCAGAGTTGAAAGAACTAAAAATGCGATTACAAGACTTGCTAGACAAGGGGTTTATACGCCTGCCGTTTCGCTTTGGGAGCCCCTGTATTGTTCGTGAAAAAAAGAAAGAAGCGGATCCATGCGCCTGTGTATAGATTACAGGGAGTTGAATAAAGTTACGATCAAGAATAAATACCCTCTCCCCAGAATAGATGATCTGTTCGATCAGTTGCAAGGAGCAACAGTGTTCTCCAAGATTGATCTGAGATCAGGCTACCATCAGTTGAGAATCAGTGAAGAGGACATCCCTAAAACAGCATTCAGATCACGTTATGGGCATTACGAGTTCACGGTGATGCCGTTTGGTTTGACCAATGCTCCTGCCGCTTTCATGGACTTGATGAACCGTTTGTTCAAAGAATTTCTTGATACATTCGTGATAGTATTCATCGACGATATACTGATATACTCCAGGTGTGATGAAGATCATGAAAGTCACTTGAGAAAAGTTTTAAACACGCTGAGGGAGAATAAGTTGTATGCAAAATTCTCCAAGTGTGAATTCTGGCTCAGACAGGTATCTTTCCTAGGGCATGTTGTGTCCGGAAAGTGAGAGTCTCTGTTGACCCGGCAAAAGTGGAGGCCGTCACACGGTGGCCTCGTCCACCACCGCTATGGTGAGGTGCGTAGTTTTCTGGGTCTTGCGGGGATACTATAGACGTTTCGTGCGGGATTTTGCCAAGATAGCCATGCCCATGACCCACCGACGCGCAGAGAAACTCATTCGTTTGGGATGATGATTGTGAGGCGAGTTTCCAGGAACTCAAGTACAGATTAGTGTCAGCCCCGATTCTTACAGTTCCCGAGGGAACAGGGAGTTTGGTGGTTTACAGTGATGCTTCTAAGAAAGGTTTGGGTTGTGTTCTAATGCAAAGACGGTAAGGTAATAGCCTATGCATCCCGACGCGATTAAAAGACGCATGAGAGGAACTATCCAACTCATGATTTGGAGCTAGCAAAGAGTGGGTCTTTGCATTGAAGATCCGGAGACACTACACGTATGGCGAGAAAATTGATTTTTTACAGATCATAAAAGTCAAGTATCTGTTCACCCGAAGGAATTGAACATGAGGCAACGCAGATGGTTGGAATTAGTGAAGGATTATGATATTGACATACAATACCACCCCGGTAAGGCTAACGTAGTGGCCGATGCCCTCGATGAAAGCGGTGCATACTTCAAAGACGAGTTCATCGATGCGAGCGAGAGTTACGAGCGAGTTTGCACGAGCCAAAATCGCGGTACTAGTAGGAAAGACCACGGCTCAGTTGGCTCAGTTAACGGTACAACCAACCTTGAGACAACGCATTGTTGAGTCTCAACAGAAAGACCCTCAGTTAGTGGAAAAACTCACTGCAGTAACTACAGGTGAGTTGACAGAGTTTTCCCTATCCACAGATAGAGGATTATTATTTCAGGGACGATTATGTGTGCCAGACGATGACAAGCTGAGAACCGAGATCTTGGCGAAGCCCACAACTCACCATTTTCTATGCATCCCGGCGCACCAAGATGTATCGAGATCTCAAAGCAGAGCATTTTGGTGGTGTAACATGAAGCGCGACATAGCGGAGTTTGTCGACAAGTGTTTGACTTGTCGGCAGTAAAGGCACCTGGCGCAGAGACCCGAGATTACTGCAACCTTTACATGTACCTCGGTGGAAATGGGAGGAGATCTCTATGGATTTCATAGTTGGATGCCTAGAACCTTACGAGGTTACTCGGTAATTTGGGTCATAGTGGGCCAGATTGACAAAGTCGGCACATTTCATACTGTGTGAAACCCACCTATTCTACGAGATAAGTGGGCGCGACTTTACTTGGAAGAGATAGTCCGTTTGCATGGAATTCCAGTCAAGATTATTTGAGCATGAGGATCCACGTTTCACCTCCAACTTCGGAGGAGTTTGCGAGAGCGTTAGGTTCGCGATTTGAACTTCAATCTGCCTTTTCATCCACGCAGGCGGATGGCGAGCGAGAACGTTTAAACCGATATATAGAAGATATGTTGCGAGCTTGCACCTTAGACTTCCCGAGCGGTTGGGACACTCATTTGCATTTAATGGAGTTTGCTTATAATAACGATTATCGATCGACCATCTAATGGCTCCATTTGAAGCTCTCTATGGAAAACGTTGCGAGAACTCCCGTTTTACGGGAGGAGGTTGGTGAACGCCGATTATTGGGTCGAGTTGAGTACAGTCACGAATGATGCGGTACAAAAAGATTAGGGCGCGGATGCGCACCCCCAAAGCCAGCATGAGAAGAGCTATGCCGACACGAGACGAAGGACCTAGAATTCGATGTTGGGGACCACGTATTTCTTAAGGTGGCCCCAATGAAGAAATTCTAAGGTTTGGCCTAAAAGGAAGTTGAGTCCGCGATTCATCTGGACCATTTGAGATTTTAGAGAGGATTGGTGCGATGGCCTCTGATTAGCTTACTGCCGCCTTCCCTGTCGGCCAGCTTCATAACGTATTCCATGTCTCAATGTTGCGAAAATCGTTCCAGACCCGACTCATGTAGTAGACTTGAACCATTGCGGTTAGCGAGAAGATCCGAGCTATGGCGAGCGGCCAAGTCTGATTATTGCAAAAGATCGAAAAACCCTCCGCGTAACAGAAATCGACTTAGTTAAAGTGTTGTGGCGAAACCACCGCACGGAAGAAGCTACCTGGGAGCGAGAAGAAGAAGTGCGGGCTAAATATCCAGAACTATTTCAGGAATAGGAACTTTCGAGGACGAAAGTTCTTAAGGAGGGAAGATTGTGACGACCACGATCACAGGTACTAATTATTTATTTTATTTAGCGTCCTTTCAACCTGTGTGTGCCTAGTGAATTGGCGAGATTCATCAAGCTCGGTGTTAATGAGTCCTTGATTTTACTTAAGTTTAAAGCCAAATATTCTCCTTTAGAGTTCTATTTATTAAAATTAAGGGAAAAAGAAGGAACGATGGCTCTTTGATCACTAATCACTAAATGAGGGGTATATAGGACTTTTAATTATTGGCCCAATTTTGTAGTATTTAAGCTTCCTAAAGTTCAAATTAAAGAGAACCTAACCCTAAACACATTGAGGCAAAACCCTAGCTCAAACCCTAACCCTAATTTTCCATCATCTTCTTCTTCTCTTGTTTTTGCCCTAGCCGACCGCCCTCCCTCTCTTCTTTGTCACTGCTCCTACCGCCGGCCGGAATCACGAACGGACGAACCCTTCAATTTCTCACGCGGCGAACTCACGAAGCGGAAGTAAGCCGTGCGGCCGCTTCGGACCAAAGAAGCCTCGACCAAGGCGATCGGTAGCTCCGTCGAAGCCACCCGGCCTCGGGCGGGCGCCTCCAAACCACGGCGAGTCCTCTTCCGATCCGCGAACACCCTAGCGCGGAGTTGCCGCGGCGAGCCCTGCGCGTCGAGAGTTCCTGCGCCGAGCCGACCATCCGCAAGACTTCGCCTGACTTCACGTCACTCCAGTCGAGAAACGCGCCGAACCACGAACACCTGCCGCCGTTGAGTCTTCACGGCCGAAAGCTTCCACGAGTAGACCGCAGTCGATCGCGATTTCCTCCTCCAAGTGCGAGTTCTTCCCGTAGTTAGTTGAAGCCATTCCTTGGCCGATCGCGGATCACGATCACGACGACAGCCGTCGACGAGTTCCGTTCCTCCCCGTCGCGACTCTGCCCCGCCGGATCTACAACGCCGGCCAGCAACGGTACAATAGCTTCGAGTTCAGCCCGGTGAGCGATCGGTTTAAGTTTCGTTCTTGATTGAGAATTAATCTTGACCTAGTGATTATCTAAGCGTATAACCGAGAGTCTAAGCTATTTATTTCGAACACAATTTGTAGGGATTAAACTTGGAGCGGGATTTGGAGGTCAATCACCAAAACGAACTAAGGAATATTAAGCCCTCGCGTTGAACCCGAGGTAAGCGGGCATGAAATTGTAAGGACTTGATTTAGGTACTTCTACTATTATGGATTTAGTGAAGGCTCGGTGAATAATTTCAATTGTTGTGTGGATCGGTCCCACTAAAGGAAGAGTAGGCAAGGAGTTCGATTAGGTTTTGGAGCGAAGTCGGAACTAAGGTAAGGGACCTTGTGCCGAACTTTTTAATAGGATTGAAGAAAATGATTTTCATGATTTCATGCGAAATTAGTTTATATTTTTCATATGAAAATATACTGAGATATTATCGTGAGAATACTTAATATTTTATGTGCAAATATTTCAATGCTTCATGTGAAATAAACTATTATTTTATGTGAGAATATTCTCGTATTCTATGTAAAAGTATTCCAAAGATTTCATGTGAGAATATGACATAATTTGTATGAGAATATTTCATGTTTTCCTACAAAAGTATGATCTTCAAACCGCTCTATGAGAAAAGTATGATTTGCATATCGACGATGATGTTTGTGACATGTGCACTATTATTATGTGAATGATGGGACCTCATGCATGTTATGTATGCCACGAAAATGAATTAATGAAAAGTGTGGACATTGGTATCCCGAGATCATTACGTGCATGGTCAAACATGCAATAGAGACCCTATGGGTCAAATTACGAGGTTTACGTGAGGACTCAAAATTATTACAGGGTCCATGAGGGACTCAAACTATTACAGGAGTGCATGAGGACTCAAAACGAAATGACTCGGGATGACCATCGGCCACACAATTAAAAAGGAAGTCATGGATTAAAGACTGACAATATGAGAAAGTTTTAGGTCCCGTATATGTATTTTACTGAATAAGTTTAAAGGTCATGATTGTATGTGTATGCATATCCCAAACCTCGGTGAGCGAGGTCACTTACTGCAGGTATTGTTACGCAATACTCACCTTTCTTTTAAAAATGTTTTTCGGTAAGGCCAAGGGCGTGCAGGGCGAGTGACGGAGGCGCGTTGCTAAAAACCATGGGAACCGACATGTTTTCCGCATATTCTTGTTTTAAACTGATGTTGTCTCTATGTTTTATTTGGAGTTTAAATTTGCCTACAGTTTTAATAGGCCATGTTAAATTGACACTTTTATCTGTTTTAAATGTTTTGATTTGGGATCCCTAAAGACTATTTACATTTATTTGGAAGTTTTCTTTTAAGATCTTTTATCTCTTGGCCTATAAATGCATGCATGTGTAGTAATGTCCCTAGGAGTTGGTCATAGATAAGTAGGGGCGTTACAGAACTGAGTAGTAGGATAACGAATAGAAGGATTCTGGATTGACAGGTTATTTGGAAAGGACCGTTAAGTCAAGAATTGGAAGGAAAGAGTAAGATCAAAGCTCGAGGTAAGGGACCTTGTGCCGAACTTTTTATTGGGATTGAAGAAAATGATTTTCATGATTTCATGCGAAATTAGTTTATATTTTTCATATGACAATATACAGATATTTTCATGAGAATACTTGATATTTTATGTACAAGTATTTCAATGCTTCATGTGGAAATAAACTATTATTTTATGTGAGAATATTCTTGTATTCTATGTAAAAGTATTCCAGTATTTCATGTGAGAATATGACAGTAATTTGAATGAGAATATTTCATGATTTTCTACAAAAGTATGATCTTCAAACTGTCTATGAGAAAAGTATGATTTGCATATCGACGATGATGTTTGTGACATGTGCACTATTATTATGTGAATGATGGGACCTCATGCATGTTATGTATGCCACGAAATGAATTAATGAAAAGTGTGGACATTGGTATCCACGAGAGATCATTATGTGCATGGTCAAACATGCAATAGAGACCCTATGGGTCAAATTACAGTGTGTGAGGACTCAAATTATTACAGTGCAGCGTGAGGACTCAAATTATTACAGAAGTGCATGAGGGACTCAAAACGAAATGAGTCAGGATGACCAGTCGGCCACACAATTAAAAAGGAAGTCATGGATTAAAGACCTGACAATATGAGAAAGTTTTAGGTCCCGCATATGTATATTACGAATAAGTTTAAAGGTCATGATTGTATGTGTATGCATATCCCAAACCTCGGTAGCGAGGTCACTTACTGGGTATTGTTTGCAATACTCACCCTTTCTTTTAAAAATGTTTTTCAGGTAAGGCCAAGGACGTGCAGGGCGAGTGACGGAGGCGCGTTACTAAAACCATGGGAACCGACATGTTTTCCGCATATTCTTTTTTAAACTGATGTTGTCTCTCTATGTTTATTTGGAGTTTAAATTTACTTACAGTTTTAATAGGCCATGTTAAATCGATACTTTTATCTGTTTTAAAATGATTTATTTGGGATCCCTGAAAACAATTTATATTGATTGAAGTTTTTCTTTTAAGATCTTTTATCTCTTGGCCTATAAATGCATGCATGTGTAGTAATGTCCCTAGGAGTTGGTCATAGAAAAGTAGGGGCGTTACATAGATTCTCTAATTTATTAAATAGACTTTAACTTTTTTAATTTCTAAAATAGTTTTCTGAATATTTTGTGAAATAGAGTATTAATTATACAAACTACACATCCGTATTTAACTATTATTGAAAATATTGATCCAGATAATTGGTTAAAATATTAATATGCACTTCAATAAACAATTATCAAGTAAAAAATTAGATCTAGAAAAAAATATCCTAAAAAACTGTTATAAAAATACAACCTAAACAAACACAGTTCAACCCAATCGTGTATCCCAAATACATGTTTCAGCAAACCAACCAACACAACCCAACACCTCAAACAGTGGAATCAGAAACCCTGATTCCAACCAAGAAACCTAGGGTTCTAAAACCCCAAGGTTTCAAATTCCAAAACAACACGTCAAACAACCCCAAAATGTTCTAAATCCCACCATTGATCTGTTGGTGAAATGCATGTCTATATCTCTTTATCTTTCATGTTGCGTGTTCAGTTCGGTCAATTTAGGAAGTTTAAGTTTTTTTTAATTTGTTATTTTATTTATTTAATTTATTATTTATAAAATATAATTTTTTTTAATATTTGGTCAGTTTGAGGCTCCGACGAGTCAACTTTACCAAGGGCATATCGAATCTGACTGGCCACCTCCCTTAAACCGACTGACCGATGTCAATTCGGTCGGTTTTGATCGACGAAGTCGATTTTTTATCTCTTTTTTCTCATCCCTAATGCATGTTATCTATTTTATATTATACAATTATTTTTTAAAAACTATAAAAAAATGAGAAAAAATAAGAAAAAATATATTGAAGAACATGAAACAATAAATAGTTATCAAACCAATTTCGTTTCTATTTCTTGTTTTCAAGAAACAAGAAACGTAAATAGTTATCAAACATATTCTTGTTTCTTATTCTTAAAAAATGGGAAACAAGAAACGAAAAATAGAAAATAGGAAATAGGAAATAGGAAACAGAAACGTTATCAAACAGGGCCTAAACTACCTCTTAAAGTTGGAGATTAAAATCTTTACCCTCTATATTTGTCACATTAAAAAAAATATATATATATTAGGAAAAACTGAAGAAAGAAATTCGCAGAAGTTCCAACTAGAAAGAAAAAAAAAATGAAGAGAGTTATCAGCAAACTTTCCCCTTCCTCGCGTTATCTACTCTCCAGCAAACCGATTAAAAAAAACACAGTATTGCAAACTTTAGTTTTTTTTTTTTTTAACCAACTTTCAATTTTAAACTAAATACAGGAATGAGGTGTATTCATTTTAACCTTTCAATTCAATCAATTCTGGACCTTAAACTTTAATAATGGTTACAATTTTTATCCTCTATTTTTTTTTTAATCTCCCTAAAAGATATCAAATGAATTACAAAAATATAATGGGTATAAAATTGATACAACTTTAAAAGAAAAATGATACAAAAATTAAATTTTGTTGAGATTTGTGACTCTCGGTTTGATTAATTATCAATTTTGTTCATGACTAAGAAAAATTATTCAACGAGACATTCACAAACCTGCATAATTTTACACTGTTGGATGTGTAAAAGATAAATGGTAAAAATACTTCACTTTTGTATCAATAATTATGAAGAGCAAACATATTTTTAGAATTAGGTCTAGCTATTATGACTCGATTCAATAAATTTTTTTTATGAATGAAGCCCAACTGGTGAAACATATCGGCTATTAAGCAAAGGGTGAGATAAAGACACATGGCCATGAAAGTGACCTAAGTGACAACTCCGTGGTCAGAAGTCTAATCCATAACCCATCGTGTCTATCGTGTAAGGCTCCAATACGCCAACTATATTTTAGTCAACTACATGTTAGCCCACAAAAGTTTTATCTGTTTTAATAATTTATCAATATTATCATCTTCATACAATAATTTTATCCATAAATATTTTTTATCCTTATTTCTACTTTAATTTTCATGTTTAGGGTGCATATTATAATAACCTATGTTATAATTAGTCTATGAAAAATTCTTCATTTTAAACACAGATTATTATAACTCATAAAAAATAACTTTGCATCTTAAACACAAATTATATGACTCTACAGATTATTATAATTCAGGTTATTATAACTCATTCAACACCCCAAATATATTATCTCCCTTTTACCTACCTTTTAAAAAACCAATAAACCAAGTTTTAAAAACTAAAATAAAATAGGTTTTAAAAACTTGTTTTTATTTTCAAAATTTGACTAATAATTCAAATGTGTTGTTTGCACGGAAGACTCATTTTCACGTTGTTTTATATTGTTTGACCTGTGTTATAAAATTAATGATATATGACCTTTTTTGTATTATACATCCTACCGTGAGGGCATCATACTCTCATGTATTGTTCTTTTGCTCTCGCTCTAACTCTCTAGTTCTCACTCCAACTCTCTCACTCTCACTCTCACTCATGATAATAATGAGTGGTCGAAATTCTAGAGAAAAGAAAGAGACTAGGAAAATCTCTCTTTAGTTCTCGCTCTAGCACTAGTTCTCGTTCTCCCTATCTCTCGCTTTCACTCTTCTCTGACTAAAGTTTTTCTTGTCTATGTCGTTCTAGCTCTTCTCGCTTTTGCTCTTGTTCTCGTTCTCATTCTCGCTCTAATGCTCTAACTCTTCTCTAACTTAATTTTTTCTTCTTTTTTCTTCAAATTTTTTATCACTCATTTGAGCGAGAGCTAGAGTAATAGTGTTTATGTGTACGAGAGCATGAAAGATCTAGATCACCTCATACTGTCCTAATGGATAATTTTTCACGCATTGCCACCGTCAGAATGGGTCATATTTCATTCTTTTTCGAATGTAAGTTATCAATTATTAAAGCATTGGAAAACGGTTCATCCATACAAAACCCTCTTAAACTTTGATAATTATTACCATTCTTACCATCTAATAAATTTAAAGTAAAATCTCTCTCATAGATCAAATGAATTACAAAACATAATAGGCATAAGAATGATACAACTTTCAAAGAAAAATGATACAAAAATTTAATTTTATTGAAATTTGTGAGTTTTGAAAGATTTAGTCCATTATCGATTTTGTTCATGAATTGAAAATTATTCCATGAGACCTCCACACACATGGTTGGTAGTTTTACACCGTTGGATATGTAAGAGATAAATTGTAAAAGTACTTTGCTTTTGTATCAATGGTTGTTAGTAGCAGACATATTTTTAGATTTATATTTGACGATTATTAAGAGAGCATCACATTGTAACGACTTCATTGAATAAATTATCTATAAATTAAGCTCAACATGTGAAATATATCGGTTGCTTATAGTAAAGGGTAAGATGTATACACAATGGCCATTAAGGATGACCATAAATAGCCCAAAAATTGACACGATCAATCGAAACTAACCAAACCGGCATTAGTCGGTTGGTCGTTTAAGAGAGGGGTTGATTGGCATTGCAAAACCGACTAGTCGGTCGGTCGGTTTGGGCTTTCGATCGACCGAAATTGTTAAAGAAAAGATTAATAATAATAATAAAATACAAAAGTTGTAAAATTTTTATATATTTACATGTTTTTTTATTATGTATTATATATTATGAATCACAATTCAATTAAATAAATAAACAAATATAATATATACAAATATAAGCTAAATAAATAAATTTATTTATTATAAAAAAGTTAACCCCTTAAACCAATTGACCGAAACGACTTAGTCGTTTGGTCTTTTTAAGCTATATGGAAATAAAATCCGACCGATTGAATCGATCATATAAGCATCGATTGAGACAAAAAGTCAACCTTCATCCATCAATGTTCACTTCTAATGGCCATGAAAATGACCTAAAGTCACAACTGTAAGATCCAAAGTCGAACCTATCCGATCTTCCTTGTCAAGTTCCAATGTGTCAATTACATTTTAGACAACAACTTTTTTAGCGGGCTAACTTTAAAAATAATGTAGTTTAAAAAACAAAGGACAAAAGTAGAGTAGTTTTGAAACTGTTTTTAAAAATAATGTTTAAAATAAAATAAAATGCAAATATGGAGTGAGGGTGGAAAGATATGGAAAAATTAGGAAACCAAACTCATATACATAGTACACGGTTAACGTGTGTTGACACGTGAGTGATGAGGTGGATAAAACAAGGTGATTTAATTATTGTTTTTTCTCCCTCTTTTGTAGGGTTTATTTATTAATAAATTAAAGACATGGGCAGTGACCAAAGCATATCTCGAATGAATGATCTTCTTAAAAGGGGTTGGGGTTCGTTGTTCTCAATTTTGGAGGTCCAACTACGCATGAAATGTCGACTCCTTGTCAAAAATTTTGAAAAAAAATGTAGAAATTGATGAAAATTGTTTCAACTTTTAAATTAGATTTAATTATGACTTAATTAAAGTATAATTGACTATAATCATCATATTAAAATAATATAAGTAATATTTATATCAAAACATTAATGTCGATCAAAATATTTGTTAAAAAATTATGAAAATTAATAAATGATAATTATAGGTGTGATTTGTTTAAATTAAGTTCTACACCCATAAATCATGTTGAGTCCGAAGACTCCTGTGTCATATGGAGTCCTCTCAAATTCTCATGAGCATGTTGGGTCAGAATACTACTAAGTCATGTGGAGTCCTCTAAAACTCCTATAATCTTAGGGAGAATAGTTGTCACATTCATTCACAAACTTTATCATGTACATACTAATATGCACGAGTCTCATCTATCATTCATGAACAATGATGCACATATCATGGAAAAGACAATAAATCATATATCATGACATATTTTTCATAACATTTTTAAGCTCAAAACAATTTAGTGCATAACAATTCTCAAAAGTATTAAAACATAAAAAAATCACTAAATGTTTAAAATAATTTTAAAAGCTCAATATTCAAAAAGGTAATGTCAGAATTTTAGAAACTTTTAATCTCATTTTAAAAGTTTGGCGTGAGATCTCTTACCTTAGACTTTGCTCAAAATTTCCATAACTCGATCCCTAATTCAAAGTACTTCCCAACCTTGCAATAAATTTTAATCAAATTTTGATTGGAAAACTCCTTAACTCGATATCTACATCTTCAAGTCACCTAACACTACTACAAATTTGGCCTTCATTGATGCATGGCTTAATTGAATTGTTGACGTTTGGGATAAAAAATCGTCAATAAATGGTTAATTTTCTCTTTAAAATTAATAATTAATTTAGAAATACATATATCGACAGTTTTTACATGTCAAAATAGGTTTCAATTTACATTGACGCCATAAACTGTCAACATTGGTAGTTTTATTGACACTAATTTCGAAAAATCCAGTAGAAATAAGAGATCTTCGTGTTTTCTAATACTTGACGGTTAATAAACATCAATGATTCATTGTTATGTTGACGCATAGAAGGTGGATTTTGTTGACGGTCAATACCCATCAATATTTAGGGCTTTTATTGATGGACAATAACTGTCCACATAAGATCCTTTGTTGATGGTTTAACCGTCAACATATGGGCCTGTTATACACAGTAAAAAACTGTCAACAAAGAGTTGATTTTTTTTTTAATAAAACTCTATTAAGGAAAACGATATCGTTTGGGTATTTAAAATTTTAAAAAAAATAGAAAGCAAACCCTTACCTTATCGTTTTCACACTAGGTTTTCTTCAAGAATTTGTTGCCGCTAAGGATTAAACACCAAGCTTCCTTCAATTTCTTTCATCTCTGGCGTCATTCGACAGCTAAACCACGTCATTTTATTGATTTGAGTATAGGATCGCCATCGTCGTTGCTTTTCTCCAGTTGGTATGTTGTAGTAGTTTAAGTTTGTACAAGAGTCACGAAGATAAGATCTCCTCAAGCCGTCGACTTCGATTTCGTCGTCGCCGTCGCCGTCGCTTATATTCTGTCTCTGACGTCATTCGACTACTAAACTACGTCCTTTTCATCGATCTGAGTAGGATCGTCGTCGTCGTCGTTTTTCTCCAATCAATGTGTGTTGCAGTAGTTTAAGGTTGTATACAAGTCGCAAAGTTAAGGAAGAATAGCTGAATTTGGATTCTGAAATCCACAATGGGTAGATGGAGAAATTCTCCAACTAAACGGAAAGGTAATTCAACTGATAAGAACTTCACTAAGAATAAGAACCATATTACTTGTATCAATACACATTTGATTTCATCTTCAATTCTGTAGGGTATCAGGCCAAACGTCAAAGGCGCGGATCTTGGGTTCCTCTATGTCATTCCTGAGCAAAGTTTCCTCGTACTCTTCAACCGCTTGAAGTTACCAGAGTGAAGTATTACTTGATTCTTGCCTCATGACTTGGTTCAATTCCCTTGTTGAATTGAAAGAGTGGCAGTGCATGCCTTGACAACAGGAAGAAAGTTGTAGCCTCCATAACAAAAGGTTGGAGCGAAGAAGACTCTTCCAGCTATGTATCTCCCACTACAGTTCTTCTTTCAAGCAAAATTTTATCTTTAATAATGTCTAATATATATATCTACTACTCCCTTTTCCCCTGAGGTACATATCAAATTTTGATGATTTAACATATAATGGTGTGATTCTTGAAGAGTTTTTGTGAAGCACCCTGTTGTTTGCTTATGAACATGTTTGAGTACATCTAGTCAACAGTATGTGAAATATAGACCATGACCTTTACGATGCCTGAATATTTCAATGAAGTCTTGAAACTATTACTGTTGCTTCTTCATGGATATTATGTAGACAAAAGCACTCAACTTTTGTTTTGGGAAAGCTTTTGAATTCATTACTAAATTACAAGAGTTTTTTTTTTTTTTTTTGGGGGAGGCTTATTAGAAAAGGTTAACTTTGATTGGGAATGAAAACTAAACACGGTAGACTTAATGTAGAAAAGTCATTGCTAGTGGTTCATTTTTGTTGATCAGAAAGAAGAGAGAGGATGTTTTTCTTGGTTGTGCTAAAAGTATATTCTTTTGTGTGTAAAGGAAGTGGGTAAGTAAGGAAGGTCCAATACATAACATTACAAAATGATCCTTTTATATTATGGGGGAAGTGTGTGTCCAGTGTCTATTTCATGAAATACTTTCAAATTTGGATGCCATGGAGAAGCAAATAAAAAGGAGCAAGAAGGGAATGGATGATAAAGTTGGTGTTTCAAATTGGAATCTTTCTTTGCTTTTCTTCACGGAATGAATGAAATTTTATATAGTTTTTATCTTTTTAACTTTCTGTAGTTGAAAATAAGTTCTCCAAAAGAAAAAGTTTTTTTTTAGTACATCAACAATTGGAGGTGGGGGATTCAAACTTATGACCTCTTAGTCATGAGTTATACTTGATGTGAGCTATGCTCTTGTTGGCTTCTATATTTTGAACTATGCTTTGTTGGTTGGTGGAGCCATTCATTTGGCTGAAGGAAGGGAATTGCAATGCAAGGCTTAATAATCAAATCCCCTTTTGTAATCAATGCCATGCAAATCCTCTCTTAAATAATATCATTCATTTCTTCTTTTCTTTGTTACTCAAATCTATTTTTTTTCTTCCTCTCTCTTTTGGAATTTTCAAACCAATCAAATTTAAACTAACTCACCCCCTTAAGATAAGATATTGAAATTCTTAGGTTTCTTTGACAACTAAAAATTGAGCGGTTGGATATTATCCAATTTTTTTTTATTTTTTATACATAATTATAGTTGACGGCTAAAAAACGACATTAAAATCGATATTATTGACAGTTCAAAACTGTCAACATTTATGTCATATTCAATAACGCAAAGTGTCAAGTATAGTTATACATGGCAGCTAGAATACGTCAAGAAACATTTATATTGACAAGCAACAAGTGTCAATAAAAGGGGTATTATTGACGGTAAAAAATATCAACTATACATGATGTCGACGACTCGTAGATATCAATAAAGTGTTTATTGTTGACGCTTTGAGATAAAAATTGACGGCTAATAACCATCAACTAAACTCTATGTTGATGGTGCATAAATGTCAATAAAAATGTCTTTATTGACGGATTTGCATTATAGTTGATGGCTAGAAGGTGTCAACATTTATATTATTGACAGTTAAAATCTATCAATAAAGACATAATCGTTGACGTTTAATGACCGTCAACTATCAACTTAAAGTTGACGCTTAGATATGTTGACACCGCCTTCATTGACGGCCAAAAAATGTCAACTGAACTGAATGTTGACAGTTTTAACTATCAACAAAGGCCAAATTTGTAGTAGTGTAATCCTAATAATGAGATAACATTTAATAACATTTAAGCTCAAAGCAATCCAATGCATAACAATTTTCAAGAGTATTAAAACATAAAAAAAACCATTAAATGCTTAAAATAATTTTAAAAGCTCATTATTCAAAAAGGTCATGGCTGACTTTTAGAAACTTTGAATCTCATTTTAAAAGTTCGACGTGAGATCCCTTACCTTAGACTTTGCTTAAAATCTCCACAATTCGATCCCTAATTCGTATTTCCCAACCTTGCAATAGATTTTTCATCAAATTTTGATCGGAAAACTCCTTAACTCGATCTCGACATCCTCAAGCCACCTAATCCTAACAATGAGATAATATTTAATAATATTTAAGCTCAAAACAATTCAGTGCATAACAATTTTCAAGAGTATTAAAACATATAAAAAAAAATTACTAAATGCTTAAAATAATTTTAAAAGCTCATTATTCAAAAAGGTCATGGTTGACTTTTAGAAATTTTTAATCTCATTTTAAAAGTTCGGCGTGAGATCGATTACCTTAGATTTTGCTCAAAATCTCCACAATTTGATCCCTAATTCAAAGTTCTTCCCAACCTTGCTATAGACTTTTAATCAAATTTTGATCGAAAAATTTCTTAACTTGATCTCGACGTCCTTAAGCCACCTAATCCTAACAATCAGATAACTTATTAAGATTGAGGGTCCAATCATTAAAGTGCTCGAAGTACCTGCTAGTAGACAATGAAACCACCATTTATGGAGTCCAAAATAAGCTCAGTAGTGAAAATTACCGAAAAATGCCTTTTTTCGGCGAATGCCGACAGTGTGGAACCCAAACTCATCCAAATCCAAACTCATGTGCCAAACACACCTTTAGTTTTACCAAATTTCCCCTCTCAACCTCTAAAACTTAAAAAATGCCATAAAATCAACTTCTAAGCTTTAAAACACCTTTTTCAAAAAAAAAAAAAACGTTAAAACACCTCAACACACTAACATATAACTCAAATTAAAAAAATGATTAAGGTTATAAATTAAACTCAAACCTTAAGTTTAATAATACCTAAATTTGGAGATTGTTACAAC
The DNA here is from genome assembly GCA_036507285.1 of Trichosanthes cucumerina. NCBI lineage: Eukaryota > Viridiplantae > Streptophyta > Magnoliopsida > Cucurbitales > Cucurbitaceae > Trichosanthes > Trichosanthes cucumerina. The sequence goes on along the minus strand of CM071842.1, from coordinate 67,459,787 downwards.
CCATTTCTTGCCAAAAATTTCAACGATCCAGTTCACGAAATTATAAAAATTTGGATTCATATCACTTACTTCAGAATCAATGGCTTCCCATCTTGATTTGCAGAAAAATTCACGAGCACCAACGCATTGCATAACCTCAAGATGAATATATCTTATATTTTTGTTTTTTTTAATAAATACATTATTTTAAAAATAAAAATCCCATTGTAGCCCACAAAAGTTTTCTGTTTTAATAATTAATCAATTATCATCTTCATACAACCAATTTTAATCCCTTTTTAAAATTTAGAAATCTTATCCATAAAATTTTTATCCTTATTTTTTATATAATCCATAAAATTTTAAAGATTAAATTGATAACGTATTTCCATCTTATGTGTTGGGTTCCATCATGCGAACTACATTTTAGCACATTAGTTCTCTCTTTTAATCCTTTAAAATTGTGTTATCAAGTATTATCATCGTACAATAAAAATTACGATTTAGTCCTTTTATAGTTTTAGTCCCTAAAATTTTTATGTTTATTTCTAATTTAATTTTTAAGGCCCAATTTGATAATCATGTAAGTCTTGTTTAATAACCATTTACTTTTTAAAAATTAAGCTTATGAATACTATTTGTACCTATGAATTACTTATTTCTTATCTATTTTTAACTTATATTTTTAAAAATTAAGTCTTTCAAAACTAAAATAGAAAGGATTAACTTGTTTTTATTAATAGAATTTGGCTAATGTGTTGTTGGTATTGCATTTGTAAGCCTAAAAAGTAATTGTGTAAGAATGGCCTAAAAAGTAATTGTGGAAGAATGATCTAAAGAACCTAAGTTTTTTTTAAAACAATATATTACTTAATCTGCCAACAATTATTTTTCAATTTACTCTGTCGCCCAACAGCTGATAGACTTCAGCTCTGACATACAAATCTCAAATATATATGTGTTGTGAAAATAGGATGAAAATCGGGTATAATTTTATCAATATTTAAATACTAATATAATATATTTATAATAATAAGAATAAGAATAAGAATAAGAATAATAATAAGAATAATACAAGTTATTTTTTGGAAATGGAATATATATAATATAATAAAGATAGTGGGAATTTATGGAAAATTAAATAAGCAATAAACTAAATAGAAAGTGGGAGAGAAGAAATTGAATTGGAGAGAATTTCACCAATGGTGTATTTTTCATAAACCACCATAAGCCACTATTTATAGGCTAAATGGCAAGAGATGAGTTGTACATTTGGACACTAAGCATTAGTAAGAAATGGACACATGGAGGACACTATGGCTAAGGAGGGGTTGCCATGTGGCATGGGTAGAAAAAGGCATGTGGAATGGGGCATTTACACATTTGTTTGTTTATAATACTCCCCCTTAAATGCCCATTTTATATAAAATATGTCTCGTTAAAACCTTACTAGGGAAAAACCCTGTGGGATAAAAACCTAGTGAAGGAAAAAGAGTACATATTTTATATAATACATTTACTCCCCCTCATGACGACATCACTTGAGATCTCCGAGTCTTCGCATTCCAATCATCGTGAACCAATTTCTCAAATGTTGTAGTTGGTAATGCTTTTGTAAATATGTCCGCCAAGTTATCCTTCGAATAAATCTGTTGTACTGAGATCTCGTCATTTTCTTCAAGGTCATGAGTGTAGAAAAGTTTCGGAGAGATATGCTTCGTTCTATCTCCTTTGATATATCCTCCTTTGATTTGAGCTATACATGCTGTGTTGTCTTCGTATAATATTGTTGGAAGGGTTTGCTCAAGACAAGCCACATGTCTCACGAATGTGTTGTGTCATTAATCTCGACCATACACATTCTCGACTTGCTTCGTGAATTGCGAGGATTTCGACATGATTCGAAGAAGTGGCGTGATGGTCTGCTTTCTTGTCGCCATGATATAGCAGCCTCCTCCACATGTAAATAGATAACTTTGTCCGAGATCTAGCTTTGTGTGGATCAGATTGATAACCAGAATCTACATAACCAACTAGATCATAACTAGAGTTGTTAGAATAAAATAAACTCATATCAATCGTCCCTCAAGATACCGAGTACATGCTTAACTCGTTCCAATGTCTTTTTGTAGGACATGAACTATATCTAGCTAATAAATTTACTTTGAAAATGCGATATCTCGGTCTTGTGTTATTAGCTAGATACATAAGTGCTCCAATTGCACTAAGATATGGTACTTCAGAATCAAGTAGTTCTTCATTTTCATCTCGAGGTCGAAATATATCTTTCTTTACATCCAAAGGAACGAACTTCCATTGGAATGTTCAATGGATGTGCTTTATCCATATAGAATCTTTTTAAGATTTTCTCTGTATAAGTTGATTGATGAACAAATATCCCATATGCTAAATGTTCAATTTGCAAACCAAGACAAAATTTTGTTTTTCCAAGATCTTTCATTTCGAATTCTTTCTTAAGATATTCTATCGCTTGATAATAACTCTTCAGAGAGTTCAATTATATTTAAGTCATCAACATATACTGATTATAATAGCAAATCTCGATCGAGATTTCTTTATAAAAACACACGGACATATTGGATTATTTCGATATCCTTCTTTCAACAGATATTCACTCAGGCGATTATACCACATTCGTCCTGATTGTTTTAATCCATATAATGATCTCTGTAACTTTATTGAATATAATCCTCGAGAACTTGATTCATATGTTTCTGGTATTTTAAATCCTTCCGGGATTTTCATATAAATGTCATTATCCAGAGATCCATATAAATACGCCGTGACTACATCCATTAGATGCATATCAAGTTTTTCATATACTGATCAGTCAATCAAATATCTTAACGTTATTGCATCCACCACGGAGAATATGTCTCCTCATAATCTATACCAGGCCTTTGCGAGAATCCTTGTGCAACAAGTCTCGCTTTATATCTTGTGACTTCATTCTTTTCATTTCTTTTCCTTACAAATACTCATTTGTATCCCACAGGTTTAACACCTTCTGGTGTTAGGACTCTTCGGTCCAAAACCTCACGTTTTGAAAGTGAGTTCAACTCTGCTTGGATTGCTTCTTTCCACTTCAGCCAATCTTTTCTACGTTTACATTCATCGATAGATTTTGGATCACAATCGTCACTTTCATGAATAATATCGTGAGCAACATTATAAGCAAAAATGTTGTCAACAATAATATCATTTCGGTTTCATCTCTTTCCTGTTGTAACATAGTTTATAGAAATTTCTTTATTATCCCCAAGCGTTTGATTTTCATCAATACTCTTTTGAGTAGTTGTATTCTGGATTTCTTCTGGAACATTCATACCTTTCATTGAATCATTTTGATTCTCAACCACTTTTCTTTTTTAGGATTTTTATCTTTGGAACCCATTGGTCTACCACGCTTACGCGCGTGCTCGGACTCATTATTGACAACTTGTTCCTGTGGAATATCGATTTTTGATGGAGCATTTGTTGCTGGTATATATGATTTAGTCACCCTTTTAGCATTTGTGAATGCATCTGGTAATTGATTTGCTATATTTTGCAAATGAATTATCTTTTGAACTTCAAGTTCACATTGATCTCTTCGAGGATCTAAATGAGGTAATAATGATGCATTCCACGTAATTTCTTTTTCCAACTTCTTAATTCCTCCCCCTAATGTTGGAAAATTTGTCTCATTAAAATGACAATCAACAAATCGTGCAGTAAATACATCACCCGTCACGGGTTCAAGATATTTAATAATTGATGGGGAATCATATTCAACATATATTCCTAACCTCCTTTGAGGACCCATCTTAGTACGTTGTGGTGGAGCAATTGGAACATATACTGCACATCCAAAAATTCTCAGATGGGATACATTTGGCTGCTGGCCATAAGCTAATTGCATGGGGGAATATTTATTATAAGCTACTGGCCTAATACGTAATAATGATGTAGCGTGTAAAATAGCATGACCCCAGACCGATGTAGGGAGTTTAGCTCTCATAAGCAATGGTCTTGCAATTAATTGCAGACGTTTTATAAATGATTCTTCTAGACCATTTTGTGTATGAACATGAGCTATAGGATGTTCAACACTTATCCAATTGACATACAATAATTATTAAAAGTTTGGAATGTGAATTCACCAGCATTATCAAGTCGAATTGTCTTAATTGTATAATCAGGAAATTGTGTTCTTAACTTAATTATTTGAGCAAGTAATCTTGCAAATGCAAGATTTCGACTTGATAATAAGCATACATGTGACCATCTGCTTTGGATCGTCAATTAATACCATAAAATATCTAAATGGACCACTTGGTGGGTTAATGGGTCCACAAATATCACCTTGAATTCGCTCTAAAAAATGCGGGTGATTCAATGCCCACTTTAGCGGTGATGATGGTCTAATAATTAATTTCCTTGAGAGCAAGCATCACATGACAACTCATTTGATTGAAGAATCTTCCGGTTCTTTAAAGGATGTCCATGTGAATTTTCAATAATTTTCCTCATCATTATCGATCCTGGATGACCCAGTCGATCATGCCAAACACTGAATATTTCTGGATTCATGAACTTACGGTTCATTGTTGCATAACTTTTCGATTACTCGTATATGAGTATAATATAATCCGGAAGAAAAAGCTAGCGATGTTTCTAATATACGTTTTCATGTGAAACAATAGATGTGATATAGAGACACTCTATATTATTTTTTTTCGATCGGTTTCAACATGATAACCATTATTACGTATATCTTTAAAACTCAATAGATTTCTCTTTGATTTGCTAGAGAACAAAGCATTATTAATTGAAAATTTTGTTCCTCTGGCAAGATAAAACTTGTTTTTCCAAAACCTTCAATCAGTCTGCGAACTCGATATAGTATTGATTTTGCTTCCAAATTGTCAATTTAAAAAAATATTTTCATTTTATGAGTATCGTGCGCGTAGTTGCGCGATCTGCTAGACATAAATCCTCATTGCTCATTTTCGGTTACTCAACATATTGAAATTGTCCATATTTCTTCATTGATAAGAAAGGAAAAGCGATTACAAAAAGTTCTAAATATATATACAAAAACAAGGAAAACATATTATAATTATAAACATTACTTAATTATATATCTTCATACAAAACATCCTCGACTTGTTTGATTGCATCAATTTTCTCTCCAGGAGATTCAAAAGAATCAGCCACATCAAGATGCACCATATTGGAGGGATCGAACACATCATCTTCTTGAAGGGCAAGATTCACCTCCACATTCTTCCCTTTTCCTTTTTCCTTCAGGGAAGCTTGATAGAGATCAACAAGGTGTTTTGACGTACGACACGTACGTGACCAGTGCCCAGTCATTCCGCACCGGAAACATTTATGTTCATCACCTTTTGAACTTCTATCTTGTGGAGCTTTTCCTTTATGATCATCAGTTTGTGTGGTTTTCTTAAAATTATAATACCCACCACGAAAATAGGTATTTCTTCCTCTACCGCGGTCCCGACCTCAACCACGACCACGACCTCGACCACGATTATGAAATTCACAGCATTCACTACAGGGAATGGTGTAGCTCCAGTTAGTCGAGATTCATGATTTTTCATTAATAGCTCGTTATTTTGTTCAGCCACGAGAAGACATGAAATTAGTTCCGAATATTTTTAAAGCCTTTCTCTCGATATTGCTCTGCTGCGGAGCATATTCGAGACATGAAAAAGTGGAGAATGTCTTCTAAACATATCAACATCGATAATTTTTCTCCGCATAATTTTAGTTTTGAACTAATTCAAGAGTGCGAAATTATATTTACTTCTTCGATTTGAAGTCATGCAACCTCGGTGCATCCAATCATAACGAGCTTTTGGAAGAATAAGCTGTTTTTGATGATCATACCTTTCTTTTAAGCCTTGCCATAGAATGTAGGGATCTTTTATTGTAAGATACTCCATTTTCAATCCCTCATGAAGATGATGGCGAAGGAAGATCATGGCTTTCGCTTTTTCTTGATTTGATGCATCATTTCCTTCTTTAATTGTTTCTCCAAGATTCATGGAATCTAAATGGATCTCACCATCGAGGACCCATGACAAGTAGTTATTTCCATTAATATCCGTAGTATAAAATTCTAATTTTGCAAGATTTGCCATAGTAATACTATATAAAAAGAAATTTCATTTACATTAGGAAATTAATTAAACATGCAAAATAACATTTTATTATTAAAAAAAATGTCTTACCCGGAGGACCTATCTTCAGTAGAAAAATCGGCAGAGCTTCGTGCTGATAACGTGTTGTAAAAATATGATGAAAATCGGGTATAATTTTACCAATATTTAAATACTAATATAATATATTTATAATAATAATAATAATAATAATACAAGTTATTTTTTGGAAATGGAGTATATATAATATAATAAAGATAGTGAGAATTTATGGAAAATTAAAATAAGCAATAAACTAAATAGAAAGTGTGAGAGAAGAAATTGAATTGGAGAGAATTTCACCAATGGTGTATTTTTCATAAACCACCATAAGCCACTATTTATAGGCTAAATGACAAGAGATGAGTTGTACATTTGAACACTAAGCATTGGTAAGAAATAGACACATAGAGGATACTATGGCTAAGGAGGGGTTGCCATGTGGCATGAGTAGAAAAAGGCATGTGGAATGGAGCATTTACACATTTGTTTGTTTATAATAGTGTGTTTTTTTATATCTAGTTTCTCTATGATTGATTCAAATTTTTTTATAACAATTATTTTTTATTAAAATTTTATTATATAAATTAGATCAACCAAAATTAGATGCAATTAAAATCTGTTGTTGCCAAAATCTGGACAAAAGAACTTACCTATCCTTCACGTGACAACAACCGTAATATTTGTATTTAGGGAGAAGACACGTGACGTTGAAACGAATGAAAACATGCACACCAGTGTGGTGCTTACCACATAGGCTCCGATGCTTAAGTTTTCGGATTCCTCATAGGAATCTGACCATCAGAGATCAAATTGGGCTAGGAGGAGAAAATAGGAGATTCGCAGAAGAGGGACCCTGGTCGGCTTCGGCCTCATCCTCGGTCGAGGCCCATATGGGGTGGCTTTGGGCAGCCCGACCTCGGCCTCAGCCCATGAAGGGGCTTTGGTCAGCCCCGGCCGAGGCCGATCAGGATGGTGTGGCTTTGGGCCTGTTTCTTTGTCCTTGCTCACGATGGTGGGTCGTCGTCCTAAGTCTGCTCCTTCGACTATCTTGAATGAAATTTGACATTTTTATCTCCAAGTTTCTTCAGTTTATGTGGCTGGTCCTTATGGTCCAATTTCACCCACAATATTTGTAACGACTCTACTTTTTAAGACTCTTTTCCTATGGTCGATACTAACCATGCATTCATTTGAGGCAAAAAAAAAAGAGTAAAAAAAAGTAAAACCGAAACCGAAATACTTTCTTTATTGGGACCCCAAGAAAACAACAGTTTAAAACCAAACTTAGATTCTTAATTTTGAAGTTACATAGCAAAAAAAAAAGAGTAAAAAAAAGTAAAACCGAAACCGAAATACTTTCGACTCTAAGTCTTCCGTGACTTACATAGCATCAAATACGTGTACATAAATATCGGAAGTTTAACCGCCACGACCATCGTAAGCATTTTCATTTTTATAACATTTCTCTTCGGCCTTTAGTGGACGATTAAATTCTCCCGGATCATGGCCTCTAGTTCGAGTCGACTCTAACTCATACATAACTTATATAATGAATATTATCAAGAAGATTTCATCATAGCCTTCGCAAACGTTCTTTCTCTTAAAACAAAACATACATGCACGAGGTCCCAAAAACATACCGTACATGATGATGCAACTTTTCATGGCATAATTGAAATCAGAAAAATACAATCCAAAAACAACAATAACATGACATTCATGGCATTTGAGATAAATATCCAGTAAGACGGATCATGACATTTAAAACATACCTCTTAAACATATCATGACATTGATAAAAGATTTTTCAAACATATCATGGCATTTATGAAGGACTTTCCAAACAGATCATGGCATTTATAAAGGACTTTTCAGACCGATCATGGCATTTTTCGAACAAAACCCTTAGATTCTTAATTTTGAAGTTGGAGTGGGTTCCTTTACCTCAAACTTCTAGATCTTAAACTTTCTCTTTTACTTAATCCCTTAGTGATTCCCGCTTGAATATTCTTGTGACCCCAATTTGCTCCAATTTTCACTACGAAGGCTTAAACGAACTCGGGGAATCGAAATTGGTCGAATTGGCTAACTCCAGCGAGCGGCAGCGCGTGGATCAATGACGGCGGCGCGTAGGTCAACAGCAGAGACGCGTTTTGCTCAGTTTCGGTATGCCCAATCGTGTACCTGCTCGAAATTTTCTATCTCAGGCTAAAAGTCAGTTACCCGCCTCCAGATCTGGTGAAGACGCGACCTCCGATGAAGCACTCTGACCGCAGTCTGAAAAAGACGATGGCACGACTCAACCGGGGAGGCTTCGCGACTCCAGACAGCGGTGGATCTGTGATGCCACGGTTGTTTGGCTCTACGGAACTGTGAAGCTCGTGGTAGAGTCTCGCAGACGACACTGCTTCAACTCACGGCGTCGTCGCCTGAGTAGGGTGCAGTGGAGTAGCACGTCGCCAGCGAGGCGCCTCACTGATCGGAAGCGTTGGTTGGACGTCGACGAATGCAGCAGCTGAGCGATGGCGATCGGCGAAGCCTTCTCTCCGGCAGTTGTGCAATTCGAAAGGATGAGAAGAAGAAGAGGTGGATGTCCGTCTCGAAAAAAACGTGCCTTAACTAGGGTTAAACCCTAATTCCCTTTCTTTAGCAAGATTACAAAAATGCCCTTGGGCTTATTTAAAGGTTTTAAAAGGCCTTTAATTGTACCAAATTTCCAATTTGCATAATCTCACCTTAAATTAACAAACTTGAAGGCTTAATTAATTTAATTTACATTAAATTAATCTAAAGTACCACCTAAAGATACTTGGAAAAAATTTGGGGCGTTACAATCTTCCCTCCGTTAGAACTTTCGTCCTCGAAAGTTCCTAATCTTAAATTTTGACTATGGGTACTTAACCAAGATCGCTTCTTCCTGCTCCCAGGTAGCTCCTTCTGTTCGAAGGTTTCACCATAACACTCTGACTAAACTTGGTTTCTTGATTACAAAGGATCTCATACCTGTAGCTGACGTCCAAATCAATTCTATTGGCTCATTCTAGGGGGCATTAAATTAACTGATGTTCCTTACTTGAGTTCTATGCCCGAAATTACCCTTAGGTTGGAGATAGTTTTGAAAGTTCAACTTACTTACTTAGCCAACCTTCTACGTCTTCTCTAATTCAGTCAATTCCTTTACTACCCATAAGGTAAGGATCACATTTAATCATTCAATTCAGGAACAGTTCCTCTCGATGGCCCACAGTATACACAAGAACCTCTCTTGTTGGTATTTCCTCTTGTTTCCTTGTTTCTTTAGTTTGTTTCGTCCTTGTGTATATTAGTATCTACAGTGCAAGGGTCAACTTCGAGGTATATATTTCTATCTACTGTCGTTTCTGCTTCAAAAAATTGAATGTGTTTGTTCGATTTTTTCATTCTTGCAACTTCTTTTTTGGGTGATGACACACGATATATATAGAGACTTCTCTTGTTGGTATTTCCTCTTTCTTACTGGTTCCTTTAGGCTTGTCGCATTCGAGGAATATATTTCTATCTATTGTCGTTTCTACCTTCGAAAATCGAATGTGTTCGATCAACTCCTTCATTCTACAGCTTTTTTTGGGTATATACAGTTTAATGCAAGAGTATATACACCTTTCTTGAGATCATACTTACACCAAAAACCACACCCCTCTAATATTCGAACTCCTTGTGTTACATCGACAATACTTCTAGAGTTAATAAAAATGAACTCATTGACTTGATTATTTGGATGCTCCACTAATGTTATGGTTCATCACCCACAACTAAAACACAGTTAGAGTACATACCCTCTTATGCCCCTGTAAACATTCAAACTACATCCCTATCCTAAAAACATGGTTATGATCAACAACTTTTTATCTCTATTTTTTACGAGTGAAAAACGTGCAATTCTTTTGGATCCATCAAGCTTAATCTCTGCTGCAATGGACTGAGAGAGTTATGAAAGGGTGGAAACATGACTGAGTACCATTGAGATAAACTTGTAGTCCTTGTAAATACGAATTTAAAGAGGCTATGCCGACGCCGTAAATAACGACATCGACATAGAGTACTTATGCCGACGCGTATAATGAGCGCGTCGGCATAGGTCATCTATTCATTGGCTATGCTAACGCGTATAATTAGCGCGTCGGCATAGCCAGCCTATGCCGACGCGCTCATTATACACGTTGGCATAGGTCATCTATGCATTGGTTATGTCGACGCGCTCATTATACGCGTCGGCATAGACAACCTATGTCGACACCCTATATTGGACGCGTCGGCATAGGTATTCTCTATCGACTATCCCGACGCGTGTTAGGAGCACGCCGACATAGCCAGCCTATGCCGACGTAGGTGCCTGTTCGGGAAGATCGACATCAGCATAACATAATTTTCTTGTAGTGAATCATTCTCCTCATCCTAAACACCATCAAACAAGATGGGGATGCTATGAGAATTCATTTGCAATCAATCTCAATCTGCAAGAAGTATGTAAACTCATGGGATAATCCAATCTTCAGGAACATGGAATGATAAGAAACCATCAATGAGAGAGAATCTACTTTTGTGCCACCTCCATGAGAGAGAACCTACAACACAGTAAACAACCACACACAACAAAATCGGTCAATGGGAACTACCAAAAATTAAGGTAATTGAATATTAGAGAAAATCAATTGGAATAGATTTATGAAGAATTCAGTTTGATTATAAATACAATTATATACTAGTGGCAAAATGGATATTCAATTTTCTTCACACTTTTCCCTGAAAAATAGGCAGACAAAATTACAATATGAAATCTTTTTAGACATTTTTCATTACAGACTATTTATTATAGATATTAGTTATCCCTAAATATTTAAGATTCAATTCTTTTATTGTTTTAGTCCCTAAAGTTTTTATCCTTATTTATAATTTAATTTTTAATGTATGTTTGATAATCCTTTAGGTCTTGTTTAATAACCATTTGGTTGTTTATTTTTTTGTTTTAAAAATTAAGCACATGAATACTACTCCTATATTTTTATTATCTACTTTTTACCTATATTTTAAAAAATCAAGTCATGTTTTGAAAATTAAAACAAAACTTATTTTTATTTTTAGAATTTGGCTAATTATTCAAATGTGTTGTTTGCATGAAAGACTCATTATCACGCGTTTTCATGCACCATTTGGCTCGTGTTATGAAATGAATGACATATGATCATTTCCGACTATACATCTCGTTCAAATTACTATGAGGGCATTGTACCCTCATGTATTCTTTCTCTTGCTCTAGCTCTCTAGTTCTCGCTCTCACTCATGATAATGATGATTAGTTGAAATTCTAGAGAAAAGAAAGTAACACAAGGAAAATCTCTCTCTAGTTTTCGCTTTTGCTCTAGTTCTCGTTCTCGCTCTTTCTGACCTAATTTTCTCTTATCTAATTCTGTTCTAGCTCTTCTTGCTCTCGCTCTTACTCTACTACTCTCTTCTCTGACTTAATTTTTCTTTGTCTTTTTTCTCCATATTTTTTACCACTCATTTGAGCGAGAGCTGGAGTGATAACATTTTTGCGCACGAGAGCGTGAAAATCAAGATCGCTTCATATTTTCTTCATGGATAATTTTACACACATTGTCACGTCATGCTGGATCATATCTCATTATTCTCAGAATGCAAGTTGTAACGCCCCAGATTTTTCGAGCATCTTTTAGGTTGAACTTTGGATTAATTTAATGAAAATTAAATTAATTGGGTTTTGAAGTTGTTAATTCAAGGTAGGATGTGTGAATTGAGAATTTTGTTTAATTAAAGGTATTTTTAAGACATTTAAATGAGCCCAAGGGCATTTTTGTAGTTATGAGTTGAGGGAGGGGCATTCTTGTAATTTTGGTAAAAGAAAGAGAATTATGGTTTTTATTCTCTTGGGCACATCTTACGAGGTGCCTCCATCTTCCCCTTCCTTCACACCAACCGTGCGACAACAACCTTGCCGCCAGACCTCCGACCTGTTCGTCACGGTTGCATCGCCACCCAGTTGTTAGTCGTCGCACATGATAAGCCAGCCGAACGTCGTCGCCTTTTAGCCGTCGTCGAGCACTGAAGCCCTCGCGAGTTTCTTCTCTGCACAATGTTGTCACTTGATCCGTGAGTTGAGGCGTGCGTTTGCCATTCCACTTCCAGTCGGCGATTTGAAGTCGCTGTTCCACGACGTTGTGTGTCGTAGTCGAAGAGGCCTCCGCCACAGCCGAGCGTCTCGCCGAAAGCCTTCACGTCGTTTGCGCCAGTTTACTGTAGTCGAACGTCTGGCCGAAGCAAGTCGCTGTCGTTGTTCTGGTTTTAGCCGAATTGCTGCACAAGCCATCGATCTTCAACCGCCGCACACGTCCGTTTCAGACGCCTTATTTGTCAAAATCGCAAGCCTCGGAACCGAATGCAGCAAATCAGGTTGTCGACTACACGCCTGAAGCTGCTGGAAAAAGGACCTGTCGTCAACTGAAGGAGATCTAAAGGAGCAACCATCAGTTCAACATTTGGTTCGGTCGGTTCATCGCTTTTTAAGCCAGTTTTCGAAGTCTCGACACCGGTTTCGTGTAGATCGACAAGTGGGCATCCTAAATCTGACCTCCACGTGCCGCCAACACGCCTCCGCTCGTCGGTCAATGGTCATCGATCACGATCAGCTTCGAAGTTGTCCAGTTCGATTAGTTTGATCCTCCGAGCGTGTTTTGACACTCCATTTGTGGTAATTTAGCTAACTATTATTGGATTCGAAAATAAGTTTATTTATATGTGTTGTAATTAGGAAAATGGATTGAATTTAGGGAACTCAAGTATCAAGCACGATTGAGAGGAGCCTTGAATTAGGAGCGAAACTTTAGGAGTTTCAAGTTAAGCTAAGATAAGGGATTTTCTACAAATGATTTTGAAAGTGGGAGAAAATATGTTTTGAAAGATTTATTTTAACGGATGAATTTCAAAGGTTTATTCCAATAGAGGAATTTCAAGAATTTATTTCAAAGAATGATTTTCCAAGATTTATTCTAAAGACTTGAATTTAAAAAAGGAATATTTCAAAGGGTTTGAGAGGACCCTCAATAATTTAATTTTAAAAAGAATTAGAAAAATGATTTTATCTTGGAATTTGAGAGGATTCCAGGAGATTTAGGAGTTTGAGAGGACCCTAAGTAAAATGATTTTCAAAGGATTTATCAAGAATTTTATCTTGGAATTTGAGAGAATTCCAAGTGATCTAAGGGTTTGAGAGAACCTTGAGTAAAATGATTTTCAAAAGATTCAGAAAAGAATTTCATCTTGAAATTTGAGAGGATTTAAGGTGATCTAAGGGTTTGAGATGACTCAAACAAAAATAATTTTTAAGTATTTAAAAAGGAGATTTGACACAATTATTTATTTACACATATTGAGACTTCTACTTATGTTATTGTGATGAACATGTGTTTTAATTTTGAATGTATTTATGATTATATGATTGTCCTGGATTGTTGCATCATTATGAACATTTATGTACATGTGATTGAAAAATGGGACCTTATGCATATTGTATGTATGTGAACATGTTTTATGAAGGTTGTGGCAATTGGTCTCCTGAGGATTTATGTATGGTCAAACATGCAATTAGAGACCCTATGGGTCAACTTATAGGAGTCTGTGAGGGACTCAAACTTATAGAGGTCTGTGAGGGACTCAAACCTATAGAGGTCTATGAGGGACTTAACATGAAAAGACTTAGGCTAACTCAATTGACCACTTAAAGTCGAAGAGAAAAGTCATGATTTTACGAAAGAAAGTTTTATGATTTTAAAAGTCATGTTTCATGTGTTTGCATCTCCCGACTCCACTTACTGGGTATTTATAATACTAACCCCTTTTTCCTTAGTTTCTTTCTTCCTTTTTAAAATGTTTTCAAGTAAACGCAAGGACATACAAGGCGAGCGATAGGGACGAGTTACGAAAGTCATGGGCACCAAGTCATGATTTTCACATACATGTTTTAGAAATTGTTCTTTTAGTGATTTTGTTTCCGCTTAAGTAACATAGAGATTTTGAAACTGAGGTCAGACATCATTTATGGTATTTAAATATTTTGTTTTATGGGATCCCAAATTAAAGTGGTTTTCATTATCAAGTTTTACTTATTTAATATTATTTATGGCCTCCAATGCATGCATGTTTAGTAATGATTCTAGAGAAAGTGAGTCATAAAGTTAGGGTCGTTACACAAGTTATCCGTCATTAAAGCGTTGGGAAACCGTTCATCCATAAAAAAACTCTCCCTTAAACTTTAATAGTTATTACAATTTTTACGATCTAATTAATTTACACAGAAAATCTCTCTCGTGGATTATATCAAATGAAATACAAAATTGATACAAGTTTCAAAGAAAAGTGATACAAAAATTTAATTTTATTGAAATTTGTGAGTTTTGAAAGGTTTAGCCGATTATCCATTTCATTCATGAATTGGAAAAATTATTCAATGATGCAATTTAAATCTAATAATTTAATATTAATTTACAAAATACTAATGAATTTTTAAAATTTAAAATTAATTTACAAAAGAGCTAAGATTCAAACTTTTATTGTATGATGATGATAATTGATAACATAATTTTAAATTATTAAAACTGAAATTTTTTGTGGTGTAAAATGTAGTTAGGGTGTTAATTATTAAAATTAAAAACTTTTCGGTGTAAAATGTAGTTTGCCATTTAAAATAATTACTGGCAACACGTTGCCTAAGAAGTAAGTGGAGTAAAATAGTATTTAGTAAATTTTAAAAATTCATTAGTATTTTGTAAATTAATATTAAATTATTAGATTTAAATTGCATCTAATTTTGGTTGATCTAAATTATGTAATAAAAATAATTGTTATAAAAAAAATTGAATCATTCAAAATGGGATAAAAGAGACTAGATAAAACACACTGACAGAGCTAACATCTATCTTTGGGTGACTGAATAAATTGAAAAGTGATGGTTGGCAGATTAATTATTAATTTGTTTTACTAAACAACTTACGTTGTTTTGATCATTCTTCCACAATTGGTTTTTACGTTTACAAATTCAATGCCAATAACACATTAGCTAAATTTTAAAAATAAAAACGAGTTAAAACCTTTTTGTTTTAGTTTTTAA
This sequence comes from Trichosanthes cucumerina, assembly GCA_036507285.1. Lineage (NCBI taxonomy): Eukaryota > Viridiplantae > Streptophyta > Magnoliopsida > Cucurbitales > Cucurbitaceae > Trichosanthes > Trichosanthes cucumerina. The sequence goes on along the minus strand of CM071842.1, from coordinate 67,444,421 downwards.
AATTTGCTTGGTTTTTTAAAATATAAGTAAAAGGTAGATAATAAATAAAAGAATTCATAGGTAGGAATAGTATTCATATGCTTAGGCCTCGTTTGATAACATTCTTGTTTTTTGTTTCCTGTTTCTTATTCCCTGTTTCTTGTTTTTTGTTTCTCATTTTTTAAGAATAAGAAACAATAATATATTTGATAACTATTTATGTTTCTTATTTCTTTGAAAATAAGAAATAGAAACATAAACTTGTTTGATAACCCTTTCTTGTTTCTTGTATATATAAATATACAATTAATTATAACAAATTTATATTACCAAATACAAACAAATCTCGATGCAAAATTAACTAATAATAAAAATAAATAAATAAAATTATTTTTATCCTTCAAATGTTGTTCAAATTTGAGTTGTAATCTCATCTCTTACTCGAGTCATTCGTCTTAAATGATGTCGACTCAGATCAAACTCAATTATATGGCTAAATGTTGTGGTTGTAAAATATTAAAATGAGGCAAAAGGCATATTTTAGTTGAACAAAATTTATTTATTACAAAATTACAATAATAAATAAATATAAAGATTGAAAAATTAAAATTCAAAATTCAAATAATGCATATATATATAAGTTTAAGTCTTAAATTAAAATAATATAACTATACATATGGTAAAATTAAGAAATGAAATAAAAATAAATAAATTTATATAATAATAATATAAATAAAAATAAACAATCTTTTGTACTCACCAAGGATCGTGAGACCTGTAGGGGAAGGAGAAAGAGTTAAACACACATTGAACTAACAAGTTGAGGAATCAGTTTGAAAAGTGGAAACATTTGAAAATAAAAAAAAACGGAACAGTAAAGAAACTAGTTTATGTAGTTTCTAACATTTAGTCCAAATTTTAGAAACGTTTCTCAAATTTTAGAAACAAGAAACGAGATGGATTATCAAACAAGTCTATTTCTTAAAATTAAAATGAGAAATAGAAATAAGAAACGGGAACAGAAATGTTATCAAATGGGCCCTTAATTTTTAAAAATTAAATGATTATTAAATCCGACCTAAATGATTATCAAAGATTAAATTAGAGATAAGGATAAAAATTTTAGGGACAAAAACTATAAAGGAACTAAATCTTAAATTTTATTGTATGATGATAACAATTGATAACACAATATTAAATGATTAAAAGAAACTGAACTTATATGGGCTAAAATGTAGTTGGGTGTGATAGAACTGGACACAGAAGATGGAATCCTATTATCAATTTAATCTTTAAAAATTTTAAAGATTATAATAGAAATAAGGATAAAAATTTTATGGATAAAATTTTAAAATGAATGAATCTTTAAAAATTTTAAAGATTATATTAGAAATAAGGATAAAAATTTTATGGATAAAATTTTAAAATGACTGAAATTTATTGTATGAAGTTGATAATTAATAAATTATTAAAACATACAACTTTTGCGGGTTAAAATATTGTTGGCTAAAATGTAGTTGGCGTAAGGAACTTGACACGAAAGATTGGATAGGTTGGATTTCAGACCGTGGAGTTGTGGCTTAGGTCACTTTCATGGCTTAGAGGTGAATATTGATCCATCGAGGTCGATTTTTTATTCCAACTGACGTCAAAACGACTATATGATCGATTCGATCAGTCGACTTATTTTTTCATATAGCAAAAATCGACTGAACCGACAAAGTAGATGGATTAACTTTTTTAATAAATATATTTTTTTATTTAACTTATATATATATGTATTTTTTCCTCCTCCTCCTCCTCCTATAACTTTAAAAAATAAAAAATAAAAAAATCGACCGACAAACTGACATCGGTTCTGTCGATTTCGATTGATCGTGTCGATTTTTGGGCTTCCTTTTTAGTCACCCCTAATAACTATGTGTCTACATCTGACCCTTTACTATGTGCAACCGATATGTTTGACTTGTTGAACTTATTTCACAGATAGTTTATTCAATTAAAGTTTTCACAATATGATTGCCTCTTAATAATCGTCAGATATAAATCTAAAAACGTGTGCTAATAACTATTGGTACAAAAGTAAAGTACTTTTACAATTTATCTCTTACACATCAACAGTGCAAAACTACCAATCATCATTAAAAAAAAACATCTATATATAGCAACGATTTATTTATTATATAGCACCGGTTTTAAACCGCTGCAACGTTTATAGCAGCGTCTCATAACCGTTGTTAAATACGGTATTGAGATGTTTATTGCAACGATTTTTAAAACTACTAGAATAAAAAATGTAAACCGCTACAATAGCTCCATTTATAGCAACGATTTTTTTGATTTATAACAACAAATGTTTCAGTCTACACCAACCATTGGTGTGGTTTATGGCAGCCATTAAAAGCTACATATTGCAACAAATTAAAATGGTTGCTAGCGATTGCAATATTCTAAAAAGATCTTTCACAAAATTTTTGTTGAACAATTCTCAACACTTTTTACCATTGATTATTCATCAATTTTTTTACATATTACAACAATTCTTTACACTATTGCAGCTTATGAAACCAATACTTGCGACACTTTTATTAATTATTATAGTGATTTTAATTCTTATTTATTGCAACATTTTATTTTTTATTTTTTTAGTAATTTTAACCAATATTTTTCACATTTTTTTTTATTATTTGTATGTTATTTTATTCTAAAAATGTTATAATCGTTCAATGATGCACAATATATGATTCTAAAAACATATAATACATTTTATAAACTTTTAGCGAACAATATATGATTCAATTTTATGTCTAATAAAAGTTTAGTCCAAGAATTTTGAGGTTTGTGGACTTTCAAAAGTTTTTAATACATTTATAATAATAGGTCTCTCATAAACTCAAAAAAAAAAATTAAATTAATTTATCTATTATATGTATAGAAGTTTGAATTTTATGCCTAATCAAACTCTAAAATTTTAAATTTTGGTCCAATAGAATATAAATTTTAAAAATTTCGAAAATTTGATGATTAAATTTGCAATTTTTGAAAGTTTAAAGACTAAATAGACATAAATTTCAAAGTTCATAAACTAAATTTGTAATTTAAACATTAAAATTTATACGTTGTGTTTATTTTTATTTCAAGTTAAATTATAAGTTTAATTTTTGAACTTTTAGATTTGTGTCAGTTTGGTCTCTAAACTTTGAAAAATGTTTATAGGTCCCCCTAAACTTTCAAAATTTTTTTGTCTAATACGTCCTTGATAATTTAAAATATTTCAAAAATTAACTCATCTATTAGATATAAATTTGAATTTCACAATTTTTTTTTCTAATATTTTAAACAATACTTCCACAAAACTGCTGCAATCACAATATTTGCAACAACAATTTTCTTATGTTGCAGTTATAATAAACTATTGTGACGATTTTTTAACTGCTGCAACATCATTGTTGTGATAGATTTTACTACAATAGTTATTAGAAATGTTGTAATTTAAGCGTGGCAATAAATATATTTGTAACAGTTTCTAAATATGTCGTTAGCAAATTGCTATCATTGAATATATATCACAACATTTTTAAAAACGTTGTGAACAAATTGTTGCAATACGTAAATATAACAACAGTTTGGTTATGTGTTTTGCTACAAACTGTTGTAATTTAATCCGCCTTTGCAGCACTCTTAAAACCACTACAAAAAAAATCGCTCCAATAGACTGAAATTCTTGTAGTGAACTGGCATAAAATGTATATTATTGGTATAAATTGGAAAATGGAATGAATCAACAACTTGTGTCTTCTGATAATAATATTAATGCAAATGCAATGGAGAATATTAGAGCAAATGATGATGATGCTAATGCAATAGCGGAGATGTATGTTTTCATGAGAAAAATGATGAAGGACCAAAATGCCAAACGTGCTCTTTGTCAGGATAAAGTGATTCATTGCATTAAGGGATGTCCTCAAGGGTGCAAGTGTTCTAAACCTCCGAAGTAAATAAGAATCAACTTTATATTTATCTATTTATATATATTTATAATACCAATGGATTATTATTACTATTATTATATATATATATTCACTAGTTTATGTTAGTGTGTGTTTTGGTGATTTAATGCATATTTTCACCATGAGAATTTATGTGTCATCTTCTTATTCTTTTAACCAATGTCTCCCTCTCAATTTCAATATAAACTATGAATAAAGTATCATTTGTTTAATTTAGTCCGGATTTCTCTCTTTTTCTCTCTTTACTAAGGCTTACTTGGAATATAATTATTGTACCTTTTTAAGTATTTGCATGCAACAAGTAGTTAGATTATCGTATTTGGTAAACTACAAAAATAGAATTTAGATTTGTATATCAAACAAGTCATTAAAAATGTTTCAAAAAAAAAAAAAAAAAAAGACAAGTAGTTAAGAAGTGAGGGACAACTTCGAAGTTCGAAGCTTGAACTTAGCCCATGTTTAGCGGATGGATTAGGTAAGAAATGATTTTAGATTCTAGGATTTCAAAACATGCAAATGATTTCAAGTTCCTATTTGTAATTGTAATCAAATTGATTTGAAATCACCAAAATTAAAGTTTCTTATTTCGATGCTCAAGAGAAAGTGAAAGAAAGTATAACATTTTTTATGGTTTCAAAAAATAAATTGCAGCACAAGCCAATTGGATCGCATTGATACTGATTTCTAAAATACCAGTACATTGGCAAATAAACGATAAACAACATGTGATTTACATAACAAATTCAGGAATAAATTCTAAATTAAAAATGTTTAAAAAAATTTTAGCTTTTGGTTTTTGGAAATTCTACATCAAAGAACTTTTCTAAAATTCACAGTAATTGCCAATTCCAAAACCTTTTTGGAATTTTGAAGAACACGACCACTAAAGAAAAACTCTCTATTCTCTAAGTTTCTAAGATCAAGGTTTTGTGGGAAACCTTTTTCAAAAAAAAAAAATTTGAGAATTTTTTGCCAAGAGGATCGATCAACTACCCAACACCCCTTCTCTATATCTTTTTATAGATGGAGAAGGGAAAGGGAAAGAAAGAGAGAAATAGGGAGAGAGGGGGGAAGTGAAAACATGTGGAACGGATGCTCATATTTAATTTTAATAAATGAATGAATGAATTAATTTAATTAACTATTAATCAAATTAATTATCATTTAAATGCACATCTCTCATAACCTATAGTTTTAATTAAGTTAATTAAATTTGAAATTAATTTAATTAAATCAAATTTAATTAACTTAATTAAATTTATAAATTAATTAATTCACCAATTAATTAATTTATGAATTAAACATCATTATATTTAATTTAGGTTAATTATTATGATTAAATCGTGTTTAATCATTCTCCCATGACCTATAGTTTTAATGTACATCTTATGTGCATTAAATTTTAACATATAGTTTTTAATATGAATTATATTCACATTAAACCAATATTTGAACTCTTCCAAATATTTAATTCTCTCATAAATGAATTTTGGATCATATCCAAAATTAAACTTATATTATAAAGTTATAATAAATATAAAACTTTATATTATAATGTATCTCCATATATTGAATTCATTCCCAAATTGAATTTGAACATTTCAAATTCTAATTAAGATCTACCAATCTTATAACTCTTTACGAGCTAAGAAGTGGACCTAATGGACCTACAGATCATAAGCTCCAACAACACAAGATTAATTGGCTAATCTCATTAACCGCTTAATCAACATTCGTTAACTGCGGGTACACTCCACTAAAGACCTGCAGTTGCACTATTCTCACTGTAGATATTTTTATGTGTCCATGAATAAAAGACCAATAACAACAAGTTAATCCTTCACGAGGGTTCGTAACACCAGCTGGGTCAAATTATCGTTTTACCCTTGAGTTACATCTATGGCCTTAAGTATCAGTGCTTATCTAATGAACAACATGTTTATAGTCCAACTAATAAACAAAAATCCCTCTCGGATCAGTGAGAGGGTAAGGCCCTTTGTTTAAGTCCCGGAGGCACTACATAAGAGAACACTCATCTACTTACACTAAGTTTGGAAAAGAGTGAATTTCATCTTGTTAGGTTAAGTCCCCAGCTGCCCACACGGTTTTGTCCCTAAGAAGGTAGGCTTATTGAGTCGGCGTTTAAGACCACTCTCACCCATACTAGTTAAAGGACAATCCCTTGTAAACAGGAATTCATAACATGCTCAAGATTGAGATAAGTTGCCTAGGTCATTCTATTGACATAGAAAACCTAACTAGTCAACGGAGTTACATCTATTGGTTGCTATTTCGCAGTCTGGTCGTATGTGATCTCATCACACAGGATATCCTCACTCACATGTCGACTACACGAACACATTAGATCATTGTGTTTGTATCATATACAAAGTGGATCATACCCATAGTGTCACAAGGATAAGGTATCTAACCTCATCCCTAGACAATAGACCCTTCACTATTACAAATTCTATATTACTTGACATTTGCAACTTTTAAATACTTGACGCTTTTACGAAAAAAGATGTCAAGTAACATGCAGTTTTTAAGGAAAACATAAAAAAAATAACAAAAAGGCGAAGGTTGATGGATTTTGATTTTTTCGCGCTAATACAAAACTTAATATTTAAAAATGGTCAAGTTTAATCATAGTTTTCTGGTCATATTTTAGATGTCAAGAATTATTAAGTATTAAAATAAAATAATGGGAAGAAAATAAAATGGAAAAAGAGCACTCAAATTACGGCTTTTCTCAATTGTTTTTTTTTTAATCACACTCCAAATAAATAACAAGAAATTATTCGGTGAGGCCGCCACAATATGGCCGACAGTTTTACATCGTTGGATGAAGAGAGAAAAGTATCTCGAATTTCTATCCAAAGGATATGAGGGGACATAAAAATTATTGGATTCATATACAACGGTTATTATGAGGGAGCCACATTGTGGCAGTCTCATGGAATAATTTGTCCCAAATAACACTCTTTTTCCCTCTCGTTTTCTCTCACGTATAAAAAAAAAACTCTTTCCCTCTTGAATCCTTCCTCTCTCGTTAGGTCTGCCTTTGACACTAATCGTGAATCTCCCGCTCTTATTAGGTCTTCCTTCAGATCATCAGTCGTTAGGCGTCAGCGACCAATCGTTTGTTGTTAGGTCATTGGCTTATTTTTTTTTTTTCCTCGTTCACTCTACTTGCAATCGTCTCGTCGGTTCTGGTACCCAAAATAAACGAATATTTGTTTCTTAATTTCATAATTGTACATCTGTCATTTGTCAATTTTTCCAAAGTTCTTTTTCGCGCCTAAATTATAACTCACCTTACTTTTGCTTCGTTTCACTCTTTCTCACTCTCTCTCTATTTTTATTTTTTGATTTGGAGTAGCTTTCCACGAGGAGATTCATTCGACTCCAAGAGGGTTTAAGGAGATAATTGTGAATTTGTAAATTTTCACTTGGGGATTTTAGCAACTAGGGTGAGTTGGATTGGATTATATTGATTTTGTTTGTGGGATTCACTATTAGATTCTGTTTATTAGTGTTTTTTTTTTCTTTTTGTTTGTTGTCTGAGATGAACATTTTGGGTTTGTGATGATGTTTGGAGGGTGAGCGTTATACGAAAAGTAGGTGGTGAAGAGGATTGAGGAGAGAATAAGGAATTTGGTGTTGATGATTGGGTTTTTGTGAGAGAGTTGTGTATCCATTAATGTAATTGTGTGGATCAAACATTATAACATTTGTGTTGAGTTAATTCATTCCTTCAACTCATTCTGCATTCTTGGGATTCTTTTGAGTTTAATGTTGTATATGTTTTGTTTTATTTTGTTGTCATCTTGTAGGCATGCAAGAGTACTAAATTAGTATCAATTAATTGAAATGTCTTATTGAGTGATTTACCATAAATGGTTAGATAAATTATTGCAATTTAGTGGATGTAAAGGACTGGACCAAGAGTAATTCTGACATAATTAATAAGCTCTTTTTCATTCTAATATGTATACTAGAATATATTTTTTTTTGTTGAAAATTAAACATATTTTGGAACGTTTACACATATATGAGTTTTTAAGATTAATTAAGCATTATTAATTGTTTAGAAGTTTTAATAGAATTTAGAAACTATGTATTTATGTATGAGAGTTTTATATTCATAAATTTTAGTTTATGTAAAAGAGTTACGGATTCTAGAGTTTTCCATAAGTCCTATAAATAGGATCATTGTAGTATGTACCAAAACAAGCAAGTGAAGTAAATAAGAAAACAAAGTAAGTTTAGAGAGAAAAAGTGTGAACCAAGTTTGTAGCTTTGTGAAAAGTATTTTTTAATACAAGTGAATTATTTTTCTTGTGAAATATATTCCTTGTTTGATTATTTATTTGTGAGTGTCCATCACACGCTTCCAACAAAGTGGTATCGAGAGACGAGTTCAAGAAAAAGAATTGTTTTGCAAATGACAAACAACAATTTGGTTCCTTTCAAAGTGCCTCGACTTACGAAAGAAAATTATAGTAGTTGGTGTATACGTATGAAAGCTCTACTTGGTTCACAAGATGCATGGGAAATTGTTGATAGAGGCTATGACGAACTGAGAATAATGCGACTTTGATTCAAGCTGAACGAGAAGTTTTGCAAAATACTAGAAAGAAAGACCAAAAGGCGCTCACCATTATTCATCAAGCTATTGATGATGCGAATTTTGAGAAGATTTCAGGAGCAACCACTGCGAGGCAAGCATGGCAAATTTTGGAGAATACTTATAAAGGAGTAGATCGAGTCAAGAAGGTTCGCCTCCAAAAATTGAGAGGTGATTATGAATCATTACATATGAAGGAGTCTGAATCGATTTCAGATTATACTTCAAGATTATTAGCAGTGGTCAATGAAATGAAGAGATATGGTGAGACAATAAATGATGAGCAAGTAGTTGAAAAGATACTTCGTTCATTAGATGAAAAATTCAATTTCATCATTGTAGCTATTGAAGAATCAAAGGACTTGAGTACATTGTCCGTTGATCAGCTTGTGGGTACTCTACAAGCCCATGAAGAAAAGCTTCTCAAGAAGAATAAACAAACAAGCTCCGAGCAACTTTTTCAATCAAAGTTGCGGTTGAGAGATAAAGAAGATAGACAAGAAAAAGAAAATCGATGTCGAGGACGTGGTCATAGTCGTGGGCGTGGCAACTTTAGAGAGGACGAGGTCGAGGAAATTTTGGTCAAAGAAATTTTGATGATTCAAATACTAGTTCATCAAGAGGTCGTGGAAGACACAATTATTCGAGGCCATATGAAGGAAGATCAAATAATGACAGAGGTATAACAAAAGTCAAGTGGAATGTTATAATTGTCATAAATTTGGTCATTATTCTTGGGAATGCGAGAAATAAAGTTGAAGAAAATGCCAACTATGCGGAGCAAGATATTAAAAGCGGTGAGTCATCTTTGCTTCTAGCATGCAAAGGTGAAGAGACATGTGAAAATAATTCATGGTATCTTGATAGTGGTGCAAGCAATCATATGTGTGGAAATAAATCAATGTTCGTGGAACTTGATGAGTCCGTTGGGGAAATATCGTATTTGGTGATGCTACAAAATTCTGTGAAAGGAAAAGGTAAGATCTTAATTAACTTGAAGAATGAAAAGCATGAGTTTATCTCTAATGTTTATTATGTGCCAAATATGAAGAACAATATTTTGAGTTTGGGACAACTCCTAGAGAAAGGCTATAATATTTTGATGAAGGATTATAGTCTTTCAATAAAGGATCATCGTGATAATATGATTGCTAAAAGTGCAAATGTCGAAGAATAGAATGTTTTTGTTAAACATTCAAACGATGTTGCAAAATGTCTCAAGTCTTGTTTGAAGGATCCATCTTGGATTTGGCATTTGAGATTTGGGCACTTGAATTTTGAAAGCTTGAGATCATTAGCCGGGAAGAACATGGTGAAAGGATTGCCATATGTCAAGCATGCAAATCAATTTTGTGAAGGTTGTCTTTCTGGCAAGCAATCAAGGAAGAGTTTTCCACAAGAATCGTTTTCAAGAGCAAGGAGGCCACTAGAGCTTGTTCACACTGACCTTTGTGGACCGATAAAGCCAAGTTCTTTCGGTAAGAATAATTATTTCTTATTGTTTATTGATGATTTTAGCCGAAAAACTTGGGTTTATTTTGTCAAGGAAAAATCAGAGGTATTTGGCATGTTCAAGAGATTTAAAGCTCTTGTTGAAAAAGAAAGTGGTTTTTATATAAAAGCTCACGAGATCGAGATAGAGGAGGAGAATTCACTTCAAATGAGTTCAAAGGCTTTTGTAAAGAAAATGGAATTCGTCGACCTATGACAGTTCCATGGACTCCACAACAAAATGGTGTTGCTGAGAGGAAGAACAGAACAATACTCAATATGGCTCGAAGCATGTTGAAGAGTAAGAAGATGCCAGAAGAATTTTGGGCACAAGCGATTGAATGTCTTTGTTTACTTGTCAAACCGTTCTCCAACTAGAAGCCTGTGGAACAAAACTCCTCAACAAGCATGGACAAGAAGAAAACCATCTATTGCTCATTTGAGAGTATTTGGGAGCATAGCTTATGCACATGTACCAGATCAAAAGCGTACTAAGCTCGATGATAAAAGTGAGAAGCATGTTTTCATTGGATATGATGCAAGCTCAAAAGGCTACAAGCTTTATAATCCTGCTACAGAAAAATTGGTGGTGAGTAGAGATGTTGTGTTCGATGAGGAAGCAACGTGGAATTGGAATGATGAACCAAAAGACTACAAATTTTTATTTTTTCCCGAAGATGATGATGAATCCAGTGAAGTTGCTTCTCCATCAACACCACCAACATCGCTAGTCATTCCACAATTACAAAGCACACCTTCATCATCTACAAGTTCAAGTGAAACACCTCGGCGGATGAGAAATTTGCAGGACATCTATAATGAAACTGAAGAGTTAACTCAAAGTTTTAATGATCTCACTCTATTTTGTCTTTTTGGTGACAGTGAGCCTTTAACTTTTGAAGAAGCTTCACAGGATGAAAAATGGAAGATTGCTATGGATGAGGAAATAAAGGCCATACAGAAGAATGATACATGGGAGCTTTCTACCCTTCCAAGTGGAAAGAAAGCAATAGGTGCCAAATGGGTGTTCAAGATAAAAAGAAATGAAAAAGGAGAAGTGCAGAGACATAAAGCAAGATTAGTTGCCAAAGGCTATTCTCAGAGAAAGGGAATTGACTATGATGAAGTGTTTGCTCCTGTGGCCCGCATGGAAACTATAAGGTTGCTAATTGCACTTGCTGCTCAAAATAAATGGAAGATTTTCCAGATGGATGTCAAATCAACATTTTTGAATGGATATCTTGAAGAAGAAGTCTACTTGGAGCAACCTCTTGGTTATTCCAGTGAAAGGCCAAGAAGACAAAGTCCTAAAATTAAAGAAGGCCTTGTACTGCAGTTGAAACAAGCCCAGAGAATGTGGAATAGTAGAATCAACAAATATTTCCTTAATAATGGGTATTTGAGATGCCCATATGAACATTCTCTTTATATTAAGACTAACGATCGTGGAGATATTTTGTTGGTTTGCCTGTATGTGGATGACTTAATTTTTACAGGAAATTGTGCAAGCATGTTTGAAGATCTCAAGAAGGCAATGACTCAAGAATTTGAAATGACGGATATCGGGCTCATGTCATATTATCTTGGCATTGAGGTGAAACAATCGAGAGGAAGGTATTTTCATCTCCCAAGAACGATATACTAAAGAAATTCTTGAGAAATTTAAGATGTTAAATGCTAAACCTGTTGCAACTCCGATGGAAACTGGGGCAAAATTGTCCAAATATGAAGATGGAGATGTTGTTGATCCATCATATTTTAAAAGTTTGATTGGGAGCTTGAGATATTTAACTTGCACAAGACCAGATATTCTTTTCAGTGTTGGATTGGTGAGTCGGTTTATGGAATCTCCTACAACTACTCATTTGAAAGTGACAAAGAGAATTCTTACGTACCTCAAAGGTACACTTGACTATGGATTGTTTTATACATCATCTAAAGAATTTTTGCTTGAAGGTTAGTGTGATAGTGATTGGGCTGGAGATCTTAATGATCGAAAAAGTACAAGTGGATATGTGTTCTTTGTTGGTAATACGGCTTTTACTTGGAGTTCCAAGAAGCAACCTATTGTGACACTATCCACGTGTGAAGCAGAATATGTTGCTGCAACATCATGTGTTTGTCATGCAGTTTGGTTGAGAAATTTGCTTCATGAAGTTGGAATATTGCAAGAGGATGCAACAGTAATCCATGTGGATAATAAGTTAACAATTGCTCTAGCAAAAAATCCAGTGTTCCATGATCGAAGTAAGCACATTGATACAAGATTTCATTTTATTCGAGATTGTATTTCAAGAAAGGAGATTCATGTTGAATATGTGAAGTCAGAAGATCAAATTGCAGATATTCTCACGAAGCCACTTAAAGTTGATGTGTTTCACAAGTTGAGGACCTTGCTCGGAGTACTTTCCGTAAAACATGTTTAAGGGGGGATGTTGAAAATTAAACATATTTTGGAACGTTTACACATATATAAGTTTTTAAGATTAATTAAGCATTATTAATTGTTTAGAAGTTTTAATAGGATTTAGAAACTATGTATTTATGTATGAGAGTTTTATATTCATAAATTTTAGTTTATGTAAAAGAGTTACGGATTCTAGAGTTTTCCATAAGTCCTATAAATAGGATCATTGTAGTATGTACCAAAACAAGCAAGTGAAGTAAATAAGAAAACAAAGTAAGTTTAGAGAGAAAAAGTGTGAACCAAGTTTGTAGCTTTGTGAAAAGTGTTTTTTAATACAAGTGAATTATTTTTCTTGTGAAATATATTCCTTGTTTGATTATTTATTTGTGAGTGTCCATCACACGCTTCCAACATTTTTTGAACTAGAATAATTATTTAATTATTGCTATAGAACACTTGTGTGATAATGAGTTAATATATTCTAATGAGTGGTAATATATAGTTTGCTTTGATATTGTCTACTTTAATTAAGTATAACTACTGTAAACTTTCCCTATTTTAAGTCTTCGTAGGGAGAAACAAGATGCTCACTTCATCATTTCAGCAGGGGTCACATTACATTCATTCCATTCATAAACTCTCATTCTTTTAGGTCTCTCAACAAAATAATGTCTTCTACGCTGGCACCCACCCCTAGTTTGTTTATTTGTCAAAAGGAAGCATGGGAAACTAAGGAATTACTTACTTTTGTTATGGTTAAAATAGTGCATGTTAGATATTGTGTTACTATTCTTCAAAAAGTTAGCTCAATTCTTTTTTGAATTGATTTAGCTCAATCCTATTTCAATTCTTTTTGAACTAATGCATTTGTTTTCAAAAGGTAAAATTTAAGAATGAGATAATACAAGACCATGTCTTCAAGTAGCTAGTTTGAATGGTGCTATTATGAACTTTGCATGTTAGACATTTTTCATATGTATTCTAGTTGGTATAATATTTAATGTTCTAAACTAATATTTAGATTGTTTGCTAACTCAAGTTGGAGCATTAAAATAATATTCTAAGCTAAGTAATTCATTGGAATTGATCGTCATTCTTTTTATCGCTTTAATTGATTTTACTCCCCAAAAATATGGAAAGGATGTGTTGATGCTAATAATTGAGTTTGATTTGGAGTTTGGTTTGGGATGATAAGTTCTTTTCATAAGGAAAATGATAGAGGTAGAACATATTAATAAGGTAGAGAAAATTATGAACAAGTTCAAAATCCTTGAAACCTAAGATACATTATGTTGTCTTCTTTGCACTTGTGTTGCTTGTGAAGTTGGTAGATTTTATTATTATTATTATTATTATCAAATTACAAATACAGTTGTGAATTTTAATTTAATGATGTTAATATGCTATAAAGAACCGACACTTGTAAAATGACAAAGTATCGGTGTCGGACACGTGTCGAACACCAACACGTTGCCAACACGTGTCTGACACGTGGGTTTTTGTGTCTTTTTTTTGTTATTTTTTCATTTTTCGACAAGGTGGGGACATGTTTGGACACGAAAGGAGACACACTTGGACACGACTGACACACTTATTTTACAATTTTCTAAATTTTAAGTCTTTTTTAAGTCCATTTTTAAAACTCAATACCAAGCAATTAAACCAAGCCCACTGCACATAAACCTCAAAATGTTAGAGTTTTTTTCTTTCCAACATCTTCCGAATCTTCAATTCATGATTGCATCCATGAAAAAATAAACCTGCACCTTCTAGTTTTTTGTGTAAGACTTATTGGATATTGGATATTGTTGATGTTTTTTTGTTAATTATTGTTATCTTTTTAATGAATTCTATTGATGTTCTTTTGATGTTTAAATGTAGGAATTATATTAAAAGTATTAAATATTAATAATATGTCAAAATATATACACATATATTTTTTTAAAAAAATTAATGTGTCTCCAACATATCGTGTGCTACTTTTTTGAAAATCGTTGTGTCGTCGTATTCGTGCTGCGTGTTTGTGTTTGTGGTTCTTAGATAATATGTATATATTATAAAATATAATAGTTAACATATTCAAATGGATTACAATAATGAATTTGTTTTGACATTGTCTAAAAGCTTGCATATGAATTGTTGATAATGGGTAGGATTCATTATATTTCAACACTCTTTCGAACAACCTTGTGGAACAATACCATCAGAATTGGGAAATTGCTCGCAGTTGTAGGGGAATTGTATGTGTCTGCTTCTTTGTTTTCCTCCCTTGAATTTAAATGTTGTTTTCCATATGTAAAGTTATTTGATCTTTTCCCCTCCCTTTGATTGTGTGCGTGTGGAGATGGAAAACTATATCCAATGGTAAAGTGATTTGACCTTAAACATTCACTTGAATTTAAATGTTGTAACATTTGGAGTACATTTTATTATCTTTCCTTTAGTATTAAACAAAGTGGGGTGAGGTTTAAACTTTTGAATCCCTTGACCAGTAGAGTAGAGTTATGCTCAAGTCAATTCAAGCTATACCTGCTCATAAATGCATCAAAGTGGGGCGAGGTTTGAAATTTTGTTGCTCATATGTGTTTCTGGGGTTCCTTTCTTTATAAGAGATTTGGCAAAAATGAAAAGAATGGTCTTGCAAAGAATGTCGATGGAGGTATTGTAAATGTCTCTTGTTTCCATGTGATTGATAGAATCTCTCAATTCTCATGTCTGTTGGTTGAGCTCAACATACTTTATTCGTAGTCTGGTGATTGCTAAGAGTTCTCTTTGAAATCGAGAAGTGTGTTTATTTCTTTCAGGTCTTTGTAAATTTTTGTTTTCTCATAGTTGTTATGTTGTCATGCTGCTGAAATTCATGAGCGGGGCAACTAATTTGTGCTTTTTCTTCTAGCTAAACTCTATGATTTGACTATTTAATACATTCTTCTAGCAGTAGTGTGAATGATAATCAAGAGAATTGCATGCAAGAATTATTTTGAGAGGAAGTTGTGATTAATATTTTCTTTTGTTATTGGCACTACCTTTCCCTTTTTCCTTGTAGAAGCAAATACAACAATATGATTCTTCTCTTTCCCCTTGTTAAACTTGTTCAAAATAAGGTTTACATAAAAGTTATTTGACAAAAGGTCAATCAAACGAGTTCTCGAGAAGATATAAAAAATGTAATAAGACATGCAAGTTAATTCCTTTCTTTTATCTTCTTTTTTAATTTTGTATTATCATTACATTTCATTGGAAACTTTTTTTTTTAATTTTTTTGGCAAACGGGCAATATCAATTTTTTGATCCCATATAAATTTGAAAAAAACTCGAAAATTGATATTATGGAAAACAATGAAGACAAGAACTTAAATTTATTTTATTATATTATGTAAACACATCTAGTGCGTGTATCATAAGTTTTTTATTTTGGTATTGCATTGCTCTTTACAAGTGGAATCTGTTGAATGTGGGTATTAC
Source organism: Trichosanthes cucumerina (assembly GCA_036507285.1). Lineage (NCBI taxonomy): Eukaryota > Viridiplantae > Streptophyta > Magnoliopsida > Cucurbitales > Cucurbitaceae > Trichosanthes > Trichosanthes cucumerina. Next base: position 67,428,439 of record CM071842.1, on the reverse strand, counting down.
GTGATGAGATATATGAGAGATATCATGACAAAAGGAAGCATCTTAATCACAGATTCGATATATTATTAAATTGATTGCATTGTAATTGTTACACTTGACAAAACATCTAATTTTCTAATCATTTAAATAGACTTCCAATTTTTTAATTCCTAAAATAGAATTCCAAAAATAAGTTTTTGAATAGTTTATAAAATATAGTTTCAAATTACCTAATTTATTAAATAAATTCTCAATTTTTTGAATTTTAAAGTAGAATTCCAAAAAATAGTTTTCAGAATACTATGTGACGTGAAATAGAGTTTTAAATTTCCTAATTTCTTAAATAAATTTCTATTTTTTTAATTTCTAAAATAAAGTTCAAAAATACTTTTCTAAATATTTTTTGAAATAGAGTTTTAAATCCCTAATTTATTAAATGGACTTTCAATTTTTTAATTTCTCAAATAGAGTTCCAAAAATACTTTTTTAAATACTTTGTGAAATAAAGTTTTAAATTTCCTAATTTCTTACATAGACTTCCAATTTCTTAATTTCTAAAATAGAATTTCAATTTGTAACCCATTTATGTTATACACGGTTTCTACAATTGGCAAAACATCCACGAAAAAATAAGAGAACAAAATAGCTAAAGAAAAAAGGAAAAAAAACAACATAAACCTACGATTCATAACACTGGACCCCAAACGTTGTTTTCTTATTTCCAGACTTCAGAACATTGCACCCCTAACACTGGTTTTTTATTCCCAGGCTTCAAAATACTGCACCCCAAACACAGTTTTCTGATTCCCAGGCTTTAGAACCCCCCATAACAAACCCCCCAGGGTTTTGATTCCTAAGGTTTTGATTCCAAGACAAGGGGCCAAACAACCCCTTCTAGGTGTTTGGCCCATGGTTTTGGGTTAGAGTGGTTTTGGGTTTCAAATCCAAAATCATGTTTGGTACAAGGGGTTTCAAAACCAAGGATTTAGAAACACAATCCCATGGGTTACTACAGTGCAATCCTATGGGTTTTGTACCATGTGGCCCGACCAACTCCGATGACAACTCCGACGACCACTAACAACGACAACTCTGACGATTACACCAACGACCCGACCAACTCCGATGGCAATTTCGACGACCACATCAGCGACCCGACTAACTCTTATGACAACTCCAACGACCGTCTGATCACTACCGATAACGAAAACTTCAATGACCACACTGGCGATCCAACCACCGTGACGATTACCTCCATCGATAACTACAATGAAAACTCTATAGATTAATTACAAGATCGCCCACCTGCAACTTGACCACCCACACAACTTGATGCTTTGATGTCCCAACCACCGCAACTCTGACTAGTCCGAACTATCGGCAACGACCATCTTACAACCACTTCGATTACTAAATAATCCATAACCATAGTTGAAGACCACTTCGACGACCTAACAACCATAGTTGACAACCACCCTAAAAATTTGACCACCTAGTAACTGCTGTCGATGACCACCTAGTGACCACTTCAATGACTCAACCACCCTAGCAACCCGATCACCTCGATGACTACTTCGATGATCACCCCAATCTGACAACCCAACCACCTAAAACCATTGTTGACAACCACTTGGTGCCAATTTTAGTGACCATCCAACAACCCAACCATCATATTTACCACTCTGGCAACGACTCCAGAGACTCGACCACTGATAACTACTGCCCTAACCACCAAACGACCACTTCGAAGACATGACCACTCTGATGACCATTCCAATGACCCACGCGACCTAATCACTGTGTAATCACCATTGGCGGTCATCGACAACCAACCACCCAACCACCTAGTCAATTTTTTAAAAGGTTAGAAATTAAACAAAAATGGTTACTAACAAATTTTTTTAATCCATTATATGTTTGAAATAGGTTTCAAACTATCATACAAAATATAGTTTCTAATATTTTAATTTCTAAAAATTGCATCCTATTGGATCCTCCTTAGTCCAATTCATGTTGGAAAGGAGAATTCAAATTTTATAACTCATTTATCCTTGAAATATGTTTTAAAATACAGTGAACAATTTTATTTAAATTCCTTAATTTCTTAAATAAGCCTCCAATATTTTAATTTGTAAATTAGAGTTCGAAAAATAGGTCTATGAATACTTTGTGAAATTAAGTTTTTTCTAATATCTTAGATAGACTTCTAATTTTTTCAATCTCTAAAATAGAGTTTCAAAAATAGGGTTTTAAATATTTTATAAAATAAAGTTTTAGATTCTCTAATTTATTAAATAGACTTCAATTTTTAAATTTCTAAAATAGTTTTATGAGTATTTTGTGAAATAGAGTATTAATTCTACACAAACTACACATCCATATTTAATTATTATTGAAATAATTTGATCCACATAATTGGTTAAAATATTGATATGCACTTCAACAAACAATTATCGAGTAAAAAAATTGGATCTAGAAAAAATATCATAAAAAAACTGTTATAAAAATACAGCCTAAACAAACATACTCCAACGTCATCCTAAACACAGGTTTCAGCAAACCAACATAACACAACCTAGCACCTCAAACACTAGAATCAGAAACCATAGGATTTCTGATTTCAACCAAGAAACCCGAGGATTCAGAATCCCAGGGTTTCTGATTCCAAAACAGCGCCTATAAGTTTAGAGGTAAAAGGGTAAAAAAAAAAAAAACCCACGGGCTTAGGCTACAACGAACCATTGGTTTGGCTCATTTCACACCTTTCATTTTCATTTATTGATTAATCGACGATAACTATTTCCTCCATCGTCAATAGCCACCGGATTGTCTGTTTGGGTTTGGTTCGAGCTCTGCAATAGGCGGCCGCAACCATGGCCAGAACCGTTTGCGTTCACATTATTCCATCTCTGCTTCTCCCATCGAAATCATCCTTCTTCAGAACTCACTCTCTCTTCTCCAACGCTTCTCATTTCGACCATGTTATGCTGGTTGGTCTTTGCTTCTCTTCTGCATCCAAGATCAGCATGACCCGACATTGTTGATCTCCCTAATGTTGGAAAATATAATCCACTCTTTTCAACGTCGTCGTAAGATAATATCTATTATTCTCTCTCTCTTTATCTCATATTGCTCAATTTACTGTAATTTTGATTTTGAGCTATGGAACTGATGGCTACTAAAGAGTTCATTGTTGAGTTGTCGTTATATCATTTGAACCTATTTAAACTAGAGTAATTGCAATCTAAAGGGTGTACCTCAAAACTCTTTTCCTCTTCTCCTTCTTTTCTCCACACTTTTCATCTCGGCGAGCCACCGCCGGAGTTTCGGCCGACCGCCGCTGGAGTTTCGTCGGACCGTCGCCGGAGTTTCATTGAACCACCACCGCTCGTCGGAGTTGATTTATCCCGCTCAGTTTCAACTTCTTAAGTTGTTTAGACCCCATTTTGGTTGTTTAAGAAACACCCACTCTTTTCGTAAATCTTCAAACATAAGGTAAGTAGTCATTTGGATTAAAGCCAAGCTCCTAAGTGAAGGAACAAGGCTATCAGCATTGCTTGTTTGTGTATTCCTAAGATGTTGCTAGAATTAAACCTTAGATTAGTTTTGAAACTTGTGTAGCATGTTTTTATGAAACTTGTGTAGCATGTTTTTATGAGCTTTTGGACTTAGCATGATTATGTGTATGTTATCCTGAACCTATGAATCATGTTTGATCATATTTATCATGCATCTATGGATTATGTGTCTTATTATGTTTTATGAACTTTATACTTGGTATGATTATGTAGTGTTATCTCAAGCCTATGAATCATGTTTGATCGTATTTATCATGTATTATGTGTCTTTTATATGAGGTGGGAGATGATTGTTAAGGTTGTACCTAACATTCTTAATAGGTGATTGATTTGAGTTAAAGTTTGATTAGAGTGAGAACCTAGCTAGTTATGGGACCCTTGAGAATGGGTCGAAGATTATTAGGAATGCCTAGTTAGAACCCCTAGTAACCTTGTAAAGCGTAGAACCCAGTACTTACTAAACCCTGAGTTACGCCTGAGCGAGTCGGAAGCTCTCGATTGATGATATTTCGGTCGTGATCCTGAGGTATGCCCCCATTCAGGGAATGATTGTTTTGCATTATCCCGTGCTAGCTTAGGGGTGGATCTCCATAGAGCGTATTGAATATGTGGCTCTATGCTAGAATTGAGGTGAGCCTTGGGTACGTCCCCGAGTGGTTGCTTTCCATTATCCCGTGTCTGCTTAGGGGTGATTCCCCCATAGGGTGTGTGGGTTACGTACCTTCACGTCTCTGTGCCAGCGTGTTGTGGCGTGATAGTTGCTTTCTCTCATAGCATCATCAATTAAGTTCCAGGAATGAAGGTAAAGCTCGAGTTATTACCCCAGGGGGCTCAGGGTGGAGTATGTTAAATGTGAGACCTGTTTGGGATTGAGTGAGTTTAGTAGATGAGCCTTGTTATTTGTTTTTGCTAAGATAGGGTTGGACGTAAGTGGGCTACTTACTGGGTATTTTTATACTCACTCTTTTCTTTTATTGTTTTGTTTGCAGATGAAAGTTAAACTGTGGATGGTTGACGATGGTGGCAACCTGACGAGGCTATAAGGATGTTCTTTGGTGTCTTTTAGTTCATAGTAGTTATTCTAGAACTTTATATTTCCGTTGTACCTTCTTAATAGATTGAGATTTTATGTATGTTGTTAAGTTTCCTTATTGGTTGATTCATAAGGTGTTTTAGAATCTTGTTCTTCTTAAATGTGAAGATAGTCTTTTATTCATTTACTTCATGTTGTTGCATAACTGTTGTAAATTTCTAATCTGTTGAAAATCAAACCTATCGTTGAAAAGTAGTTTGGAGGGAGTTGGGTGCTTTGTAAACCTTTGGGAGTCTTGTTATGCTTAGAATAGGTCAGAGAAAATTTCAATTTTGTCTTAGCAACGTCGTTATGTTGTCAAAGTCGGCGCAGACGGTGCTGCTTAGTAATGCCCCTAAGAGATTTGGATTTGGATTTGGAAAATTAGGGTTGTTATAAAAATGGACTGCAACTTCGAGAACATTATAATTTATCCTAAATTACTTGAATTTAACAACACATAAATGTTAATTCCATTGCAGCAAAATCTAAGAATGAAACGGAAAGGAAATACTTGATCAAAATAAGCATAACTCAATACTAATTGACATGTACTTATTTTCTCGAGGATAAAAGATAAGATCTCTATATTTTCATATTTCATCGTGTTAAAAGAAAAAAAAACAAAACATCAAATTGTGACTATTATAAGAGTAAAATAGGTTGGAACATTACATCACATAAAGAAGAATATCAATTCAAACTCTTGACATTTTAGTGAAGGGAATGGATTTCAATAGCGGAATTGCGACGTGAATCGTAGTTGTTTCGTTATTCTAATTTTCTTAAAATTGAAAGAAACATTTTCTATCTAGATTAAGCATGCAAAAACAGAGAAGAAAACAAAAAAGGTTTCATGAAACCTACCTCTTGAAGAATCGTTCTTCGTGTCTCCTCCTCCGGTCACGATGTCACGATCAAACAATCTCTCGAGCCTCGAACGTACAAGGAACGGATCAACCGGACACTTCCACTTGATCTTCTCGGGAGGTGAGGGAGAGTTGTGGGACTCCCTTTGAATTTCGGGGTGGAGAGAATAGTAGAGAATTGATAGAGAAGTAGAGAGAAATTTGCTTTCTCTTTGGATGAAATTCCAAAAATTGAGAACAAGCCTTATGGAATGTCTCACATTTCACTTATTTATAATGGTGTGTGGTGGAGTTAAAATCTCCACCAATTCACCAAAATGCCACAACTATATAATATGCAAATCATATTTGCATATCATATAATATAAGGTATCACATACCTTATTATACAAATCTCATTTGCATAATGTGGAATTTAAAATTGAATCTCATATTCAATTTAATTTCTCTCAATCCAATTTCTCCAAATTAGCCATAATTAATTAATTAGGCTAGACTATAGTTTATTATGAATCTCATTCACATTAAACTATATATTATGTCCATTATATCACATATAAATGACATAAATACCCTTTTAATGAATTTGAACACTTCAAATCCACTCCAAACTGTAAACCTTCATTTAATCCAATTTGAGCCAACCGAGGGACCTAATGGACCTACAGATGACGAGCTCCAATAATACGAGATTAACCGATCAAACTCTTTGATCTGGTTAATCAACATTCATTAACTACGGTAACACTCCACTAAAGCTCGTAGTTGCACTCTTCTCATTGTAGGACAAGTTGTGTCCATCGATATAACCAATCCCGTGAGTCGACCCTTCACAGGTTGTTCGTAGTCATAGTTGGGTCAAATTACCGTTTTACCCCTGTGTCTACCTCTTGCTCCTTAAGTCCCACTGCTCCTCTAATGAACAACTTTGTTGCATGGTCCAACCATAAACAACATCCCTCTCGAGCAGTGAAAGGGTGGGCGCCCGTTGTCCAAGCCCTAGAGACAACACTCAAGGGAACAACCCCCTAGTTTCTCTAGCTCGGGAGCGTTTCTTCTTGCGTAGTTAAGTCGTCAGCTCCACACGAGGTCCTGTCCCCAAGAAGATAGGCATATTGGGCGAGCACTCAGGTCACCCTCACTCGTACTAGTCATTTGACAGACCCACGCAGACAGAAGTTCGTAACACGCTTAGGATTAAGGACGAGTCACTAAATGGTCATCTACGAAGTTATTAGTCCTATACTGTTAATGGTGTTATATCAGTAGGTCTAATAATTCACTGTCCGATCTTGTACAATCTCATTGCACAAGATGCCCTCACTCGCATGTCAACAACATGAACGAGCTAGATCACCTCGTTTGTATCTAATACAAAACGGGTTGCATCCACAGTGTCACCAAGATGAGGTTTTCAACCCTATCCGTATATTGTAGATCGTTCGGGTCAATAACTTGAATGTGATCCTCCCTGTGTATCCACTACACACCGTTCAAGTTCTAGTTCTCTAAAACAATATGACCCTGGAGCTTAGTTTATTGGATTAAGTTTATAAAATACGAGATACAAAGTTTGATAAATAAATAACCTTTATTATTTATTTATCAAATCAACTGTATTACAAACTACACGAGATTAGGGCATACACCCTAACAAACTCCCACTTGAACTAAGCTAGTGGAGTACATTATACATTTCCCAAATGTAAAATAATACATAAAGTAATACAATAAACAAGGGCATTGAATACCCTTTACAATACTCCCACTTGCCATAGTCAGGAAGCACTTGTAGACCTATGTTGAGATTTGTAATTATGTTCTAATTAATGTAATAAAGTGTTATTATTTCAATAAAGTGTTATTGTTCGTTATCTACGAGTTTGCCTTTACTTAAACCCTAAATCCAATAAACTAAACATCCAAGGTTGTTAAATGAATCTCTAACTGAATGTAATGTACATAATAAGGATCTCGGTTCGAGATACAGCCTAAAGGGTCTATAGTTAGGGGATAAGGTTTGGGTACCTTACCCTTGTTAAACTATGGATGTAGCCCACTTTGTATTTTATGCAAACACAGTGATCCTAACGTGTTCGTGTAGATGACATGTGAGTGGGGATATCCTATGTAATGAGATTACATAAGACCGAACCACGAAATAGTAATCTCTAGTCAGAATCTCGTTGACTAGTTAGGTTTCTATTCCACTAGGATGACCTAGGCAACTTGATCTCAATCCTGAGCAGGTTACGAACTCCTGTTCGCGAGGAATTGTCCTTTGACTAGTATGGGTGAGAGTGGCCAGATTTTCCGACTCAATATGTCGACCTTCTTGGGGACAAGACCGAGTGAGCGACTGGGAACTTAACTTAGCAAGATGGAATTCACTCCTTCCCACCTACCAGGGTAAGTAGAGTAATGTTCCCTTAAGTGGTGTCTCGGGGACTTGAACAAAGGGCCCGAGAGGGACTCTGTTTGTTGGTAGGACCACAAACAAATTGTTCATTAGAGGAGCACTAGTACTTAAGGCACAAGATGTAACCCAGGGGTAAAACGATAATTTGACCCAGCTGGTGTTACGAACATTAGTGAAGGATTGACTTGCTATTGGATATTGATCCATGGACACAAAAATATATCTGCAGTGAGAAGAGTGCAGCTGTGGGACTTTAGTGGAGTGTTCCCGCAGTTAACGAATGTTGATTGGGAGATTAATGAGATTAACCGAGCAATCTCGTATCGTTGGAGCTTCTTATCTGTAGGTCCATTAGGTCCACCTTCTAGCTCGTGAAGGGTTCTTAGATCATTTGAATTTGAAATGTTCAAATTCATTAGGGAATATATTTAATGTATTTAGATACGATATAATATATAGTTTTGGAACTATATATTATTAATTTAATGTGAATATGATTCATATTAAATTATATGAGAGAATTGAATATTTGAAAGAGTTCAAATATTATATTAAATGTGAATGTGATTCACATTTGAAAACTATAGGTTAAAATTTAATGTGCATTGGATGTACATTAAAACTATAGGTTAAAGGGATAATATGATTAAATGAGATTTAATCCAAATTAAATATATGATATTTAATTTGTATTATTTAAATATGATTTAAATTAATAATTAAATATGATTTAATTATTATTATTTAATTATTATTATTATTATTATTATTATTATTATTATTATTTTAATAATAAAATAAGGGAACGTGTCATCCAGACACGTTCTCACTACCCCCCTTCTTCTCCCTATTGGGAGTTTAACAGGGAGAAGAGAGTTGATGTTCAATTGATCGAGGTTTTGTTGTTTTTGCAATTGGAGAATTGCTGTGAAAATTCCCTCAAACTCTTTCATTCCCTTCTTCTTCCAAAAGTTGGAATCTTTCCCACCAAGGAGGATCTAAGCATTCAGAGGATAGAGGGTTTACTCTAGTGGTTGTGTTTTGTTGGTAAAGAACAGAGGAGTTGTTGTGTTGCTGAGTTACTGGCATTTGCTTGGAGCAAGGAGTTGCTGCGAGTCTACAAAGGTAATAATCCTTTTCTCTTCTTAATTTAATAGTTAAATTTAGGAATGTTTGCATGTATATCTCCATGCCTAATTAGATTAGAATTAACATGCTTGTTCTGTATGTTTTTGTCAATGTACTGTTTTTTATTTCGATTAAAACAATCAAGCAATTTACGATCCCAAACACGTTTCCGCTGCTCAAGGAGATCAGATCTCCATCAATTGGTATCCGAGCAATGCTTGTATTGTTTTGTTTTGAAACAAAATTGCATTGATTTGGTGGGAAATGCATTGAGTTTGTTGTAAAACTGCTTAGGAGTATTTGGCCATAGTTTACTTCTTTTAATTTGATCAATTTGTATGTAAAGGCCCCTGCGTTTTTGGGCAAAAGTACATAATTGAGTCTGCATTTGAGTTACAAGTCGTTCGGGACCAGTTTCAAGCAATTCGGTTGAGAGTCGAAGGAGATATTGAAGATGCAAGCTGCTGTGTTCGTGGAAGAAAAGAAAGTTGTCGTCGGCGGCGTTGCTGCGCGCCGTCATCATCGTTATGTAACGCCAAGAACGACGTCGCAACGCCGCCGGCGTCCTATCGACGCGGGAGTTCAAAAGTCGTGGCGTTACAGTAACGCTGCTCCTCAGTGTTGCAACGCCATCCCGATAGCAGGCGCGCATAAGGACAAAGCGGGCATTGCAACGCCGTGGTGCATTCCAGCAGCTGCAAATCGGTTCAGCGGTTCAGATTATTTTTCGGTCCGATTTGAGCGGTTCAAGCCCGGTTCAAGGTGTTTTGGACCGGTTTTATGTAATAAAATTAATGTGATTTTATTATTTTGCACTTTAGGGGCCAAAATATTTCGGTTTTACAGCTTTATGTCTTTATGAATGTCATTTAGAATATTCCCACCTTAGGATAAGCATGTTCATGCATTTTATTTGTATAAATGTTATATGAATATGATTGAAAATGCATGATTAGTTTATTTTTTCATGAGTAATTAGTTATAAGTGTTATAATTAGATTATATGAAAAATAAATTGCATGGAGCATGAAATTACTTAGTTTAAAATAAATGTTATTTTATTTAAGTAATTTTAATTATTCAATTAGTTGAATATTTTTTTTTTTATAATTCCAATTTGAAAAATTAATTGTTGGATTTATAATATAGTTTTTTTATCATAGGTTAATAATTAAATTTATAAAAGTTATAAATTAAAGGGGTTTTAGAAACCATAACCTATAATAAAGAAATGCATGCAAACATAGGAACTTGGGTTAAAATTTAAATTAGTTTTAAATCATTTAAAATTAATTTAGACCTAAGTTTTAATTTCTAATAGGATTAAAAGTTAGTCTTACGTAGTATTTTAAATAGTTTAAAATCTAGTAGGACATTAGAACTTTGGTTATAAGGGAACTCTACCGGTGAAGTTCTGTCTAAGGCTGGGGGTACTTAAGCTGACGGTTAACGGAACACCTCGTACCTGGGAACTAACCCGGAACATGAGTTGAATTAACTTTAATTCTATTTCATTTCTAGGTAATTAAAATGTTTATTCACCTAGACATAAGGTTAAAAGACCTAGTTATAATAGTTATAATAGGCATAGACTTAGATAGATTCTTTTAGCCGGAATCCAATTAAGTTAAACCTATACCCTAATTTTAGGAGCTTCGTGGGAGAAAACGAGATGTTCGCATCGAGTTTACTCTCACGTCCTCAAGAGTTCACACCGTGAGTTCCATGCTCGGCTACGTGGCGTCAATAGGGCGTCCCCCTACGGTATGTGTTTGCATGGTTCAATACCAAGGTGAATGAGGGAAGTATCCATAGTAAATGGGAGCAGGACGCGTGTCAACGTATCCTGCGCCTCTTCCATTAGGTCGCACTTGTGAGATTTATATAGTCCGCTTTGCTAGGTTGTCTGGAATGACCAAACCCTACGGAGGGCCTGACAATAGGGATCGGAACACCACGAACTCCAGAAATGGATAGGGTCTCTTAGGTTATTTGCCAACAGTTGTCTTTCTTAATAGTAGCCTGTTGGCTCGGGCCTATTGCATCTGAAAATGGTAGGGTCACATTTACGGGATGAGTTAAGTTAGTTAACAAGTCCTTGACCAAATAAACGGTAGCTAATGACCATTGGGACATGAGATGTTCTGGTAGTGAGAATTGGCTGAGAAAGTCTCAATTCAGGGGAGGAATGACTGACCGCCCGACGGAGACTTTTGTTCTAAACCCTTGAAGTATCGTTGTAACATTAGAGGTTTAATTTAAACAGTGGGTTTAGTTTAAACACTAGGGTTCTTTAATAATTTTGCCAAATTTGATTGGTTTTTACAATGGCTTAAAAGGCATAACTAATTAGAACTATTTTGGTTTTCAGCATGTCGTCCTCAATAATAGCCTTACTTAAAAGCGATCGTTTAACTAGTGAAAATTTTACTACGTGGAAGTCCAACTTGAATACGATTCTCGTTGTTGACGACCTACGGTTTGTACTGTCTGAGGAATGTCCTCAGGTCCCTGCTCGTAACGCTCCTCAATCTATTAAGGAGGCGTCGATCATTTGGATCAAGGCCAATGATAAGGCCAAGGTCTACATTTTGCTCATCATTTACGAAGTTACGGCCAAAAAGCACGAGGGCATGGTCTCAGCTCGTGAGATCATGAGTTCGCTGCAGGAAATATTTGGACAACCGTCTGGACAAATTCGGCACGAATCCCTCAAATACGTTTATAACTCCTGTATGAAGAAGGGGTCATCGGTGAGAGAACACGTTCTTGATCTGATGGTGCACTTCAACGTGGCTGAGATGAACGAAGCGGTCATTGACGAGCAAAGTCAGATATCGTTCATTCTGGAATCTCTTTCGAAGAGTTTCCTGCAATTCCGCAGCAATGCGGTGATGAACAAGATAGAGTATAACCTGACTACTCTCCTTAATGAACTACAAACTTTCCAGTCTCTTATGAAGAATAAGGGTTAGGCTCATGGAGAGGCAAATCTGTTTGCCCATTCCAGAAGGTTCATCCTCTTGGACTAAGTCCTGTAGCTCATCTTCTAGGCTTAAGAAGCACTAGTAGAAAAAAGGGTTTTGATGACGGGCGCGCGCCCGTCATCTATGCGAATGTCATTGTATGTTACAATGACGGGCGATTTTTAATGACGGGCAAAGTCGGCCCGTCATTGTAACATGGGTTGAAACCGACTTTTAATGACGGGCATTGCCCGTCATTAAAACTCTTGAAATTTTTTTAAAAAAAAACCTATTGTCCGTCATTATATCATCATTATTTTTAGTTCATAATTTTTATTATGACAGAGCAATGCCCATCATCGTTTTTAGCATAATTTTAATAAAAAAAAAATTCGTTAATAGCCCGATGGCACCAACAATATTTAATAACTAATTACCTCAAATATTGCAAATATATTAACTTCTATATTGAAACCACACATGAAATTACTATACAAATTTACAAACATGAAACAAAAACACTTTTATATCCAAAACATACATCAAATCACCCATAACAACATCCAACAAAATTCTTTTTCAACCAAAACAATGCACATAGAAAACTTTTATATCCAAAACCATAAACTACTATATTACAAACCATAAACTCCTATATCACAAATCTTAACCATAACTCATATATCAAAATTAAACCTTAACCATAACTCTAAAACCATAAACTTATATATCACAAACCTTAACCATAACTCTAAAACCATAAACTCATATATCACAAACCTTAACCATGACTCTAAAACCATCACAAACCTTAATTAACCATAAACTAGTATATCATAAACCTTAACCATAACTCTAAAAGCATAGACTCCTATATCATAACACTGAAACCATAACTCCTACATCACAAACCTTAACACCTATATCACAAAATTCAGTAAACTCTAAAACTAACACGAAATATCAAGCCAATAAGTAAAAATTTCGGCATGACCTCTACAGAACATCAACTAACGATAACCTGAAACATTGCAGAACACTTCTATATCCAACAAAACATGAAATTCATCCATAAACATCCAACAATCATTCATTTTACAAGAAGAACATAACTTCATTATAAATAATACACATGAGACGATCTCTACATGTCCTTAACACCTATATCACAAAATTCAGTAAACTCTAAAACTAACACGAAATATCAAGCTAATAAGTAAAAATTTTGGCATGACCTCTACAGAACATCAACTAACCATAACCTGAAACATTGCAAACATAACTGGCCAACAACTATATCTACTACTAAGATCACCGTGTGGATTGACTCCATCAGTAGAAAGAGCAAGACGGAGAATTCTAGGTTCTAAACCAAACTCTGGCCACAAATTGTCTACCTGCTTCCACGATAGTGTATCCGCGAGGATGTCGTATGTACCCATCAATTACTCGTTCATTAGCATGCCAAGTCAACAAACTCGATATTTCTTTCTTCACGAAACATTCTTTCAAATCTTGGGATAGGAGAGAAATACCACATGACTTTCATGGAATGTTCTTCATCACATCCTTGAATTTTTACAAAGCTTCCATCTTGATGTTCCGCATGGGCATACTTCTACGTCTCAAGCTCTTTTCTAAACAAACAACAATCATTACTACATGCATGAATCTTTTCATACTTCATTCCAAGAGTACACAAGATTTTTTTGGCTTGATATGTAGAGCTAGGAAGTTCATTTGGACTTGGTAAGATGTCACGAACCAATGCTAACAACTCAGTGAAACTCTTATCGCTCCATCCAAACTTTGCTTTCAAATTATATAACTTTATCAATGCAGATATTTTGGTAAAATTGTTACAATTTAAGTACAATGGTTTCTTGGCATCATCTAACACTTCTTCAAATATTGGAGACTTGTCATTGAAATAGTTATGTGTAGCCTCAAACATTCCTATTGTGTCGTCAACATCTTCGTCCCCAACTTCAGCTTCCTCTTTTCTCTCATTCGGTAATGACTCACCATGCCAAATCCATGTTCTATAGCTTTCATCAATGCCATTAATATATAAATGGTCTCTTACGACATTCACATTTTGAGACTTTGCATTCACACATTTCAAGTACGGACAACAAATGACATCAGACCTATTTGAATGTCGTATACCATTTTGGATAAAGGTCTCAACTCCTAAACGATATTCTGATGACATCCTATTCTTTAACATCCACGACTTATCCATAACTATAAATCTGGTGTCTTGAAAGTTTAATCTACAAGAAGAATAATAGTTACTGAGACTTATGTACTTACTATGTCCTTAGGAAGTCACCGAAGAAAAAATAAAACTATCAAGGAGTTCACTACTTACTCAATTTCATGATGTTGATTCAAAAGCCAACATCATGATATTTTGGACTAATATCATTTCCTCTCATCCACAAACTCACTACTAATATTAAGAAAATTAAACATATGATTATAACCAAACATGCTAAACAAAAGTTATTAACCATTCCTCAATCACTATTAATATTAAGAAAATTAAACATATGAAATCTAAACTCATAAAACTTAACACAAACAACACACATGCATTTATTTAAATTGTACACCATTTTGTTTTAGCAACAACAAGAATCTTTCCTTCCAATAAACTACATCAAACTAAAAACTACTCTCCCTCATCAAACTAAACTCATTAAACTAACACAAAATTATTTTGATCAACATTTTCTATGTTAGTTTTTTTCTAAACTAAACTCAACTCTCTCAATCAAACTAAACTAAACGGAAGCATTTTCTATATTAGTTTTTCCTTAAAAACCCCTCAATCAAACTAAACTCAACATTAAGTTTTTTCCTACAAAAACACAACACTTTTTTTTCTCCTAAAGTAACAACAACAACATCCATGCTAAAATAAACAGATCAAGGCACATGATTTTAATAAAAAAAATTCCTAAACTAACAGCAAGCCAACATGATCAATGCACATTTTTTCCTAAAACTAACAACACAACATTCATGCTATAAATCAAATTTTAAAGCCAATTTTTTGTCAGAAAACAACCTCCGGTGAACCCGACAACGACGAACTCGTACAAATGGTGACTGATCGGTGTAGATCTGAACACCAATGAACCAGATCTGCAAATGAAAGGACCTAAGTGACCGGATTCGTTCAAACTCCAGCGAACTACGACCAAGCTTGGGGCGATGAATGTGGGAGAAGAGGTCGGCGGCGAAGCAGATCTACCGGCGGGCGGTCGGCAAATGAAGTCAGATCGAGGGCGGCGAAGCAGATCTACCGGCGTTTGGTCGACGTTCGGCGTATGAAGTCAAACGAGAAACGTTCGACGGTGAACTGAGGCGACGATCCTTCCCAAACGGAGAGACGTCCGGCGGCAAAGCGAGGCGGCGAGCGATGGCGAGGAGAAAGAGTCCGTGGCGTTGTCGAGGAGAAAGAGAGAGAGACCAGGTGAGGACGAGCGCGGTGTGGTCGAGGAGGAAATGTCGAGGAGAGAGAGAATCGATCGCGAAAACACGTGTGGAAAAAATGACTAGTGATCGAATATGATTTTTATTACCTTTAATGACGGGCATTGCGTCATTGAAGGTTTTTATAATAATGACGGGCAATGCCCGTCATTATAGATAATTTAATTTTTTTTTTTTTTTTCTGCGCGTTTTTTTGTCCATCATTATATCCCAAAGTGGGATTTTGGATGTCAAGTCATTGTTTCCTTATTTTGTTGTAGTGAAGACCCAAAAGAAGAAAATAGGAGGAAAAGGGAAGGCACCTATTGTTGACAAAGGCAAGGAAAAAGCCAAGGTTGCAGATAAAGGAAAATGTTTCCACTGTAACGTGGATGGACACTGGAAGCGAAACTGCCCAAAATACCTTGTGGAGCTAAAAGAGAAGAAAGGTAAATTAGATTTACTTGTTCTTGAAACTTGTTTAGTGGAAAATGATGATTTGACCTGGATACTTGATTCAGGAGCCACTAATCACGTTTGCTCTTCGTTTGAGAAACTAGTTCCTTCAAGGAGCTCGAAGAGGGTGAGATGACGCTCGTGGTCGGAACAGAGAGGCGTCGTCTCAGCTAGTGCAGTGGGAGATGCCAAGCTGTTTTTCGGAGATAGATTTCTTTTATTAAAAAATCTATATATAGTTCCTAAATGAACTTAATTTCTATCTCTTGTTTAATAGAACTTGGTTATTGTATTTCTTTTTCAATTAATGAAGCGTTCATTTTGAAAGAGGGTGTCAATATTTGTTCTGCTAAATTGAAAAATGGTTTGTACGTACTGAAACCGAATAAAACGAAAGCAATTTTAAATCATGAGATGTTTAAGAATGCTAACACTCAAAATAAAAGGCAAAGAATTTCTCCAATTAATAATACCTATCTATGGCATCTTAGACTTGGTCATATTAATCTTAACCTGGGATTGAGAGACTCTCTAGAATGGACTTCTAAACAAGTTAGAAAATGATTCTTTACACACTTTTATGCAGTCTTGCTTGGAAGGTAAAATGACCAAGCGACCTTTTACAGGAAAATGTTACAGAGCCATAGAACCCTTAGAACTTGTACATTCGGATCTTTGTGGTCCGGTGAATGTCAAAGCTCGAGAAGGGTACGAATATTTCATCTCTTTCATAGATGATTATTCGAGGTATGGTTATCTATACCTAATGCATCACAAGTCCAAGCTCTTGAAAAGTTCAAAGAGTATAAGGTCAAGAAGTAGAGAATGCATTAGAAAACCATTAAAACACTTCGATCCGATCGCGGTGGTGAGTATATGGATTTGAGATTCCGGACTATTTGATAGAACATGGAATTAAGTCTCAACTCATCAGACTCTCATACACCACAACAAAATGGTGTGTCGAAAAGGAGAAATAGAACCTTGTTAGACATGGTTCGTTACATGATGAGCTATGCTCAATTGCCTGCCTCGTTTTGGGGATACGCAGTAGAGACTATAGTTGAAATCTTGAACAGTGTTCCATCAAAAAGTGTTTCAAAAACACCTTTTGAACTGTGGAAGGGGCGTAGACCTAATTTACAACACTTCAGGATCTGGGGTTGTCCGGCACACGTGCTCGTGACAAACCCAAATAAACTCGAACCTCGTTCAAGATTGTGCCAATTTGTTGGCTATCCCAAAGAAACGAGAGGTGGTCATTTCTACGACCCACAAGAAAACAAGGTGATTGTATCGACAAACGCCACGTTCTTGGAGGAAGATCACATGAGGAACCACAAACCGCGTAGTAAAATAATACTAAATGAAGCTACACATGAACCAACAAGAGTTGTTGATCAAGCTGGACCTTCATCAAGAGTTGATGGAAGAGCCAGCACCTCAAGTCAGTCTCGTCCTTCTCAATCGTTGGGAAATGCCTCGACGCAGTGGGAGGGTTGTTTCCCAACCTGACCACTACTTGGGTTTAGCTGAAACTCAAGTTGTCATACCTGATGACGGCGTAGAAGATCCATTGTCTTATAAACAAGCAATGAATGACGTAGACAAGGACCACTGGATCAAAGCCATGGACCATGAAATGGAGTCAATGGACTTCAATTCAGTATGGGAACTTGTAGACCAACCTGAACGGGTTAGACCCATAGGGTATAAATGGATCTATAAGAGAAAGAGAAATGCAGCTGGAAAGGTACAAACCTTTAAGGCTAGACTTGTAGCAAAGGGTTTTACCCAAAGGGAAGGAGTTGACTATGAAGAAACTTTTTCCTCTGTTACTATGCTGAAGTCTATAAGGATACTCTTGTCTATAGGCGCATTTTATGATTATGAAATTTGGCAAATGGACGTCAAGACTGCCTTTTTGAATTGTAATCTTGACGAGAGCATCTATATGTCTCAGCCCGAAGTGTTCATAGCCCAAGGTCAGGAGCAAAAAGTTTGCAAGCTCAATCGGTCCATTTATGGGTTGAAACAAGCGTCAAGATCTTGGAATATAAGATTTGATACTGCGATCAAGTCTTACGGCTTTGACCAAAACGTTGATGAGCCTTGTGTTTACAAGAGGATCATCAACGACAAAGTATCTTTATTAGTACTTTATGTGGATGATATCCTACTCATTGGGAATGATGTAGGATACCTTACTGACATAAAGAATTCCAAATGAAAGATTTGGGAGAGGCGCAATATGTTCTTAGGATTTAGATCTTCAGGAATCGCAAGAAACGAGCGCTAGCATCTGTCTCAAGCGTCTTATATCGACAAAATGTTGTCAATATATTCGATCACGAGAATTCCAAGAAGGGTTTATTACCCTTCAAGCATGAAGTTCATCCGCTCTGCAGGAACAAGAGTCCCAAGACACCTCAAGAAGTTGAGGATATGAGACATATTCCTATGCCTCTACGATGGGTAGCTTAATGTATTCTATGTTGTGCACGTAGGCCTGACATTTGTTATGCGATGGGAATAGTCGGTGAGGTACCACCCAATCCAGGGTTAGACCACTGGACAACAGTTAAAAATATCCTCAAGTACCTAAGGAGAACGAGGGACTATACGCTTGTGTATGGGTCTAAGGATTTGATCCTTATTGGATACACTGATTCTGATTTTCAAACCGATAAGGATTCTCAAAAATCCACATCGGGATCAATTTTCACCCTTAACGGGGGAGCTATAGTATGGCGAAGCATTAAGCAAGGATGCATCGCTGACTCCACGATGGAGGTTGAGTATGTCGCTGCTTGTGAAGCAGCTAAAGAGGCTTTTTGGCTAAGGAAATTCCTTACTGATTTGGAAGTTGTTCCAAATATGGAATGGTGCGGTAGCCAATTCGAAGGAACCTCGCAGCCATAAGCGAGGAAAGCACATCGAGAGGAAGTATCACCTGATACGAGAAATAGTGCAACGAAGAGATGTGACAATCACGAAGATCGCTTCGGAGCACAATATTGCTGATCCATTTACAAAGACTCTCACGGCTAAAGTGTTCGAGGGTCATCTGGAAAGTCTTGGTCTACGAGATATGTACATAGACTAAATTTAGGGCAAGTGGGAGATATGTAATGGGGTATATGGATGCCCTAGTTTGTTGTATTTATATCTCTATAACCACTGTTTTAGATTATGTTGTACCCCACTAGAGTTTTAGTTCAAGTGGGAGTTTGTTGGTATTTGTGCTCTAAAACTCGTAGTTTGTAATTATGTTCTAATTAATGTAATAAAGTGTTATTATTTCAATAAAGTGTTATTGTTCATTATCTACGAGTTTGCTTTTATTTAAACCCTCCAATAAACTAAACATCCAAGGTTGTTAAATGAATCTTTAACTGAATGTAATGTACATAAAAAGGATCTCGGTTCGAGATACAACCTAAAGGGTCTATAGTTACGGGATAAGCTTTGGGTACCTTACCCTGGTTAAACTATGGATGTGGCCCACTTTGTATTTGATGCAAACACAGTGATCCTAACGTGTTTGTGTAGATGACATGTGAGTGGGGATATCCTATGTAATGAGATTACATAAGACCGGACCAGGAAATAGTAATCTCTAGCTGTAACTCCGTTGACTAGTTAGGATTCTATTCCACTAGGATGACCTAAGCAACTTGATATCAATCCTGAGCAGGTTACGAACTCCTGTTCGCGAGGAATTGTCCTTTGACTAGTATGGGTGAGAGTGGCCAGATTCGCCGACTCAATATGCCTACCTTCTTGGGGACAAGACCGAGTGAGCGGTTGGGAACTTAACTTAGTAAGATGGAATTCACTCCTTCCCACCTACTAGGGTAAGTAGAGTAATGTTCCCTTAAGTGGTGTCTTCAGGACTTGAACAAAGGGCCCGACCCTCTCATTGGCCCGAGAGAGACTCTGTGTGTTGGTAGGCTCACAAACAAATTTTTCATTAGAGGAGCACTGGTACTTAAGGCACAAGATGTAACCCAGGGGTAAAACGATAATTTGACCCAGCTGGTGTTACGAACATTAATGAAGGATTGACTTGCTGTTATTGGATATTGATCCATGGACACGAAATTTATCTGCAGTGAGAAGAGGGCAAGCTGTGGGACTTTAGTGGAGTGTTCCCGCAGTTAACGAATGTTGATTGGGAGGTTAATGAGATTAACCGAGCAATCTCGTATCGTTGGAGCTTACGATCCAGAGGTCCATTAGGTCCACCTTCTAGCTCGTAAAGGGTTCTTAGATCATTTGAATTTGAAATGTTCAAATTCATTAGGGAATATATTTAATGTATTTAGATACAATATAATATATAATTTTGGAACTATATATTATTAATTTAATGTGAATATGATTCATATTAAATTATATGAGAGAATTGAATATTTGAAAGAGTTCAAATATTATATTAAATGTGAATGTGATTCACATTTGAAAACTATAGGTTAAAATTTAATGTGCACTGGGTGTACATTAAAACTATAGGTTAAAGGGGTAATATGATTAAATGAGATTTAATCCAAATTAAATATATGATATTTAATTTGTATTATTTAAATATGATTTAAATTAATAATTAAATATGATTTAATTATTATTATTTAATTATTATTATTATTATTATTTTAATAATAAGATAAGGGAACGTGTCATCCAGACACGTTCCCACTACCCCCCTTCTTCTCCCTATCGAGAGTTTAATAGGGAGAAGAGGGTTGATGTTCAATTGATCGAGGTTTTGTTATTTTTGCAATTGGAGAATTGCTGTGAAAATTCTCTCAAACTCTTTCATTCCCTTCTTCTTCCAAAACTTGGAATCCTTCCCACCAAGGAGGATCTAAGCATTCAGAGGATAGAGGGTTTACTCTAGTGGTTGTGTTCTGTTGGTAAAGAACAAAGGAGTTGTTGTGTTGCTGAGTTACTGGAATTTGCTTGGAGCAAGGAGTTGTTGCGAGTCTACAAAGGTAATAATCCTTTTCTCTTCTTAATTAAATAGTTAAATTTGGAATGTTTGCATGTATATATCCATGCCTAATTACATTAGAATTAGCATACTTGTTCTGTATGTTTTTGTCAATGTACTGTTTTTTGTTTCAATTAAAACAATCAAGCAATTTACGATTCCAAACACGTTTCCGCTGCTGAAGGAGATCAGATCTCCATCAACCTAAACTCTCTAGGTGACCTTCAAACACCTTAGTCGTAAGGGCCTTTGTAAATAGATCAGCAACATTGTGCTACGAAGCTATCTGCGCGACTGTCACGTCTCCGCGATGCACAATCTCCCGTATCAGGTGATACTTGCGTTTAATATGCTTGCCCATCTTGTGACTCCGAGGTTCTCTCGAGTTGGCTACTGTTCCACTGTTGTCACAAAACAGGGTCACTGGCAAGTTCATATTTTGAACAAATTCAAAATCTAACATGAACTTCCTAAGCAATACAACTTCCTTAGCAACTTAATAAGTCGTAACATACTCGACCTCCATCATGGAATTAGCGATGCATCCCTGCTTGATGCTTCGCCACACTATAGCTCCTCAACTAAGAGTGAACACTGACCCCAATATGGATTTCCTAGAATCCTTATCGGTCTGAAAGTCAGAATCTGTGTATTCCGTAAGGATCAAATCCCCACTTCTATACATAAGCATGTAGTCCCTCGTTCGCCTTAAATACTTGAGGATTGCCTTTACGGTTGTCCAATGATCTAATCCTGGATTGGATTGATACCTACTGACAATTCCAACTACATAACAGATGTCGAGCCTAGTACACAACATGACATACATAAGGCTTCTTATAGTTGAAGCATAAGGGATCCATCTCATATCCTCAACCTCTTGAGGTCTCTAGGATATTGTTCCTTAGACAGGTGAACCCCATGCTTAAAAGGCAACAAACCCTTCTTGGAGTTCTGCATGTTATATCATGACAACATTTTGTCGATATAAGATGCCTGAGACATGGCTAGCGTTCTGTTCTTTCGGTTTCGGACTATCTGGATACCTAGAACATACTGAGTTTCTCCAAAATCTTTCATTTGGAATTGAAAAGCCGTCCATTCCTTTACTTCAGTAAGGAAACCTACATCATTCCCAATGAGTAGGATATCATCCACATACAATATAAAAAATGTGACAGTGTTGTTGATGATTTTCTTGTAGACACAAGGCTCATCAATATTGTGATTAAAGCCATAAGATTTGATAGTCTCATCAAACCTTATATTCCAAGACCTCGAGGCTTGTTTCAGTTCATAAATAGACATTTGAAGCCTGCAAACCTTTTGCTCTTGGCCTTGAGTAATGAACCCCTTAGGTTGGTCCATGTAGATGGTTTTATCAAGATTGTCATTGATAAAGGTCATCTTGACATCCATCTGTCATACCACATAGTCATAATATGCGACAATGGCCAGAAGAATCCTGATAGACTTTACCATGACAACAAGAGAAAAGGTTTCCTCATAGTCAACCCCTTCTCGCTTGGTAAAACCCTTTGTCACTAGTCTGGTTTTGAAGGTCTGCATCTTCCCATCTACACCATGTTTACGCTTGTAGATCCACTTGCAACCAATAGATTTTACCTAATCCGGTTGATCCACAAGCTCCCAGACGAAATTGAAGTACATAGACTCCATTTCCTGGTTCATGGCTTTAATCCATTCGTCTTTATCAATGTCATTCATTGCCTGATCATAGGTTAATGGATTCTCACAGTCATCATCAAGTATGACGACTTGAGTTTCAACCAAATCCATGTAACGTTCAGGTTGTCTCACAACCTTCCCACTACGTCGAAGCATTCTAAACTTTTAAGAACGAACTTGACTAGACGAGCTAGGATCAACAAACCTTGTTGACTTACTAGCACCATCAGCAACTCTTGCTGATCAACTGCCCATTTCATTCAACACAACCTAACTCCTAGGTTTATGATCCCTTATGTGGTCCTCCTTTAGGAATGTGGCGTTTGTCGACACAAGCACCCTATTTTCCTTAGGATCGAAAAACAGACCACCCCCCATCTCCTTTGGGTAACCTACGAAGAGGCACAACTTCGACCGAGGTTCCAACTTCTTCGAGTTTGACACCAACACATGGGTCGGGCATCTCCAAATTCTGAAATAACGTAAACTAGCTTTACGACCATTCCAGAGTTCGAAAGGTGTTTCTGAAACACTCTTCAACGAAACACTGTTAAAAATGTATTCCGCAGTTTCCACTGCGTAACCACAAAACGAGTCTGGGAGACGAGTAAAGCTCATCATCGATCGAACCATGTCCAACTGGGTTCTGTTTTTCTCCTCTCTGATACACCATTCTGATGTGGCATACTGATCGCTATGCTACGCTAGACACGCAAGTGCACGTGATCGAAGTAATAGAAACTGGAGTATTCCAGAGTATCAAACCCACAGGGAATAGGTTTACAAGTCATGTCGAAAAAATAAGAAATGCTAGTGAAAATGCAAGGAAGGTAAGCAAAATGAAAGGTTGTTGAAAGTGGGGTTTTTGAGTTGTTGTAAATGAAGGAAAATCAATGAAATAAAAGAAGGGAATTCAAGTGCTTTTGCCCTTCTGAGAAAAAATGTCTTTGAAAATGTTACCAAAGAATTGTGTCAAAGAAATCCAAATCTAAGTAAATCGGGTTCGATTCCTATTCGGTTTTCTCCCAAATCCTTTAGGAAACTAAGCAATTAAACCTACATGTCTGTGTCTAATTGAGCTTAGATGATTCTCGCACACAACCCTTTCGATTTCAGAGTTCGCCCTATGTCTAGGGTCGAAATTTCGAATCTTATGTCTAAGTCCTTTCCTCTGTTGTTTTTAGGATATCCACTGTTCCTTGACCCTCTCGGTATCAAGTTTGAGTCTTGTTGAACACAACCTCGTCATAGCTAAGGACTGCCAATTTTTATTCCCTAAAAACAAACCTTCATTTGGTTGCCAACACAACTACCTTGTTACTTTTAGCTAGGCATCTCTCTTTTAGGGCATTCACACTTGAACCCCTAAAGAGGAAATTAGCTCATTATTAAAATAAAAGGAAACATAAATTTAGATGCCGAAAATAAAAGTAGAACCGAAATGAAAATAAGAAAAAATGGATGATAAAACCGAAAAGAAAAAAAAAGCATGCAAGGCTTGGGTTCTTCCTCTTTATTCACGAAAAAGTGAGAACACCAAGTTGCTGTAGTAGATCGAATAAAACAAAGGAAAAAAGAAAAGAAAGAAACAAAGACAAAAGAAAGAAGGATAGTAAATGGAGCTCCCGGTTTCTTGTATTTTTGTTCCAAAAAACGGGTTTTTCCAACTAAGCATAAAACTACAAGTAGAAGAAAAGAAAACTGAATTTTTATTGAAACTTCCAAATGCATGAACAACAAGGTAAAACATAAATTAAAAAACACTTCTAACCCCCTTAGTTAATCGATTCTACCCACACTTGGGTTAGAATCTTAACCTCCAAGGCTTTCAGAAAAAGAGAGATTAACTAAGGTTTATTACAACTAAATAAGAGAGTACAACTTGTTGAAAAACAAGGAAATAATCTGTTGTAAAAGGTACAAAAAGATGCAAAAAAACAGTAGAGAAAACGATAAAAATTTGGAGAGAATTCAAGCTTGTGGTCGTCTAATTCGCCTCCCTTCAAACCCTCGATTTGTAGCCTATTTATAGATGAGAAAAGTAGGGTTTTCTTCCAAGAATTTGTCCTCAAATCGTGGGTAATTAATTGGGTATAATTCTAGGCCATATTCTTTCCAAAAGTGAGTGAGAATCCCCCAAAATATTGAAATCCTGACAATTGAGGCGTTTTCCCGAATCTGGAAATGTTGCTGCATTTTGTCCTGTATTTTCTCCTGCAAAATTGCTTGCAAAGTTGCCTGTAAAGTCTCCAGGATTCTCACCTGCATTTTCTCTGGCATTTTTTCCTGCTCTTCTTTTCCTACAAAAACACATCAAATTAGCTTGTTTTCACTCATTTTCCCTTAATTCTTATTTTTGTTTCCATATTTTAGCAAGTTTTAGGAATTTTATTCTCAAATGATAATTTTAGCATGACCTATCATGAAAAATTGAATAAATTGGACAAAAAATGACTAAATTTAGGTATAAATAATTCTCATAAATGAGAATTATCACATACCAGGTACTGAAAGTTGGGACGTAATTTGATGTTTTATCATATATTCCTGAAATTCAGTGTCCATATGTACTCTCCACCTCGATCCGATCGAACTATTTTAATCGTTTTACCTAACTGGTTCTCAACCTCAGTTTTGTACTCCTTGAACTTTTCAAGAGCTTCAGACTTTCGATGCATTAGGTAAACGTACCCATATCTCGAATAGTCATCTATAAAGGAGATGAAGTATTCATAACCTCCCCGTGCTTTAACATTCATCGAACCACAGAGGTCAGAATGTATAAGCTCCAGAGGCTCTTTGGCTCTATAACCTTTTCCACTGAAAGGTCGTTTGGTCATTTTGCCTTCAAGGCATGACTCAAAAACCGGTAAAACAATTTCTTCTAACTCGCTTAGAAGTTCATTCTTCACTAGTCACTCAATCCTTTTGAGATTTATGTGACCTAACCTTAGATGCCAAAGATGGGTGTTTTCTTTTGGAGAAACTTTTAACCTTTTAGTTCGTGTTTCAGCTGTTTTAAACAATTCAGTATTCAAAACACTTTTGACTGAATTAGACTTTCAACACATATAATTTATTCTCAAGTGAAGCAGAACACAACACATTGCCTTTGAAAGAAATAAATTCTTTTTTACTCTCAAAAGAAATGGAAATACAATGTTCAATTAAACAGGAAATTGAAACAAGGTTTCTAGTAAACCGTGGAACCATGTACATGTTACCCATTAAAATGTACTTCCTTCCAAAGAAAAGCTTCATCATGCCCACAGCTGCAACCAAGACAACTTCTCCGGATCCAATCCTGAGTGTTATCTCATCCTACTGCAATCGCTGCCAGGAACTAATTTCCTGAAAAGAAGAACAAACATGGTTAGTGGCGCCTGAATCAAGTATCCAGACAGAGTCACTACTCTCCACTAAACAAGTTTTAGTCACAAGTAAATCATATTTACCTTCTTCTTGTCGGCAAGTAATTTGGGACAGTTCTTCTTCCATTGACCGTCTCCGTTGCAGTATACAAACTTTCTTTTTTCTACAACCTCCTTGCCCTTTTTACCCTTCTAGGAGGCAACGCAGTCAGCTTTGCCAACCTTCTTCAACTTTTTTTCTTCCCTTTCGAGCCTGAAGAACCTACAGACTTTGTCCCAGAGGTCGAATCCCTATGAAAGGACCTGAAGGCAACATTTGCCTCAGCTTCCTGCCCCTTGACTTGCATCAGAGACTGGAAGGTTTGTAGTTCGTTAAGGAGGATGGTCAGATTGTAGCTAATTTTGTTCATAATAGCATTGCTATGAAACTGCAGGAAACTCTTCGGAAGAGTCTCTAGAATAAAGTTACCTGACTTGACTCATCGATTGAAGCACCGTTCATTTCTGCCAAGTTAAAGTGGGTCATCATGTGGAGAACATGTTCCCTGAAAAGACTGTTGTCCAAACATGTTCTGCAACGACTCCATGATCACCTTAGCTATGACCATGACCTCATGCTTCTTAGCCAAAACTTCAGACGAGCTGGCTATTATGTAGACCTTGACCTTTTCATTGGCCTTGATCCACCGATCGTACACATCTCGAACACTTCGT
Organism: Trichosanthes cucumerina; assembly: GCA_036507285.1. Taxonomy (NCBI): domain Eukaryota; kingdom Viridiplantae; phylum Streptophyta; class Magnoliopsida; order Cucurbitales; family Cucurbitaceae; genus Trichosanthes; species Trichosanthes cucumerina. The sequence continues at coordinate 67,401,722 of CM071842.1, read as the reverse complement.
GATGCGTTCGGGTCGGGCACCTGAGGACACTCCTCAGTGAGCGCGAACTTAAGGTTATCGGTAACTAAGATCGTGTTTATATTATTTTTCCACGTTTGGTACTTATCTCCTACGAGTTTGTTGGAAGCTAAGTGGGCTATAATAGAACTCGACATTTTGCTGAAAAGAAAAACTTTGCATTAGATCTCGCAAAAACTTTTGAAAATCCAATCATTTTTTAGCAAATTTTATTCTATGATCCGTAGGTCATTAAAAATTACAATGATACCCCAAAGGTTTAGAATGACCGCCACCGAAGGGTAGGCAAAATCACTCCTCTTCTGGGACGAGACTTTTTGGACCAAACCCTAATACCAAAATAACTCTTATTCCTTTAGGCATCCAGTTACCATTTTCAGTCCGTACTCATTAACTTTTAATGAATCCTGTCAGTGTAACCCTCTATCTTTAAATCTCCAGAGTTTCCATCCAAACGATAGCCACCGAAGGGAGAACTACGAAGGAAAAAAAAAACTAAGGAAATCGTATCCCTCTCGGGAATTCACAATGTTCCGACTCCCATGATCAAGACCCTCCGTAGGAATTTTCTGGTCCAGGCCAAACTAGCGGGCGGATCATAGGCGTCTCACGGTGTGAATCGATAGAAGAGACCGTGGGTCCCGTTTTCACAGGTCTTGCTCCCACTCACTATAAGTACTCTCTCCACTCACCTTGAATTTTGACCCATACAAATATCATCCGAAGAGGGACGCTCCCATTTGTACCACGAGCCCGAGTATGGATCTCACGGTGTGAACTTCACGGAGATTTGTGGATGGAAATTTAAATGTATCTCATACACTTTATTTCCTCCCACTCAACACTTTAGTTTAACGGGATTGACCTAGATAAACCAGTTATATTTACCTAAGTCTACCAATATAACTCTTATATTGGATTAACCTAAGTCTATAATCAAATTATTAACTTACGTCCAAGTAAGTTTATTTAATTAACACTTAATTAACGCCACTCACGAGAAATATAACCTATGAATCTCTAGACCAAATTCACTCTCAGGTCGGTTCCAAGGTAGGGGTGTTCTGCAAAGCGTCACCTTAAACACCTCAGCCTTAGACAGAACCTTCCTTAGACATAGTTACTAATTAGTCATCATCCATAAGTTACATTTGATTTCCTAATTTTAATCTTATTAGAACTAAAAAACCGAAGTCTAATTAATCAGGTTTTAAACCATTTAAAACTAATTAATTGGCTTAGGTTACATGCATTTCTATGTTATAATGTTTGATCAATCATCACATGAAATTCATACTTTATAACATACATACATCACATGTATAAAAATGCATGTCAATGCTTTTAATCTAAATAATATAACACTTATATTAATTAAATTAAAACATACATTATATTATAACACTTATAAATATAACCTATCATGCATACTATATATTATAACTCTTATAATATAAACATGATACATGAAATACTTAATCTAAGGTGGGATTGTAAACTATATGTCATACATTATGCACATAATATTTCATACAACACTTGCATAAAATTAAATAGAAAATTGGACCAGTTTTTGGCACCCTAGGGACATTAATAAAATTAATTAACATTAATATAACAATTATATTAATATTAATTAATAAAATTAGTTTAATAACTTAATATGAATAAAAATAAATTAAATTAATTACAAATTTTGGCAAAAAACTGCCTTCACGTCCCAACTCGCCACTCCTGTGCGAAAATTGCTCGTGCAATTGCCCACAACGCAGCGGCGTTGCAATGTCGTGGCCAACGTTGCAACGTCGCGCTGCTCAATGCCTTGAGTGCGTCTCAACGCCAAGCGGCGTTACAACGCCGGTCTGCTGCACAACCTCCTTCCGCTCGCATGGCATTGCAACGTCGATGAACAACGTTGCAACGTCGTGCTCTGTACAACAACACACCTTGTTGTTTTTTACTCGTTTCCACTCCGTTTCTTCATAACAACTCTTGCCACGATCGACACAAACTTAAGACTCGATTTACATACAATAATGACCAAAACAACGGACCCTTACATTGATCACATCAACGAAATATGTAAATCTATTCTAAGTGCCAAGAGCCGAAACATCCAATTGCAAACCAAAACATTCATCACATGAACTATTAAGGTTATCCACCTCATTTTAAGAAAATTACAGCATCTACAACGAAGAGCAACATTAGGCTCTGATACCAATTAAAGGGAATGGATTTCCCGCAGCGGAATTGTGATGTGAATCGTCGTTGTTTCGTTGTTGTTCTAATTTTCTTAAAATTGAAAGAAATACTTTCTATCTAGATTAAGCATGCAAAAACATAGAAGAAAAAATAGAAAAGGTTTCACGAAACCTACCTCTTGAAGAACCGTTTTTCGCGTTTTCTCGTTCGGTCACGATCTAACGATCTCTCGAGCCTCGAACGTACAAGGAATAGATCAACCGGACACTTTCACTTGATCTTCTCGATTGTTCTCGGGAGGATGAAGGAGAGTTGTGGGACTCCGTTTGGATTTTGGGGTGAAGAGAATAGTAGAGAATTGAGAGAGAAGTGGAGAGAATTTTGCTTTGTCTTTGGATGAAATTTCAAAAATTTAGAACAAGCCTTATGAAATGTCTCTTATTCCACTTATTTATAATGGTGTGTGGTGGAGTTAAAATCTCTACCAATTCACCAAAATATGCAAATCATATTTGCATATCATATAATATAAGGTATCATATACCTTATTATACAGATCTCAGTTGCATAATGTGGAATTTAAAATTGAATCTCATATTCAATTTAATTTCTCTCAATCCAATTTCTCCAAATTAGTCATAATTAATTAACTAGGCTAGACTATAGTTCATTATGAATCTCATTCACATTAAACTATATATTATGTTCATTATATCACATATAAATGACATAAATACCTTTTTAATGAATTTGAACACTTCAAATTCACTCCAAACTGCAAACCCTCATTTAGTCCAATTTGAGCCAACCGAGGGACCTAATGGACCTACAGATGACGAGCTCCAATGATACGAGATTAACCGATCAAACTCTTTGACCCGGTTAATCAACATTCATTAACTACAGTAACACTCCACTAAAGCTCGTAGCTACACTCTTCTCACTGTAGGACAAGTTGTGTCCATCGATATAACCAATGCCCGTGAGTCGACCCTTCACAGGTTGTTCGTAGTCACAACTGGGTCAAATTACCGTTTTACCCCTGTGTCTACCTCTTGCTCCTTAAGTCCAACTGCTCCTCTAATGAACAACTTAGTTACATGGTCTAACCATAAACAACATCCCTAGCTCTCGGGCCAGTGAGACGGTGGGCGTCCGTTGTCCATGCCTTGGAGACAACACTAAAGGGAACAACTCCTCTAGTCTCCCTAGCTCGGGAACGAGTGAATTCCTTCTTGCATAGTTAAGTTCCCAACTCCCCACGATGTCTTGTCCTGTCCCCAAGAAGATAGGCATATTGGGCGAGCGCTCAGACCACCTTCACCCGTACTAGTCAAAGGGCATACCCCCGCAGACAGGAGTTCGTAACACACTTAGGATTAAGGACGAGTCACTAATGGTCATTTACGAAGTTATCAGTCCTATATTGTTAACGGTGTTATATCAGTAGGTCTAATAATTCACGGTCCGTTCTTGTACAATCTCATTGCACAAGATGCTCCCACTCGCATGTCAACCACATGAACGAGTTGGATCACCTCGTTTGTATCTAATACAAAGCAGGTCGCATCCACAGTGTCACCAGGATGAGATTTCCAACCCTATCCGTATACTATAGACCGTTCGGGTCAATAACTCGAATTTGATCCTCCTCGTGTGTCCACTACATACCGTTCAAGTTCTAGTTCTCTCAAATAATATGACCCTGGAGTTTAGTTTATTGGATTAAATTTATAAAATGCGAGATACAAAAGTTTGATAAATAAACAACTTTTATTTATTAAATCAACTGTATTACAAACTATACGAGATTAGAGCATACACCCCAACATTTAGAAGTAAAATAATAACTACACGACATTGTATTTTTCTTTTTACGAGGAAAGCCTGTCGCATCAGATAAATTAAGCATAATAGTCGGTGTTTTGATCCTACCTAGTTTTTTTTTTTTATATTTTTCACAATGCAAAGAAAACGATTGTCGAACTCAGTCACCACCTCTACCAAAAAAGAAAAATGAACTGTAGAGGTGGTTTGTTTGATTCTTTAGGACAACCCTTGATAAATTATGTTTTTCAAACGTTTATGAGTTATTTTATTTGTTTGGGGTTCTTGCATTTACATATTTTGTTTATTATTAGATCTGAAACATGTTTTGTTTTCATATTTTATAATGAAGATGCAAGCATTGTGATTTAATTTTCAATGTTGCAGAAGATGCTCTCTATTTGATGCATCGCAGTATGCATTTTTTTGGCAAGGATTAGAAGATGAAGAGGATGATGCAGTTGCTGTTGGAATTGATGAGGAGGAGTTTTTGTTTGATAAGGAGGTATCTGTTATTTCCTTTATTCTATACAGTTCTGTTCCTCTTTTTAGCACTTGTTTTCACAAATTTACAAGTTTATTGTGTGAATATGTACATGAAATCCTTGCATCATCTCTATTTATTTCTTTTTCATGAATTAATAATCGATCATCAATAACAGAGGGAAACTGTAAAAAAAAGTTATAAGAAATATATGGTTAAACACTTGATCTGTGATGACCAAATAGCTAGTACACTTCTACTTCTTTCCAAGCAAATGTTGTATAATATAGCAAAAAAAACAAAAAATAAAAAAATAAGCTTGCCAACTAGAAAGAAATTTGAATAATTGCCCACGACAATTCATTTGTCATGGAGCATGGCTGCTTGAAAAGTAGTATCCTAATTCAATAGTGTACTATATAATATCCTAATTCTTATTCAGATCGTTTCTATGCCTATGCCTGAGTCGTGACTGATGCATTTGACTTTAATTCGGAGGACGCAGATTTTCCATTTCATGAAGCGTCAGGTAACCACTTTCACTCTTGCTTTATGTCTAATTTCCCTTCTTCAGAAATTATAATTTTCTTCTAAACTTGACGATCTATAATTTCTTCTAAACTTATACGACGATTGGAGTGGAGTGCATGTTATAATATGTGTTATATATAATAATCGGTAAATAAACCTACACCACAAACACAGCCTATTATAACTCAAACTAAATAACTCCGCATTTTAAACAATATTATATAATTCACGGGCTATTATAATTATGATAACTGTAACATATTCAACACTCCAACCAACTTTTTTATTTACTTTTTCTTTTTCAATTATTTTTCTCTCAAAATATTTCAATATTTTAAAATATTGTTCTCCCTTTTTTTCAATTAAACTATTTTCCAACTTATTTCACTAATTTTCTCTCCCTCTTAAATGTTTTCTGTCTTTCTAACCGTTTTTCCTCTCTAAAATCTTTATCCCACTTGTCACTTTTTTTAAAAAAAAATCTCATTTAATCCTTTTATTCTCTTCAAATAATTTTCTCTTTCTAACTTTGTTTTATATTATATATCTCCAAAGCTTTTTTCTCTTCAAATTTGTTATTTTCTCACTCACTTTTCATCTTACAAATTATGATTCACACTCCCTAGTTTTCTTCAAATATATTTTAAAAACTCTTTATAAAAACTCTCCCTATTTTTTTCTTACTTTCAAACTTTTTTCTCATCAAAATTTTTTCTCCAAAGTATTTCAACTTACAGATTTATATTTCTCACTCTAATTTTTTTCATCTTATAAATTTTATTTCTCATTTCCTAGCTTTTTTTTAAAAAAAAAATACTTTCTCAATTTTTTTCTCTCCCTTTTCAAATTTTTTTCTCTTCATTTTTTTTTTCACTTTCTAACTTTTTTTTTCTCCAAAACTTTTTATTTTAATTTTTCTCTCTAACTTTTTCATCTTGCTCCTTTCTAAAATGCTTTGAAAATACTTTTTAAAATATTTTTCTCACTTTCAAATGTTTCTCTCTTTGTATTTTTATTTCTTTCAAATGTTTTATCTTAAAAAATTTTATTTCTCACTACTATTTTTTCATCTAAAAATATCAACTCCCCAATTCCTTACCATTTCTTTTCCTAAATTGACTTAAAAAATTCTTTTTAAGAACTCTTTTTCAAATCTTTTTCTCGCTTTCAAATATTTTTCTCTTTAAAATTTTTTATTTCTTTCTAACTGTTTTAAAAAAGTCATTTTTCTCAGTTTCAAATATTTTCTCTTCAAAATCTCTATTTCTTTCTAACAGTTTTATCTATCTCCAAATGTTTTTATTTCTCCCTCCTAGTTTTTCAACTAAAAAAATTATATTTCTAAATTTATATTGGTTTTTTTCCATAATTGTTTATAAGTTCTTTTACAAAACCCTTTTCCAAAACTTTTTCTCACTCTCAAAATGTTTTTCTTCAAATTTTTTTTATTTCCAAATGTCTTTCCTCGATTTTTTCTATATCTTTCTAAATTTCTTATGTCTCCAAATGGGTTCTCTTCAAAATTGTTAATTTCTCACTTCTACTTTTTCAACTAAAAATTCCTATTTCCAAATTCTTTTCTTTTTTCTAAATTGTTTTAAAAAACTTTTTCAAAACTTTTTGTCGCTTCTTTTATTACATTTTTTTTATCGGTTTCAAACTTTCATGTTTCTTTAATTTTTTTATCTTCTAATTTTTTATTTCTCATTTCTATCTTTTAATCTAAAAATTCAATTTTCGAACTTCTTATCTTTTTCTCTTAACTGTTTTTAAAATATTTTTAAAATGTATTTTTCAAAAAATTCTCTCTTTTCAATTTTTTTAATCTCTTCCTCACTTTGTTTTTATCTTCAATTTTTTTTCTCACTTCTACTTTTCCAACTAAAAAAATTATATTTTCAAATTTCTTACCTTTTTTTTTCTAAATTATTTTGAAAGTTCTTTTTAAAAACCTCCTTTTCAAAACGACCTTACTTGAAATGGATTTGTACTACTGTGTCCTTGTTCTAAAAAAAACCTCATTTTCAAAACTTTTTCTCACCTTAGAATATTTTTCTTACAATTTTTAACTTGGTTTTATCTCCCAATATTTGTCTTCAAAATTTTTATTTCTTCCTCTTACTTTTTCATGTAAAAAATTCTATTTACAAAGTCCTTGCTTTTTTTTTTCTAAATTGTTTTAAGAAACCCTTTCTCAAAAAAAAAATTTCACTGTTTTTATCATGAAATTTTTTCTCTCAATATTACTTTTTCATCTAAAAAGATCCTATTTTCAAAATCCTTGCCTTTTTTATCTTGTTTTTACAAAATTTTTTAAAAGTAGTTTTCAAAATTTTTATATCTTTCTAACTTTATTTTATCTCCAAATGTGTTCATTTTAAATTTTTCTATTTCTCATTCATACCTTTTCATGGAAAAAAAAAACAAAATCTTTACATTTTTTTCTCAATTGTTTATAAAAAAAACTTTTTTTTTTAAATTTATCTGACTTTTCAAATGTTTTTCTCATTAAATTCTTCTCTTTCTTACTTTGTTTTATCTCCAAACATTTTTATCTTCAAAATTTCTATTTCTCACTCCTACTTTTTCATATTAAAATTTATATTTTCCCAAATTCTTACTTTGAAAGGTTTTTTCTTCACAATTTTTCTCTTTCCAAATTTTCTCCCTTTAAATTTTTTCTCTTAAATTCACTTTCAAATGTTTTTCTTTTCTCAATTTTTTTTTGTCTTTCAAAACTTCTTTTATGTGCAATGTCATTTCTACAAAAGTTTTATTTCTCCTTCTCATCCTAATCACTATGCAAATTATTCTATTTTTCTCTTTAAAATTGTTTTCTCTTTCTAACTTTCTTTTTTCTCCGATTTTTTTTCTCTTTAAAACTTTTATTTCTCAATTCTACCTTTTCATCTAAAAAAGTCTATTTTCTTCCAAGTATTTTTAAAAAATTTTCTCCCTTGCAAATGTTTCTTTCTTCAAAATTTTTATCTCTTTCTAATTTTATAATATCTCCAATTTTTTTATCTTCAAAATTTTTATCTCCTATTTTTCAACTAAAAAAATTAAATTTTCAAATTCCTTACCAATTTAGTTTTATTTTCATAATTTTTATTTTTCCTCTTACTTTCATCTAAAATATTCTATTTCTAAATTGTTTTAAAAAACTCGTTTTCTAAATTTTTCTTACTTTCAAATATTGTTCTCTTTCAAATTTTCTCTCTTTTTAACTTTGTTTTATCTCCAAATATTTTTTACGTTAAAAAGTTCTATTTCCCTTATTCTTACATTTTTCGTAATTTGTTAAAAAAATCTGTTTAAAAATTATTTTTTGAAATTGTTTCTCCCCTTAAAAGGTTTCTTTTCAAAAATCTATTTTCAAATTTTTGTTTTATTACTTTCATATATTTTTCTCTTTAAGATTGTTTTTCTTTCTAACCTTCTTTTTTCCCCTTAAAAATATATATTTCCTACTTCCAACCTTTTTCTTTTGAGTTGTTTTGAAAACTCTTTTAAACTTTTTTTTTTTTAAAAAAAAATCACTTTCAAATGTTTTTCTCTGCAGTCTTTTTTTTTTAAAAAACACCCATTTTTCAAAAAAAGAAAAATCTCATTTTCAAATTTTTTTTTCTCTTCAAATTTTTTATTTCTAACTCCCATTCATTTTTTCATCTAAATAAATTCTAATTCCAAATTTCTTACCTTGTTGTTATCTAAATTGTTTTAGAAGTTCTTAAATTTTTTCTTACTAATAAGTATCTTTCTCTTTAAAAATTTTATTTCTAACTCCTGACTTTTCATCTAAAAAATTCTTCAAGATTTTTTCTTTTTCTAACTTTTTTTTCCTCCAATCGTGTTTATCTTCAAAATTTTTTATTTCTTCCTTCTACCTTTCCAACTTTTGAAGCAATTTAAGAAAAAAAGTTTTGCTTTAAAAGTTCTTTTTCAAAACTTTTTTCTTCCATTCAAATATTTCTCTTCAATTTTTTATAGCTTTTTTACTTCGTTTTCTCTCCAATTATATTTCCAAAGTCCTTAATTTTTTTAAAGGGTCTTAAAAAAACATTTAAAACCCTCCTTTCAATTTTTTTTTTTACTGTTTTTATCTCCAAATTTGTTGTCTTTCTATTTTTCTTTTTTCTCCTATTGTTTTTATTTTCAAAATTTTTTATTCTCAATTCGACTTTTTCATCTAAAGAATTCTTTTTTCGAATTCCTTGCATTTTTTTTTCTAAATTGTTTTGCAATATCTTTTTAAAAGTATTTTTCAAACTTTTATCACTTTCAAAAGTTCCTTTCTTCATTTTTTTTTATCTTTTTAATTTTGTTTTATCTTTAAATATTTTTTTTTTCAAAATTTTTATTCCTCACTTCTACTTTTTAAACTAAAAAATCTATTTTCCAAATCTTTGTCGTTTTCCCTTAAATTGTTTGTTTTGAAAGTTCTTTTATAAAACCTCTTTATCAAAACATTTTAAAAAACTCTTCATCTAAATTTTTCTCCCTTTCAAATGTTTTTCTCTTTAATTTTTTTTTTATTTCTTTCTAACTTTATTATATTTTGAAATGTTTTTATCTTAAAAATTTCTATTTCTCACTCCTACATTTTATTATAAAAAAAATCATTTTTTGTAATAGGTTTTAAAATTATTTTTAAAAGTTGTTTCTCATTTGAAAGATTTTTTCCTTCCTAAATTCTCTCTTTCTCTCACTCCAAATTTTTTCTGTTCACAATTGTTTTTGTCTTTCAAAACTTTCTTTTATGTGCAATGTTGTTTTCTTCCGAAGTTTTTTTTCCCCTCTCATCCTATCACTTTACAAATTATTATTTCTCCCTCTCAAAAGTTAAATTTTTTATTACTATTAAATATTTTTCTCTTTCAAAATTTTATTTATAACTCTTGCCTTTTCTAGCTGTGTTTATCTTCAAAATTTGTATCTCACTTCTACTTTCTCGATTATAAAATTCTAGTTCCAAATTCTTTTTTTTTTGTCCTAAATTGTTTTAAAAGTTTTTTTTAAAAAACTCTTTTTAAAAACTCTTTTTTTACTTTCAAATATTTTTCTTCATTTTTTTTCAATACAAATTGTTTAAAAAAATCTATAAAAAAAACAACTCTTTCAAAAAATTTCTCTATCTTCAAATTTTGTATCGGTTTCTATTTTTCTTTTTTCTCCGATTGTTTTATCTTCACAATTTTTATTTCAAAATTCATCTAAGAAATTCTATTTTCGAATTCTTTACCCTATTTTTGAATTATTTTAAAGCATTTCTAAAACAATTTTCTTAGGTTCGACCTCTCTTCAAAATTTTAGGGTAATTGTAATGGATAGTGAATATTGCAACTTTTAAAAAGATTTGCAAATTGTGATTTTTTTAATGCCTCCAAACACTCTCATACATGAGAGACTTTTTTTTTTCATTTTCTTTGCCTTTCTCTTCCATCCTCCTCTTTTCATACGAGCCCTTCTATGTTCCTTTAAGACACATACTTACACACTCCAACTTATGCAATTTAAAAATTTTGTGATCATAACATTACTTAAATATTCTTGAAAATTACAACTAACCAAAATAAAAATACAAATCCAGGTTCACTAGATATTATTCGTTGATATGTTAATTAAGGATCAACAAAAAGCGGAAGAGAAGGAAACAAAATAAAAAGATGAGATATTAATTTTTTAAAAAAAACATTTGATAGAATGTCTAATAAAATGGTTTTACATTCGAACCAATTTTTATATAGATGATTAACATATCTCATTCTTATCAGTCTTATCTCAACAAGTAATATATCAAAATTTTACAAATTATCCTAATTATATATCTCTTCCATTCTCAAACATTCTTAATATATACATCTTTCTACCAATATAAGTGTAACTCAACAATAATTGACGTTCTATTTTTACCAAAATCGTAATAGTAATTATCTTCAAAATGTGGAGAAAAATTCTTTTAGGCGTATATAGTAGGTTTATAATGCATTTTTTTTTTAATGAGAACCCACGCTTTCATTGAGAAAAGATGAAAGAATACAAGGCATAGAAAAACAAGTTTACTTAGGAGGATGTGTTTGATTTAGTCCATAGGTGCTTAGAAGCTAAATTATCGTGTTTGATTTAGTTTTTTTTTTTTTTTTTTTGCTAAAATCTTTTCCAAGTGTTGGTTATAATCTTTTGTGTGGCGCCCGAGGTAAGGAAGGATACTTGAATGAATCGAGACCACATCTGAATGAGAGGAATCATAGGATATGAAAGTATAGTTGAAAAATGATTAAAAGAATTAATACTTATACCAATAAGGTGCACCTTCCTTGATGACTCAGTCTCAGGAACTCGACTTGGAGCAATCCTATGTTAGGTGACCTCCAAAAATTTTTCTAGGAGACACGTGAGTGAGGACAAAGCATACGAAAAGGACATATGTTGGTTTGTGGGGAAAGCACTCTTCCAAGTAGCTTAAAGATGGTATGGTGACGTGGTCAGGTCGCAGGGTTGTGGGGAATGTCGGGGCCAATAGTTGTTGATTTTGAATTTGAATCCTATTCTGAATCCTGGGCCTGGAGCCTTACAAATGACATTAGAGTGAAACCTCTCCTAGTAAGCAGAAGTTGGTGGGCATGTGACGTTCGAGGTAAGAAGGGGTACATGAGTGAGCTTGAAACCATATCCAAATGAGAGGAATCCTGAGGATATGAAAGTATGCTTGAGAAAGACTTAAAAAGAATTGAAAGGATTGTGTTGGTTTATAGGGAAGTCTTCACTCTCGCAGGCAACTTAAGGATGGTACGGTGATGTAGTTAGGTCGGGATGCAGGAATGTTGAGGTCGAATTCGGATTCCAAATCCTAATCCAAATCTCGGGCCTTGGGCGTTACATTTTGAATATATATTCTTCAATAATAATATAAATTTATTGTTGAAGAATATATATCCAAAAGATCATAACCAACACTATAGGCAGGTGATACATACCATAAAATGAGCTTAGCCAACAAAAAAAAATAAGAACTATAGGGAACCCAACAACAAAATAAAATCAAACACATATGGACTAAATCAAACACATATAAACTTGTTTTTCTATATTGTAAACCTGCTAAATATTAAGCCTAAAGAGTTTTCTTGCACATTTTGAAGATAATTACTATTGCAATTTTCAATATTTGTCATATTGAAAATGGTAAAAAAGGTACATGTCAATTACTGTTGAATCACACTTATGTCTGTAGAAGGATATATATATATATATATTAATAATGTTTGAGAATAAAAAAGATTTAATTAGATTTAATTTGTGATGAAAATATTGCAGACAGTAAATTTTGATATATTGCTTGTTAGATTTGACTATCAAGGTTAAGAGAATATATATGAGATAGGATTAGTGAGAATGAGATATGTTAATCATTTATATAAAATTACTTGGTTCGAATATAAAAATATTTTTTAATTAGACATTCTACCAAATATTATTTTTCAATTAATATCTCATTTTTTTTATTTCGTTTACTTCTCTCGCACCTTGGGGTGATCCCTAATTAATATATTGATGATAACATTGTTATAGGTTTTTGTCACATGTTATAATATCTAGTGTAGCTTGATTTTTTGGGTAAATTGTAATTTTCAAGAAAATTGAAGTATTGTTATGATCACAAAATTTCTAAATATCATAAGAAGTTGGAATAGAGAAATATGTGTATGAAGAGGGAATGCAAATGGCACATATGGAGAGAGAGGAGGAATGCAAAGAAATCCTTATTCTTTTTATCTAAATTGTTTTAAAAAATCATCCAAAGAAGTGTTTTCAAAAATTTTTATCACTCAAATGTTTTGCTCTAAAAAAAAATTTATTTCCAATTCCTAACTTTTCATCTAAAAACTCTATTTCCAAATTCCTTACTTTTAATCTAAATTGTTTTAAAAATTTTGTAAAAAACTCTTTTTCTAAATTTTTTACATTTTCAAATGTTTCTCTCTTCACTTTTTTTTTTTCTAACTTTCTTTTTTCTCGAAATGTTTTATCGTGAAAACTTTTATTTCTCAATTCTACATTTTCATCTCAAAAGTTCTACTTCCAAATTCCTTAAATTTTTCCTAAATTGTTTTTAAATTGTTTTTAATTTTTTTTCCTAATTCTTTTATCTCTTTCCTATTTCTTTTATCTCCATATGTTGTAATCTTCCAAATTTTAATTTTTCACTCCTACTTTGTCATCTAATTCCCTATTTCCAAAACCTTAATTTTTTCTAAATTGTTTTTAAAAAATTATCCAAAAAAATCTTTTTCAAACATTTTTCTTACTCCCATTACTCCCAGATGTTTTTCTCTTCAAAATTTGTATTTTTTTCCCAAAATTTTCCATTCATTTCAAATATTGTCTTTTCAATTTTTTTTAATCTCTTTCTAACTTTCTTTTATCTCCAAATATTTTTATCTTCAAAATTTTTATTTTTCACTCCTACTCTATCATCTAAAAATCTCTATTTTATAAATCCTTTACATTTGTTTTCTTAATTGTTTTCAAATTCTATTTAAAGAACTCATTTTCCAATTTTTTTTCTCAATTTTAAATATTTTTCTTTTCAAATTTTTTATCTCTGTTTAACTTTCTTTGATGTCTAAATGCTTTTATCTTCAAAAATTTTATTTCACTCCTACTTTGTCATCTAAAAATCTCTATTTCAAAATCCTTATATTTTTTTCCTAAATTCTTTTTTGTAATGTTTTAAAAAGGTATTTTTCAAAGATTTTTCTCACTCTCAAATGTTCTCTTCAAAGTTTTCATTTTTTCAAATTTTCTCATTTATTCTAAATGTTTTTCCTTCAATTTTGTTAATCTCTTTCTAACTTTGTTTTATCTCCTAACGTTTATAACTCCAAAATTTTGACTTTTCACTCCAAGCTTTTCATCCAAGAAAGTCTATTTCAACATTCCTTATTATTTTCTTAATTGTTTTAAAATTCTATTTAAAAACTCTTTTTCCAATTTTTTTCCTCATTTTAATATATTTTTCTCTTCAAAATTTTTATCTCTTTCTAACTTTCTTTTATGTCTAAATGTTTTTATCTTTATAATTTTTATTTTACACTCCTACTTTTTTCGTCTAAAAATCAATATTTCCAAAATTCTTAATTTTTTTCATAAATTCTTTCTTGAAATGTTTTAAAAAAATATTTTTCAAAGGTTCTTCTCGCTCTCAAATATTCTCTTCAATTTTTTCATTTTTTCCTCCTCTATTCCAAGTGATTTGCATTCAATTTTAGGTTTTTCTCTTCAAAACTTTTATGTCAACTTTCTTTTATTTCCAAATGTTTTGATCTTCAAAATTTTTCTTTTTCTCTTACCTTGTCACCTAAAAATCTCTATTTCCACCATGCTTATATTTTTTTCCAATATTCTTTTTTGCAATGTTTTAAATAAATCTTTTTCAAAGTTTCTTCTCACTCTCAAATGTTTTTTCTCTTTAAAATTTTCGTTTTTTTCCAAATTTTCTCATCCATTCCAAAGGTTTTTCCTTTAATTTTTTAATCTCTTTCTATCATTGTTTTATCTCCAAATGTTAATATCTTCAAAATTTTGATTTTTCATTCCTACATTTTCATAAAGACATTCTATTGCCAAATTCCTTACCTTTTTTTATTATTTGTTTTAAAATTCTATTTAACAGACTCTCTATCCAATTTTTTTTATCTCAATTTCAAATGTTTTTCTCATCAAAAGTTGTATCTCTTTTTAATTTTCTCATATTTTCATATGTTTTTATCTTCAAAATTTTTATTTTTCACTCCTACTTAACCATCTAAAAATCTCTATTTCCAAAATACTTATATTTTCCTAAATTCTATTTGGAAATGTTTTTAAAAAGTATTTTTTAAAGTTTCTTCTCACTCTCAAACGTTTTTTCTCTTTAAAATTTTTATTTTATTCCAAATTTTCTCATCTATTCCACATGTTTTCTTTTAATATTTTTTAATCTCTTTCCATCTTTGTTTTATCTTCAAATATTTATAACTTCAAAATTTTTATTTTTCATTCCTACATTTTTTGTCTATGAATTTCTATTTCGAAATTCCTTACCTTTTATTCAATTTTTTAAAAAAGTTGTATTAAAAAACTATCTTTCAAGTTTTTTTTCTCAATTTCAAATATTTTTCTCTTCAAAATTTTTATTTCTTTGTAACTTTTCTTTATTTCTAAATGTTATAATCTTCAACATTTTATTTTTCACTCAAAGTTGCCGTCTAAAAATCTCTACTTCCAAAATCCTTTTATTTTTTTCTAAATTCTTTTGAAATGTTTTGAAAATGTATTTTTCAAAGTTTATCCTCTTAAATTTTTTTTTTTTCAAAATTTTCTCAACTATTCCAAATGTTTTTTGTTCAATTTTTTAATCTCTTTCTAATTTCACTCCTACTTTTTCACCTAATGAATTCTCTTTCAAAATTCCATACTTTTTTTTCTTAATTTTTTTAATATTCTATTTAAAAAGCTCTTTTTCCAAATTCTATTGCCAAATTCCTTACCTTTTTTATTATATTTTTTAAAATTTTATTTAAAAAACTCTCTTTCTAGTTTTTTTTCTAAATTTCAAATGTTTTTCTCTTCAAAAGTTGTTTTCTCTTTCTAAGTTTCTTTTATTTCCATGTGTTTTTATCTTCAAAATTTTTATTTTTCACTCCTACTTTGCGATCTAAAAATCTTTATTTTCAAAATGCTTTTATTTTTTCCCTAATTGTTTTTTGAAATTTTTAAAAAAAGTATTTCTGAAAGATTTTCTTCTCACGCTCAAATGTTTTTTCTTTTTAAAATTTTCTTTTTTTTTTTTCCAAATTTTTTCACTAATCCAAATAGTTTTCCTTCCAATTTTTATGCCTTTCTAATTTTGTTTTATCTAAAATTTTATATCTTCAATTTTTTTATTTTTCATTCCAACTTTTTCATCAAAAAAATTATATTTCGAAATTCCTTACCTTTTTTTTCTAAATTGTTTTAAAATTGTATTTAAAAATCTCTTTTCCCATTTTTTTTCTCAATTTAAGTATTTGTCTATTCAAAATTTTATGTCTTTCTAACTTTCCTTTATATCCAATATTCTTATCTTCAAAATTTTTAATTTTTCACTCCAACTCCGTAGTTTAAAAATCTCTATTTCCAAAGTCTTTATATTTTTTTCCTAAATCCTTTTTGAAATGTTTAAAAAAGGTTTTTTTAAAAGTTTCTTTTCACTCTCAAATGTTTTTCTCTTCAAAAAGTTTAATTTTTTTCCAAGTTTTCTCATCTAACTTTTTTTATCTCTAAATGTTTATATCTTCAAATTTTTTATTTTTCACTCCTACTTTTTCATCTAATAAATTCTATTTCGAAATTCCCTACTTTTTTTTCCTTAATTGAGTTAAAATTCTATTTTAAAAACTCTTTTTCCATTTTTTTCTCAATTTCAAATGTTTTTCTCTTTACATTTTTTATCTCTTTCTAACTTTTTTTTTTGTCAAAATGTTTATATTTTTCACTCCTACTTTATCGGGTAAAACACACTATTACAAAGATCCTTATACTTTTTCCCAAATTCTTTTTTTGAAATGCTTTAAAAAAATACTTTTTCAATGTTTCTTCTCACTCTCAAATGTTTTTCTCCTTAAAATTTTCATATTTTTTTTTCTAAATTTTCTCTTCTAGTCCAAATATTTTTCCTTCAGTTTTTTTAGTCTCTTTCTAATTTTTTCTTATCTCCAAATTTTTATTTTTCAACTTCAACTTTTTCACCTAAGGAATTCTATTTGAAAATTCCATACTTTTTTTTTCTCAATTGTTTTAAAATTCTATTTTCAAAGCTCTTTTCCAATTCTTTTTTCTCAATTCCAAATGTTTTCCTCTTCGAAATTTTTATGTCTTTATAATTTTCTTTTATTTTCTTTTATGAGCAAATGTTTTAACCTTTAAAGTTTTTATTTTTCACTCATACTTTGTCGTCTAACCATGTCTATTTCCAAAATCCTTTTTTGAAAATTTTTAAAAGGGTCTTTTTTCAAAGTGTTTTCTCTTCATAATTTTATTTTTTTTCTAAAATTTCTCCTCTATTCCAAATGTTTTTCCTTCAAATTTTTTTTTAATAAGTTTCTAACTGTTTTTTATCTCCAAATGTTTATATCATCAAAAGTTTGATTTTTCACTCCTACTTTTTCACCTAAGGAATTCTATTTCAAAACTTCATACCCCTTTTTTCCTTAATATTTTTAAAATTCTATTTAAAGAGCTCTGCTTCCAAGTTTTTTTTTTCATTTCAAAATGTTTTTCTTCAAAATTTTTATCTCTTTCTAACTTTTTTTTTATTTCCTTATGTTCTTATCTTCAAAAATTTTTATTTTCCCTCTTTCTTTGTGGTCTTAAAATCTCTATTTCAAAAATCCTTATATTTTTTTCATAAATTCTTTTTGGAAATGTTTTTCAAAAGTCGTTTTCAAAGTTTCTTCTCTCTCAAATGTTTTCTCTTCAAAATTTTCAGTTTTTTTCTAAATTTTCTCATCTATTCCAAATGTTTCTCATTCAAAAATAAATAAATAAATAAAATTCTCTTTCTACTTTTGTTTTATCTTATATATTCAAAATTTTTATTTTTCACTCTCCTACTTTTTCCTAAGAAATTGAAACCTAATTTCCTTACCCTTTTTTTCTTAATTGTTTTAAAATTCTATTTAAAAAACTCTTTTTCCAATATTTTTTTCAATTTCAAATTTTTTTCTCTTCAAATTTTTTTATCTCTTTCTAGCTTTCTTTTATGACCAATTATATTAACTTCAAAATTTTTATTTTTCACTCCTACTTTATCTCTTAAACCACACATTTTCCAAAATCCATATATTTAAAAAAATATATATTTTTGAAATGCTTTAAAAAAAAAAATTTCAAAGTTTTTCTCTTAAAAAATTTCATTTTGTTTTCCAAATTCTCCTCTATTCCAAATGTTTTTTTTAATCTCTTTCTAACTTTGTTTTATATCCAAATGTTTATATCTTCCAAATTTTTATTTTAAACTCCTACTTTTTTACCTATGGAATTTTATTTCAAAATTTCATACCTTTTTTTTCTGAATTGTTTTAAAATTAGATTTAAAAATCTCTTTTTCTTATTACTTTTTCTCAATTTCAAATCTTTTTCTCTTCACAATGTTTATATCTTTATAACTTTCTTTTAATTCTATATGTATCTTTAATTTTTTTTCTCTCCTACTTTGGCTTCTTTAAAAAATCCTTATGTTTTATTAAATTCTGTTTCAAAGTTTCTTCCCACTCTAAAATGTTTTTTTCTTCAAAATTTTATTTTTTTTCAAATGTTCAGATATTTTCCAATTGTTTTTCCTTCAATTTTTTTTAATCTGTTTCCAAATTTGTTTTATCTCCAAATGTTAATATCTTCAAAATTTTTAATTTTCACTTTTACTTTGTGGTCTATAAATCTCTATTTCCAATTGTATTTTTTCCTAAATCATTTTTGAAATATTTTTTAAAAGTATTTTCAAAATATTCATTTCTCACCTCTCAAATGTTTTCCTTTTCAAAATTTTTAGTTTTTCTCCAAATTTTAACATCTATTCCAAATAGTTTCATTCAAATTTATTTATCCCTTACTAATTTTGTATTATCTCTAAATGTTTATATTTTCCAAATTTTTATTTTTTACTCATACTTTTTCATCTAAGAAATTTTGTTTCCAAATTCCTTACATTTTTTTTCGATATTTTTTAAAAGTATTTAAAAAACTCTTTTTCCAATTTTTTTTCTCAATTCAAATTTTTCTCTCTTCAAAACTTTTTTTTCTAACTTTCCTTTTTTATCCCAGTGTTAATATCTTCAAAATTTTGATTTTTCACTCCTACTTTTTCATCTAAGAAATTCTATTTCGAAATTCCTTACTTTTTTTTCCTAATCTATTTTCCAAATATTTTCACAATTTCAAATAATTGTCTCTCCAAATTTTATCTCTTTCTTAACTTTCCTTTATATCCAAATGTTTTTTATCTTCAAAATTTTCATTTGTCACTCCTACTCCGTCGTCTAAAAATCTCTATTTCAAAATCCCTTATATTTTTTTGAAATTGTTTTTTGAAATGGTGCAAAAAGGTCTTTTTCAAAGTTCTCTCTCACCTTGAAATGTTTTTCTCTTCAAACTTTTCAATTTCTTTTCCAAATTTTCTCTATTTCAGATTGTTTTCTTTCAATTTTATTTATCCCTTTCTAATTTTAGTTTATCTTCAAATGTTTATATCTTCAAATTTTTTATTTTTGCTCCTATTTCGAAATTCATTTTTTTTTTCTAAATTGTTTTAAAGCTCTATTGTAAAGACCCTAAAATGCTAGACCTGTTCCTAGAGTCTTTACTTAAATACATGGCTTGAGGCCTCTAATGATTTAAAATAAAAGCTTGTGGAAATGAATAAAAACAATGTAGTTATTTTATTTGGGATCCCAATTAAATAAGAAAAAAAAAATGAAAACAACATTATTGTAATACGAAAATCAAACTCGGTCTGACCTCCCTAAACTTAATTTAAAGAATGAAACATAAGAAAAATGTTTTAATAAAAAAGAACAATATGACCGAAAACTTGATACATAAAACTTGGCGGAACTTGCTTCTCCTATCCCATGGCTTATGTAGCGCTCCTTGTCATTCAACCAGTTTGCCTTTGCTCTTACCTGAAAACATTTTTTTTTAAAGAAAGGGTGAGTATTACATACATAATACTCAGTAAGAGACCCCACAACCGAGGTTTCAAGAAATGTGGGGCCCAAAAACACATAAACAACATTCATGGATTTTCTCTTCGGCAATTTGTGAAAAATTAAACTTCCTCTTTCATGGCCTCTAATTTGGGTCGACCCTAAGTCGTTTAAGACTCACATAACATCAATTATGCATAAAACTTTATTGGAAGCTTAGTTGCCAGACCTTCATAAACATTTTCATTTGAAAAAATAAATTTCTCTCCGGCCTCTAGTGGACAACTAATTCCTATCAAACATGGCCTCTAATGTGGGTCGACTCCATAATCATAAAATATGTGGTAACAACATCAGGAAGATTTCACACAGCCTTCGCAAACATTTCAATAAAACATATACTAAGGGCCCCAATGCAACATCAGGAAGAATTCCTATCAAACGGAGGCGTCTGGACGGCGGACCTGTAGGCGTCAGCCGAGACGAACCGTGATGGCGGCGACACGCACTGGAAGTCTGCGGCGCGAGAGTTCAGGCGAGACGCAGCGTCTCGGTGGATCCTGCGACCGGCGGAGGCGCGCGAGCGGCTGGCGGCTACGACCGGCGGAGGCGCGCGAGCTATCAGTGTGACCGGCGGAGGCTCAGGCGGACGGCTCGACGTACGGTGCAAGCTTCGTCCGGCGGCAGCACGAGCGACACGAGGGATCCGACGGCTTCTGGCGAAGCTCCGGTCGGCGGCAGCTAGGGTCTGCTTATCGTGAAAGAGGAGGGTGAAGAGGTAGGGTTGCCTCGTTATGCGTGCTTAAAAAGACAAAAAAGCTCTCTTCTCAAAACCCTAATAGTGTTAAATTACTAAAATGCCCCTACCCTTTTTTTTAATCACAATAAGCCCTAAGACCAAGTCAAACCTACTATACATTTAGATTTTTTTTTTTTAAACCATCACTAAATAGGGAAAAAATATAACTTCAAAATCAAAATGCACAAACCTGGTTTATGGGCGTTACAATCTACCCTGCTTAGAAACTTTCGTCCCCGAAAGTTCCCAATCATGGAACAGCTCCGGGTGATTGGCTCGCATTTCCTCCTCACGTTCCCAAGTAGCTTCCGTTGCTTGTTGGTTCTGCCATAAGACCTTGACCAGATCGATAGTTCGGTTACGGAGAACCTTCGGGTCCCTGTCGAGGATCTGCACTGGTCGCTCCGCGTAACTCAAGTCCTCGTTCAAACGCAAGGGTTCAAAATCAACCACATGCGTTGGGTCAGGCACGTACTTCCTCAACATGGAAACATGAAAGACATTATGGACTGAGGATAGGGATGGTGACAATGCCAACCGGTAAGCCACTGGGCCAAACCGCTCCAGGATTTCAAAGGGTCCTATAAAGCGTGGACTCAGCTTTCCTTTACGACCAAACCTCACAACTCCTTTCATTGGTGCAACCTTAAGGAACACGTGGTTCCCCACCTCGAACTCCAAGTCCTTCCTCCTTGAATCAACGTAGCTTTTCTGCCTACCCTGAGCAGTTCACATTCTCGCTCGAATCCTCTGTATTGCCTCATTTGTAACTTGGACCAACTCAGGGCCCAATAATTGGCGTTCACCAACCTCATCCCAGTAAACGGGAGTTCTGCACCTCCTTTCGTACAATGCCTCAAATGGTGCCATACCTATAGTCGCTTGGTAACTGTTATTATAAGCGAATTCCATCAAGTGCAGATGGGCATCCCAACTACCTGGGAAGTCAAGGGCGCAAGCTCGTAGCATGTCCTCCAACACCTGGTTAAGGCGTTCCGTCTAACCGTCTGTTTGAGGATGGAACGAGGTACTGAAGTTTAACTGAGTGCCTAGTGCTTTCTGCAAGCTCCTCCATAACTTAGAGGTGAAACGAGGGTCTCTGTCTGAAACAATTTTAGCAGGAACTCCATGCAACCTGACTATCTCCTCCATGTACAACTGTGCCAATTTATCTGTGGAGTAAGTGGGTTTCCCTGGTAAGAAGTGTGCCGACTTAGTTAGTCTGTCGACCACGACCCAAACCACGGTAAGCCCTTTTAAGGTCCTGGGTAGACCTACTATGAAGTCCATAGAAATTTTGTCCCACTTCCACTGCGGAACGTCCAACGGTTGCAACAGACCCGCTGGCCTTTGCCTCGGCGCTTTCACCTGTTGGCAAACCAAACATCTACTGACATAATCGGCCACATCTCGCTTCATATTCTGCCACCAGAAAAGTTGCTTCAGATCCCGATACATCTTAGTACTACCTGGATGCCTGGAAAATGGTGAGTTGTGACCCTATGCTAAAATCTCGTTTCTGAGTCCCCCAACGTCGGGGACACACAACCGTCCCTGAAACAACAGTCCCCCGTCTGAGGACAAGGAGAATTCTTGTTCCTGCTCTGAGCTTACCCGACGGAACTTCTCCAAAAGCCAGGAATCCATCGGTTGAGAAGTTATGATATGTTGTCTCAAGGTTGGTTGAACTGACAATCGTGTCAAACGTGCAGTTGCTTCGCCCAACAAGACTGCAATTTCTGCACGCTCAAACTCTGATTGCAACTTTGCTTGATCGGTGACTTGAGTGGAAGAATGGACTGGCTTCCTACTAAGGGCGTCTGCAACTACATTAGCTTTACCTGGGTGGTACAGGATTTCCACGTCGTAGTCTTTCACCAGTTCTAACCACCTACGTTGCCTCATGTTCAGTTCTTTCTGAGTAAACAAGTACTTTAAGCTCTTGTGGTCGGTAAAAATTTGGATCTTTTCGCCATACAGGTAATGCCTCCATATTTTAAGTGTGAACACTACGGCTGCCAACTCCAAATCGTGAGTTGGATAGTTTCTCTCATGAGTTTTCAATTGGCGAGACGCGTAAGCTATCACTTTCCCATGATGCATCAGGACACAACCCAGACCTTTCCCTGAGGCGTCACTATAGATCACGTAATCCTTCGTACCATCTGGCACTGTAAGGACTGGTGCTGTAACTAAGCTCTACTTGAGCTTCTGGAAGCTTTCCTCGCAGGTATCGTCCCAAACAAAAGTGGTACCTTTCCTGGTCAACTGTGTCAAGGGCATTGCTATCGTGGAGAAATCTTGCACAAACCATCTATAATAACCTGCACGTCCAAGAAAGCTACGTGCCTCAGAATCAGTGATTTGTCGAGGCCATTGCATAACTGTATCAACCTTGGCAGGATCCAAAGAGATTCCTGCCTTGGACACCACGTGCCCCAAAAATGACACCTGACGAAGCCAAAATTTGCACTTCGAGAACTTGGCAAATAACTTGTGTTCTCGCAAGGTCTCCAAAACCCTTCGGAGTGTTCTCTGTGCTCCCTTTCGGACTTTGAATAAACCAGGATATCGTCTATAAACCTATAACAAACGTATCCAGAAATTCCTTGAATACTCTGTTCATCAACTCTATGAAGACTGCAGACGCATTGGTCAATCCAAACGACATCACAGTGAACTCGTAATGTCCATAACGCGACCTAAAGGCAGGCTTGGGAATGTCCTCCTCCCGTATCCTCAGCTGATGGTAGCCCGACCTCAGATCAATTTTTGAGAAAATAGAAGCTCCTCGCAATTGATCAAAGAGGTCGTCTATTCTGGGGAGGGGATATTGATTCTTGACTGTGACTTTATTCAGCTCCCTGTAGTCTATGCACAAACGCATAGATCCGTCCTTTTTCTTAACGAACAACACAGGCGCCCCCCATGGGGAACCGCTAGGGCGTATAAAACCCTTGTCTAGCAAGTCCTACAGTTGCAACTTAAGTTCCTTCAATTCGGTCGGCGCCATCCTGTATGGAGCCTTAGAAATAGGTGTTGTTCCTGGCTCGAGTTCAATTTTGAAATCCACTTCCCTCACTGGCGGTAATCCCGAAAGATCCTCAGGAAACACATATGGGAACTCGTTAACTACAGGCACCGAGGACAGCACATCCTTAGTGTGCCCCAAGTCAACTACGCTCGCCAACACGCCCCATGCTCCCTAATGGATCAACTTCCTTGCCTTGAGCGCGGACACCACCCTAGGGTGTGACCCCACTCCTGCTCCCTTGAACCGGTAGCTCTTTTGACAGGGTGGTGTAAACACCACTTCCTTATGATAACAGTTTATACTAGCATGATTTCGTGCTAACCAATCCATGCCTAGTATAACATCGAATTCAGTCATATCCAGAACTATCAAATTCACTTCTAGCTCGCATCCCGAGACCGATAGCTTACATGCTTTAACTCTTTCAGTAGCATATAAACTCACCCTCGCAGGGGTGGCAACAGATAAAATGACAGCCAAGGGTTCTAACTCAAGCTTGGCTTGGCTCACAAAAGATGCGAAATAAAAGAATGTGTAGACCACAGAATCAAACAATACGGCGAGATGCCCAAGTATCGAGAGTGTACCTGTAACAACAGAGTCAGAATTGCTGGCATCTCGGCTTGTGCTTGCATGGGCCCTTCCGGGTTGAATCCCTGATTTCGATGGCCCCACTCCACTAGAGCCCTGGGGGTGACTGTCATTTGCCCTGTTTGGGCAATTTCGAGAAAAGTGCCCCTCCTGACCACATCTGAAACAAGCTCCCGTTCGGGCCAAACACTTGCCCCAGTGTGACCTCTCGCAGGTGTTGCAACGGGTTTTGTCCCCACCATTGCCTCCTTGTCTACCTGGCTGATGTCTCTGACCCGAGGCTGGACGGAATCTACCTGTTCCCTGGGAGTTCTGCTGGGGGTGGTGTGAGCTTGAACTAGTCTGATTCCATTTCCTCTTCTGGCTTGAAGAGGGTTGATTTGGGTCACTGATCACCTGTCGGTCTCCTTGCTGTTGGTCGCCTATAAACTCGGCGACTCTAACTGCTGCAACATAATCAGAAGGCTCCAAGGCTTGCACTGTGCCATAAATATTAGCATCCAAGCCCATGACAAAACGTTCAATCTTCATGGCTTCTTTACTTATTAGTTCGGGGGCGAAACGCGACAATCGCGAAAATTCCCGCTTGTAGCTTTCCACGGACCGCTTGTTCTGGCGAAGCTGTAAGAATTCCTCCTGCTTCCTGTAGCGGGCTGCCACAGGGTAAAATTTTCGCCAGAAGGCCTCCCTAAACTGGGCCCACGTTACCAGACCTCCTCCAGTGCCCACAGTTCTCTGGACTGACTCCCACCACATGAAAGCGTCGTCTCTCAGCATGAAGGCAGCGCAAGACTCCCTGTACTCCTCAGAGCAATTCATGAGTCGAAAGATATTTTCTATCGATGACAACCACAGTTCTGCCACTGTGGGATCTCCAGCAGACCCATCAAAAGGTCGGGGGTCGTATTTCCTGAAATCCTTCAGGTACCGGGCCTCCACTGTCGCATTTACTTGTCCTTGGCTCATCTGAGCTAACTGAGACGTCACAGTAGCTTGTATCATTGCTTGCATAGTCTCCAGCATCGTAGGCATCGCGGGATTGGCTTGGCCCATAGCCGGCGCGACTGGGGGAATGTTCCCCTGGTTATTCTGAGGGGCTTGTGGTGGATCCGGCGCAGGTGGAGGAACTTCCTTCTGTCCCACAGGAAATTCTGGGGGCGGGCCCGTTACTCCAGCCCTTCGCCCCCTGCCTCGTCCTCTTCCTCTAGGTGGCATTGTACTACATCATAGCGTTAAAGGCTCAAGTTTCATCATACACAGTTTGACAAGAGTACATGAATATTCTCCTAGCATAATTCATACATGCACAAGTTTGCATACAACATTCTAGCTTCCACAAGCGTACACATAAAAATAATGAAGTAATTAGGATCTTGGAGTAAACCTGGCTGACTGAGAGTGCTACTAGCCATGGGATTTCGTTATAAGTCTACAGAACCCATGACTTGGGCTCTGATACTAACTATAAAGACCCTAAAATGCTAGACCTGTTCCTAGAGTCTTTACTTAAATGCATGGCTTGAGGCCTCTAATGATTTAAAATAAAAGCTTGTGGAAATGAATAAAAACAATGTAGTTATTTTATTTGGGATCCCAATTAAATAAGAAAAAAAAATGAAAACAACATTATTTTAATACGAAAATCAAACTCGGTCTGGCCTCCCTAAACTTAATTTAAAGAATGAAACATGAGAAAAATGTTTTAATAAAAAAGAACAATATGACCGAAAACTTGAGACATAAAACTTGGCGGAACTTGCTTCTCCTATCCCATGGCTTATGTAGCGCTCCTTGTCATTCAACCAGTTTGCCTTTGCCCTTACCTGAAAACATTTTTTTTTAAAGAAATGGTGAGTATTACATACATAATACTCAGTAAGAGACCCCACAGCCGGGGTTTCAAGAAACGTGGGGCCCAAAAACACATAAACAACATTCATGGCTTTTCTCTTCGGCAATTTGTGAAAAATTAAACTTCCTGTTTCATGGCCTCTAATATGGGTCGACCCTAAGTCGTTTAAGACTCACATAACATCAATTATGCATAAAACTTTATTGGAAGCTTAGTTGTCAGGCTTTCGTAAACATTTTCATTTGAAAAAATAAATTTCTCTTCAGCCTCTAGTGGACAACTAATTCCTATCAAACATGGTCTCTAATGTGGGTCGACTCCATAATCATAAAATATGTGGTAACAACATCAGGAAGATTTCACACAGCCTTCGCAAACATTTCAATAAAACATATACTAAGGGCCCCAAGGCAAAAACAATACATTCTCAAGTACAAATAATCTCATGGCATTAGCATACATCAAATCAACATGCATAACTTCAGAGACGACATTAATCTATCAATCATGGCTTTGGGGTGGTTGGCAGTCCTGCCCAATCATGGCATTCACAGAAAAATCAGAACTCAATTAACATGGCTTTTAAGCCCAAAATTCCCCACATACAGGGCATCAATTCTTTCAGCCAACTTTTAAATCTAAATTCAAATTTTTGTGTGGGTTTCCTTACCTTAAATTCGATTACCAAAAGAGTCTTTAACTCCTCCTACGTGTCCCGACTCAAAAGACTAACTCGTTTAGATTCCGCTGCAAACTCCCACAACCTCAACGAACACCTAGCATAACCATGGGTTAAACAACTCGGTCTTAAACTAGTCTCAAAATTCTAGACATTCACAATGATAGCAAACTCACTACTACGAAATCGGCGACACGTCGTGCACAATGCAACCATTGGAGACAACAATCGAAGTAAGCGGCGGCGGCGCAGCGCTGCTCGCAGACGCTGCGGCCGAGGCGTCCGGACGGTGGACCTGCAGGCGTGTGGTGGCACGAACTTCGTATGGCGGAGCGGCACGGCTGGAAGCTGCGGCTGGCGGAGCTTCTTCCGGAGACGCGCGTACGGCTGGATCCTGCGACTGGCGGAGGCGCGCGAGCGTCTGGAGGCTGCGACCGGCGGAGGCGCGCGAGCTTCAACGTGTGACCGGCGGAGGCTCAGGTGGACGGGTCGACGTGCGGCGCGGGCGTCTGGCTGCGGCGCAAGCTTCGTCCGGCGGCAGCACGAGCGACACGAGGGATCCGACGGCGTCTGGCGAAGCTCCGGTCGTCGGTAAGGATCTGGCGGCGGCTAGGGTCTGCTTATCGTGATAGAGGAGGGTGAAGAGGTAGGGTTGCCTCGTTATGCGTGCTTAAAAAGACAAAAAAGCTCTCTTCTCAAAACCCTAATAGTGTTAAATTACTAAAATGCCCTTACCCTTCCTTTTAATCACAATAAGCCCTAAGACCAAGTCAAACCTACTATACATTTAGTTTTTTTTTTTTTAAACCATCACTAAATAGGGAAAAAATATAACTTCAAGATCAAAATGCACAAACCTGGTTTATGGGCGTTACATCTATTTAAAAATCAATTTTCTAAATTTTTTTTCAATTTCAAATATTTGTCTCTCCAAATTTTATCTCTTTCTAACTTTCCTTTATAACCAAATATTTGTTTATCTTCAATTTTTTTTTCATTCCTACTCTATCGCCTACAAATCTCTATTTCTAAAATACTTATATTTTTCAATGTCTTTTTCAATGTCTTTTTCAATGTTTCTTCTCGCTATCAAATGTTTTTTTCTTCAAAATTTTCATTTTTTTTCCATCTTTTAACATCTATTCAAAATAATTTTCCTTCCAATCTTTTTTCTCCCTTTCTAATTTTTTTTTATCTCCAAATATTCAAAGTTTTTCTCACTCTCAAATTTTTGTCTTGAGATTTTCATTTTTTCCTCTTTTTCTCATCTAATTTTTTTTTAATTTTCAATTCAACTTTTTCATTTAAGAAATTCTTTTTCAAAATTACTTACCTTTGTTTTCTTAATTTATTTACAATTCTATTTAAAAAAAAAAATTATCCATTTTTTTTCTCTTCAAATTTTTTTTTTCTTTCTAACTTTCTTTTATGGCAAAATATTTTTATCTCCAAAATTTTTATTTTCACTCCAAATTTTCATATCTATTCCAAATGTTTTTCCTTCCATTTATTTTTATCTCTTTCTAACTTTGCTTTATCTCCAAATGTTTAAATCTTCAAAATTTTATTTTTCACTCCAACCTTATCATCTAAGAAATTCTATTTTGAATTTTTTTTATCTTTTGTCTATATTGTTTTAAAATTCTATTTCAAAAACTCTTGTTCCAATTTTTTTTCTCAATTTCAAATGTTTTTCTCTTCAAATTTTTTATCTATCTCTAAGTTTCTTTTATTTCCATATGTTTTATCTTCAAATTTTTATTTTTCACTCCTATTTTGTCACCTAAAAACCACTATTTACAAAATCCTTAAATTCTTTTTGGAAATATTTTTAAAAAGTCTTTTTTAAAGTTTCTTCTCACTCTCAATTATTTTCCCTTCAATATTTTATTTTTTTTTCAAATATTCTCATCTATTTGAAATGCTTCTCCTTCAAAAAAATTTAATCTCTTTCTAATTATGTTTTATCTTGAAATGTTTATATCTTCAAAATTTTGGTTTTTTACTCCTATTTCACCTAAGAATTTCTATTTCCAAATTGTTTTAAAGTTTTTTCTTAATTGTTTTAAAATTCTATAAAAAAAAGTTTTTTTTTCAAATTTTTCTCAAATTTAAATGCTTTTCTTTTCAATTTTTTGTTTATCTCTTTCTAAGTTTCTTTTAAGTCCAAATGTTTTTATCTTCAAAATTTTTTATTTTTCACTCCTACTTTGTTGTCTAAAAAGCTCTCTTTCAAAAATCCTTATATTTTATCCTGAATTCTTTTTTGATTTTCCTACTCTCAAATATTTTCTCTTCAAAATTTTCATTTTTTTCCACTTTTTCTTGTATTTTCCAAATGTTTTTCCTTCAATTTTTTAATCGATTTCTAACTTTGTTTTATCTCCAAATGTTTATATCTTCAAACTTTTGAATTTTTGCTCCTACAATTTTCCTCTAAAAAATTCTATTTCCAAATTCCTTACCTTTTTTTCTTAATTGTTTTAAAACTCTATTTAAAAAAACTCTCTTTCCATTTTTTTCACAATTTCAAATGTTTTTCTCTTCAAAAGTTTTATCTCTTTGTAACTTTCTTTTATTTCCATAAGTTTTTATCTTCAAAATTTTTATTTTCCACTCATTCTTTGTCATTTAAAAATCTCTATATCAAACATACTTAAATTCTTTTTGGAATTTTTTTTAACAAGTTTTTTTCAAAGTTTCTTCTCACTATGATTTCTCTTCAAAATTTTCATTTTTTTTTCAAATTTTCTTGTCTATTCCAAATTCTACTCTCCTTCAGAATTTTTTAATCACTTTCTAACTTTGTTTTATCTCAAAATTTTTATATCTTCAAATTTTTTATTTTTCACTCCAACTTTTTCATCTAAGAAAATATATTTCCAAATTCCTTACCGTTTTTTCTTAATTTCTTTAAAATTATATTTGAATAACTATTTTTAAAATTTTTTTCTCAATTTCAAATTGTTTTTGTCTCCAAATTTTTGGTTTCTTTTTAACTTTCATTTATTTCCAATTGTGTTTATCCTAAAAAATTCTACTTTTCACTCCTACTTTGTCATCTAAAAATCTCTAATTCCAAAAATCCTTAAATTCTTTTTCGAAATGTTTTAAAAAATTCTTTTTCAAAGTTTCTTCTCACTCTCAAATGTTTTCTCTTAAAAATTTTTATTCTTTTTTCCAAATTTTCTCTTATATTCCAAATGCTTCTTAATCTTTTTCTAACTCTTTTTTTATCTTGAAATGTTAATATCTTCTAGACTTTTTATCTGAGAAATTCGATTTCTAAATTGCTTACCGTTTTTTCACAACTATTTAAAAATTCTATCTAAAACCCTCTTGTTTCCAATTTCTTTTCTCAATATCAAAAGTTTTTCTCTTCAAATTTTTATCCCTATCTAATTTTCTTTTTTTATGTCCAAAGGTTTTACCTTCAAAATTATTATTTTTCACTCCTACTTTGTGGCGTAAAACACACTATTTCCAAAATCCATATATTTTTTCCTAAATTCTTTCTTGAAATGCTTTTAAAAAGTCTTTTTCAAGTGGTTCTTCTCACTCCCAAAAATTTTTCCTTCAAAATTTTTATTTTTTTTCAAATTTTTTGTATCTTCAAAATTTTGATTTTTCCCTCGTAATTTTTCACTAATGAATCCTATTTCAAAATTCCATACCTAAAATTTTTTCTTAATTGTTTTAAAATTCTATCTAAAAAGCTCTTTTTCCAATTTTGTTTCTCAATTTAAAATATTTTTCGCTCCAAAATTTTTTATTTCTTTCTAACTTTCATTTATTTCCATTTGTTTTTATCTTCAAAATTTTTATTTTTCACTCCTACTTTTTCATGTAAAAAATTCTATTTCAAAAATCTTTATATTTTTTTCCTAAGTTCTTTCTGGAAATGTTTTTAAAAAGTCTTTGTCAAAGTTTCTTATGACTCTCAAACGTTATCTCTTAGAAAT
Source organism: Trichosanthes cucumerina (assembly GCA_036507285.1). Taxonomy (NCBI): domain Eukaryota; kingdom Viridiplantae; phylum Streptophyta; class Magnoliopsida; order Cucurbitales; family Cucurbitaceae; genus Trichosanthes; species Trichosanthes cucumerina. The sequence goes on along the minus strand of CM071842.1, from coordinate 67,371,014 downwards.
TTTCATTTTCTTTCATTATTTTCTCATCTATTCCAAATGTTTTTTCCTTCGGTTTTTTTAATCTCTTTCTAACTTTGTTTTATCTCGAATGTTTATATCTTCAAAATTTTGATTTTTCACTCCTACTTTTTCATTTAAGAAATTCTATTTATCACCATTTTTCTTAATTGTTTTAAATTTTTTTTAAACAGTTTTCCAATTTTGTTTTTCTCAATTTCAAAAGTTTTTATACTGTCTAAGTCTAACTTTCTTTCATGTCCAATGGTTTTTATCTTCAAAATTTTTATTTTTCACTCCTACTTTATGGCCTAAAACACACTATTTCTAAAATTCATATATTTTTTCCTAAATTCTTTCCTGAAATGCTTTAATAAAGTCTTTTTCAGACTTTCTTTTCACTCTCAAATGTTCTTCTCTTCAAATTTTTCATTTTTTTTCCTAAATTCGTATATCTTCAAGATTCATATATTTTATTTTACATTCATATATATCTTCAAAATTTTGATTTTTCACTCCTATTTTCTCACCTAATGAATTCTATTTCAAAAATTCCATACCCCATTTTTTTTCTTAATTGTTTTAAAATTCTATTTAAGAACCTCTTTTTCTCAATTTTCAAATGTTTCTCTCCAAAAATTTTATCTTCTTCTAACTTTCATTTATTTCAATTTGTTTTTATCGTCAAAATTTTTTTTTTCACTTCTACTTCGTCATGTAAAAATTTCTATTTCCAAAATCTTTATATTTTTTTCCTAAGTTCTTTCCGAAAATATTTTTAAAAAGTCTTGTTCAAACTTTTTTCTAACTTTCAAATGTTGTCTTAAAAATTTTCAAATATTTTTTTCCAAATTTTCTCATCTATTTCAAATGTTTTTCCTTCAGTTTTTTTGATTTCTTTTCAACTTTGTTTCATCTTGAAATGTTTATATTTTCAAAATTTTGATTTTTCACTCCTACTTTTTTATCTAAGAAATTCTATTTTCAAATTGCTTACTGTTTTTTTCTTAATTGTTTTAAAATTATATTTAAAAAACTTTTTCTAATATTTTTCTTAATTTCAAATGTTTTTCTCTTCAAATATTTTATCTCTTTCTGACTTTCTTTATGTCTAAATGATTTTATCTTCAAATTTTTTTTTTTTACTCCTACTTTGTGGAGTAAAACACACTATTTCCAAAATCTTTATATTTTTCCTAAATTCTTTTTTGGAATGCATTAAAAAATTATTTTTCAAAGTTTCTTCTCACTCTGAAATAGTTTTCTCTTCAAAATTTTCATTTTTTTTTTCAATTTTTATCATCTATTCTAAATGTTTTTCCTTCATTTTTTTAAATCTCTTTCTAACTTTTTTTATCTCCAAATTTTCATATCTTCAAATTTTGATTCTTCACTCCTACTTTTTCACCTAAGGAATTCTATTTCAAATTCCGTACTCTTTTTCTTCTAAATTGTTTTAAAACTCTATTTACAAAGCTATTTTTCAAGTTTTTTTTTTTTTTATCAATTTCAACTGTTTCTCTCTTAAAAAATTATATCTCGTTCTAATTTTCTTGTATGTCTAATTGTTTTAATCTTCAAGGTTTTAATTTCACTCATCAAATGTCGTCTAAAAATCTCTATTTTTAAAATCCTTTATTTTTTCCTAAATTCATTTTTGACACTTTTTGAAAAAGGTATTTTTCAAAGTTTTCTCTTTGAAATTTTTAATTTTTTCTAAATTTTCTCATCTATTCCATATATTTTTCCATAACTTTATTTTATCTCCAAATGTTTATATCTTCAAAATTTTGATTTTTCGCTCATATTTTTCTCAATTTCAAATCTTTTTCTCTTCAAGATTTTTATCTCTTTCTAACTATCTTTTATGTCCAAATGTTTTAATCTTCAAAATTTTTATTCTTCACTCCTACTTTGTAGTCTAAAAATCTCTATTTCCAAAATTCTTTTATTTTTTCCTAAATTCTTTTATTTTTAATTTTTCAAAATTTTTTTATTTCCCAAGTTTTCTCATCTATTCCAAGCGTTTTTCCTTCAATTTTTTTAAATCCCTTTTTAGCTTTGTTTTATCTTCAAAGATTTATATCTTCAAAATTTTTATTTTTCACCTAAGGAATTCTATTTCAAAATTCCATACCCTTTTTTAATTGTTTTAATTTTAAAATTCACTTTAAAAAACTCTTTTTCTTTTTTTTTTCTCAAATTCAAATGTTTTTCTCTTCAAAATATTTTATCTCTTTATAATTTTCTTTTATTTCCATACATTTTTATCTTACAAATTTTTTATTTTCTCTCCTACCTTGTCTTCTAAAAATCTCTATTTAAAAAATCCTTATATTGTTTTCCGAATTTCTTTTTTGAAATGTTTTAAAATTCTTTTTCAAAGTTTCTTCTCACTCTAAAATGTTTTCTCTTCAACATTTTATTTTTTTTTTCCAAATTCTCACATATTTTCCAATTTTTTTGCTTCAATTTTTTTTTTTGGTCTCTTTCCAACTTTGTTTTATCTCCGAATATTTATATCTTCAAAATTTTAATTTTTCGCTCCTATTTTTTCATCTAAGAAATTCTATTTCCAATTTCCTTACATTTTTTCTTAATTGTGTGATGACCCTAAAACTTAGAACGAATCTAGCTACGAAGGTTACTCGACTACACCGTCTACACCGAAATTTCGGCAGCATTACGACGTAACTAGGAGATAACCAATATTTCTCTGATACTTGTAAATCCAAACAAACACTCCTTAAGGTTCAATAAGTGCCCAACCTTCAACAACCTTCAACAAACATTAGGCTAACCTTCCTCAACCTCTACCACAAACTAATAACCTGAGTTACAAATCAACAAGTAATAACCCACGACTACCCATCTTAACAAACAGGTTAGACAACTCTAACGTACAAAAGTTCAAGTATAGATAAATGGGCAACACGTTAAATCCCTATCTACTTTTACTAGTCAGTTAACAGTTTCCTGCAGAAGGCTGTGAAAGAACGGAATGCCCACGATGTGAGTGAGTCTACAGAATCTAGAACCTAGGGTTTTGATACCAACTGTAACGACCCTAAAACTTAGGACAAATCTAGCTAGGGAGGTCACTCAGCCACGTCGTCTTAGCCGAAATTTGTGCAACATAACGACGTAACTAGGAGGTAACAAAAATTTCTTTGAGACTTGTAAATCCAAACAAACACTTCTTAAGGTTTGATAAATGTTCAGCCTCCACCAGAGTTCAATTAAAGATTAGGTTGAGCTTCAAAATCAGAATTTTAACGAGCAATACATTTACAACAGGCTGACAACCGAGTTCAACAAAGTACATGAGGATGTGAAAGTATAATTGAGAAAGGCTTAAAAGAATTGATAGCTACTACCTATACCAACAGGGTGCACTTTCCTTTTTGGTGCCTCAATCATAAGAACTCCAAAGTTAAGCGTGCTTGGCTTGGAACAATTTTATGTTGGGTAACCTCCTGGGAATTTTCCTAGGGAGCATGTGAGTAAGGACCAAGCATGTTAAAAGGACCCGTGTTGGTTTGTGGGGAAAGTCTTCACTCTTACAAGCAGTCATGGATGATATAGTGACGCAACCAGGTCGCAGGAGATCCTGGGCCTGGGGTGTTACAAAGTATCAGAGAGATGTCTCTCCCAGTAAGATATGGTTCGGGGACAAACTAAGGGGGAAGCTGGTGGGCATGTGACGCCCGAGGAAGAGGGGTACATGAATGAACTGATCCCACATTTGAATGAGTGGGATCCTGAGGATATGAAAAGTATGGTGCCCAGAGGAAAAGGGGTACATGAGGATGTGAAAATATAATTGAGAAAGGCTTAAAAGAATTGATAGCTACTACCTATACCAACAAGGTGCACCTTCATTTTCGGTGGCTCAATCATAGGAACTCCGAAGTTATGCGTGCTTAACTTGGAACAATTCTATGTTGGGTGACATCCTGGGATTTTTCTTAGGGAGCATGTGAGTGAGGACAAAGCCTGCTAAAAGGACCCGTGTTGGTTTGTGGGGAAAGTCTTCACTCTTACAAGCAGCCATGGATTTATAGTGACGCAGCCAGGTCGCAGGAGATCCTGGGCCTGGGGCGTTACAATGGGTGAGTATAAAAATACTCTGTAATCAACTCACTCACGACCAGAAAAGCTAGCAAAACTACCATATCTAAGGTTTACTACCACTAGGCTCGCCCTTAGGCCTAACCTTGGCCTTGATACCCACTCGACCACACATCTCATGCCCTGAATCAATCAACCCCACAAAAAAAAATAAGCATGAGCCAACCCGCCCCCAAACCTGAACTCTGTACTTCCTGCCTTTAGCTCTGCCCTAGACCCTCATACCTAAGATAATGAATGGTGATGAGAGACGTTGCTCTCACACCTAACATTCTTTTTTTTCTCATCGATTCCAAATAGTTTTCTTTCAAATTTTTATGTCTTTCTAATTTTGTTTAATCTCAAATTTTATATCTTCAAATTTTTTATTTTTCCTTCCTATTTTTTCATCAAATAAATTCTATTTCGAAAATCCCTACATTTTTTTTGTAAATTGTTTTAAAATTGTATTTAAAAATCTCTTTTCCCAATTTTTTTTCTCAATTCAAATATTTGTCTATTCAAAATTTTATCTCTTTCTAACTTTCATTTATATCCCAATGTTTTCATCTTCAAAATTTTTAATTTTTCCCTCCTACTCCGTCGTCTAAAAATGTCTATTTCCAAAGTCCTAATATTTTTTTTCTAAATCCTTTTTGAAATGTTTTAAAAAGGTATTTTTAAAACTTTCTTCTCACTCTCAAATGTTTTTCTCTTAAAAAAATTTATTTATTTTCCAAGTTTTTCATCTATTCCAAATGATTTTTCCCCTCAAATTTTTTAAATCTTTTTCTAACTTTTTTTATCTCCAAATGTTTATATCTTCAATTTTTTTTTTAATTTTTCACTCATACTTTTTCATCTAATATATTCTATTTCGAAATTCCTTACTCTTTTTTTCTTATTTGGTTTAAAATTCAATTTATAGAACTCTTTTTCCAATTTTTTTCTCCATTTCAAATGTACTCTTCAAATTTTATCTCTTTGTTACTTTCTTTTCTGTTCGAATGCTTATACCTTCAACACTTTTATTTTTTACTCCTATTTTGTGGTTTAAAAATCTATATTTCCAAAATCCTTATATTTTTTCCTAAATCCTTTTTTTAAGATGTTTTAAAACAAGTTTTTTTCAAAGTTTCTTCTTACTCTTTAATGTTTTTCTCATCAAACTTTTCATTTTTCTTTCCTAAATTTTCCCATCTATTCCAAATAGTTTTCCTTCAATTGTTTTTAAGCTCTTTCTAACTTTTTTTAATCTCCAAATGCTTATATCTTCAAAATTTTGATTTTTCAATCCTATTTTTTTATCTAAGAAATTCTATTTGGAAATTCTCCACCTTTTTTTTTCTAAATTGATTTAAAATTCTATTTTAAAAACTCTTTTTTCATTTTTTTTCTCAATTTCAAATGTTTTTTCTCTTTCTAACTTTCTTTTATGTCAAATTTTGTTTTTTTTATTTTCAAAGTTTTTATTTTTCACTCCTACTTTGTGGAGTAAAACACACTATTACAAAAATTCTTATATTTTTTCCTAAATCCTTTTTTTCAAATGCTTTAAAAAATTATTTTTCAAAGTTTCTTCTCTCTCTCCCTCTAACTTTTTCCCCTAAGGAATTCTATTTGAAAATTCCATACTTTTTTTTTTCTCAATTGTTTTAAATTTTATTTTCAAAGCTCTTTTCAATTATTTTTTCTCAATTTCAAATGTCTCTCTTCAAAATTTTTCTCTTTTTATAATTTTCTTTTATTTTCTTTTATGTGTGAATGTTTTAATCTTCAAATTTTTTATTTTTCACTCCTACTTTGTCATCTAACTTTGTCTATTTCCAAAATTCTTTTTTAAAAAATTTTAAAAATGTCGTTTTCAAAGTTTTTTCTCTTCATAATTTTTATTTATTTTTTCTAAATTTTCTCATCTCTTCGAAATCTTTTTTCCTTCAATTTGTTTAATCAATTTCTAACTTTATTTTATTTCCAAATGTTTATATCATCAAAAGTTTGATTATTCACTCCTACTTTTTCACCTAAGGAATTATATTTCCAAATTCTATACCTCTTTTTTTTTTCTTAATTGTTTTAAATTTCTATTTAAAAAGCTCTTTTTCCATTTTTCTCCTCAATTTTAAATGTTCTTCTTTGAAGTTTTTACTCTTTCTAACTTTCTTTTATTTCCATATGTATTTATCTTCAAAATTTTTATACTCACTCTTACTTAATAATCTAAAAATATCCATTTGCAAAATTCTTATATTTTTTTTTCCTAAATTCTTGTTGGAAATGTTTTAAAAAGTATTTTTCAAAGTTTCTTCTCACTCAAATGTTTTCTCTTCAAAATTTTCATTTTTTTTTTAAATTTTCTCATCTATTCCAAATGTTTCTCCTTCAAAATTTTTTAATCTCTCTCTCTTTGTTTTATCTTTAAATGCTTATATCTTTAAAATTTTGATTTTTCACTCATTCTTTTTCTTATAAGAAATTTGATTTCCAAATTGCTTACCGTTTTCTCTTAAAATTTTTACCTTCAAAATTTTTAATCTCTTTTCTCAATTTCAAAACTTTCTTTTTGGTCCATAATTTTACGTTCAAAATTTTTTATTTTTCATTCCCACTTTATGGCCTAAAACAAACTATTTCCAAAATTCTTTTTTTTTTCCTAAATTATTTTTTAAAATATTTTAAAAAAGTCCCTTTTAAAGTTTTTTCTCAATCTCAAATGTTTTTTTCTTCAATTTTTTTTTCCTCCAAATTCTCTCATCCATTGCAAGTGTTTTTCCTTCAAATTTTCTAATCTATTTCAAATGTTTTTTATCTCCCAATTTTTATATCCTCAAAATTTTAATTTTTTCACTCCAACTTTTTCATTTAAGGAATTCTATTTTAAAATTCTATACCCTTTCTTTCCAAGTTTTTTTTTTCTCAATTTCAAATGTTTTTCTCTTCAAAATTTTTATTTCCTTCTAACTTTCTTTTTTTTCCACATGTTTTTATCTTAAGAAATTTTTATTTTTCACTCCTACTATGTGCTCTAAAAATCTTTATTTAAAAAATTCTCATATTTTTTTTCCTAATTGTTTTCTCTTCAAAATTTTCATTTTTTTTTTAATTTTCTCATCTATTCCAAATGTTTCTCATTAAAAAAAAAATCTCTTTCCAATTTTGTTTTATCTCGAAATGTTTATATCTTCAAAATTTTGATTTTTCACTCCTACTTTTCATCTAAGAAATTGATTCCTAATTTCCTTACACTTTTTTTCGTTATTGTTTTAGAATTCTAATAAAAAAACTCTTTTTCCAATGTTTTTTCTCAATTTCATTTTTTTTTTCTCTTCAATTTTTTTTTATATCTTTCTAACTTTCTTGTATGACCAATTATTTTATCTTCAAAATTTTTATTTTTCGCTCCTACTTTGTCTCCTAAACCACACTTTTTCCAAAATCCATATATTTTTACAAAATTATTTTTGGAATAAGCCCTTTCAAAGTTTTTCTTTTCAAAAATTTCATTTTGTTTTCCAAATTTTCTCCTCTATTCCAAATGTTTTTTAATCTCTTTCTAACTTTGTTTATATCCAAATGTTTATTCCAAATGTTTTTTACTCACTTTCTAACTTCGTTTATATACAAATGTTTATATCTTCTAAATTTTTATTTTGTACTCCTACTTTTTCACCTATGGAATTCTATTTCAAAATTTCATACTTTTTTTTTTCTGAATTGTTTTAAAATTCGATTTAAAAAGCTCTTTTTCCAATTATTTTTTCTCAATTTCAAATCTTTTTCTTTTCAAAATTTTTTCTCTCACCTATTTTGGCTTCTAAAAATCTCTATTTAAAATTTTTTAATATTTTTTTCAAAAATTCTTTTTCGAAATGTTTAAAAAATTATGTTTCAGTGTTTTTCTCACTTTAAAATGTTTTCTCATCAAAATTTCATTTTTTTCCAAATGTTATGATATTTTCCAATTGTTTTTCCTTTAATTTTTTTTAATCTCTTTCCAAATTTGTTTTATCTTCAAATGTTTATATCTTCAAAATTTTTATTTTTCACTTCTACTTTATGGTCTACAAATCTCTATTTTCAAAATTCTTATATTTTTTCCTAAATCATTTTTGAAATGTTTTAAAAAAGTCTTTTCAAAATTTTCATTTCTCTCTCTCAAATGTTTTTCTCTTCAAAATTTTCTGTTTTTCTCCAAATTTTAACATCTATTCTAAATAGTTTCTGGCAAATTTTTTTATCCCTTATTACTAAATTTGTTTTATCTCGAAATGTTTATATTTTTCAAATTTTAATTTATCCCTTTCTAAGTTTAGTTTATCTTCAAATATTTGTTTTTTCGCTTCTATTTTTTTATCTAAGAAATTCTATTTCGAAATTGCTTACTTTTTTTTCTAAATTATTTTAAGCTCTATTTAAAAATCTGTCTCTCCAAATTTTATCTCTTTCAAAGTTTCGTCTATATCCAAATGTTTTTTTATCTTCAAAATTTGTATTTTTCACTCGCCGTCGTCTAAAAATCTCTATTTCAAAATCCTTATATTTTTTTCTTAAATCGTTTTTTGAAATGTTTTAAAAAGATCTTTTTCAAAGTTTCCTCTCACCTTGAAATATTTTTCTCTTCAAAATTTTCATTTTTTTTTCAAATTTATGATCTGTTCCAAATAGTTTTATTTTACTTTTATTTATCCCTTTCTAATTTTAGTTTATCTTCAAATTTTTTATGTTTTGCTCCTACTCTTTTATCTAAGAAATTATATTTCGAAATTCTTTACTTTTTTTCTAAATTGTTTTAAAGCTCTATTTAAAAACCAATTTTCTAAATTTTTTTCTCAATTTCAAATATTTCTCTCCAAATTTTATGCTTTTCTAACTTTCCTTTATATCCAAATATTTTTTATCTTCAAAATTTTAATTTTTCACTCCTACTCCAACGTCTACAAATCTCTATTTTAAAATTACTTATATATTTTTTCTATCTTTTCTCATCTATTCAAAATAATTTTCCTTCCAATTTTTTTCTTCCTTTCTATTTTTTTTATCTCCAAATATTCCAAGATTTTCTAGATTTTCATTTTTTCTTCATTTTCTCATCTATTCCAGATAGTTTTCCTTCTAATTTTTTTTATCCGATTCTAATTTTGTTTTATCTTCAAATCTGTATATCTTTAAAATTTTTAATTTTTACTTCTACTTTTTCATTTAAGAAATTCTTTTTTAAAATTACTTACCTTTGTTTTCTTAATTTATTTAAAAATTTCTTTATCCTATTTTTTTTTCTCTTCAAAATTTTGGTATCTTTCTAACTCTTCAAAATTTTTATTCTCACTCCTACAAAGTCCTTATATTTTTTTCCTAAACCCTTTCTTGAAATATTTTATCTTCAATTTTTTTTTTAAATTTTCACCCTACTTTTACATCTAAGAAATTCTATTTCGAAATTCCTTACGTTTTTTCTTAATTGTTCTAAAATTCTATTTCAATTTTTTCCATGTTTTTCTCCATTTCAAATATTCTTCTTTTCAAAAGTTTTATCCATTTCTAACTTTCTTTTATGTCCGAAGGTTTATATCTTCATAATTTTTATTTTTCACTTCTTTTTTGTGTTCTAAAAATCTCTATTTTCAAAATCCTTATATTTTTTTTCCTAAACCCTTTTTAAAAATGTTTTAAAAAAATCATCGTCAAAGTTTCTTCTCACTCTCAATTTTTTTTCTCTTCAAAATTTTCATTTTTTTTTCCAAAGTTTCTCAACTATTCCAAATAGTTTTCCTTCAAATTTTTTATCCTTTAATAATTTTGTTTTATCTACAAATATTTATATCTTCAAAATTTTGATTTTTCGCTCCTACTTTTTCATCTATGAAATTCCATATCAAAATTCCTTATATTTTTATAAATTATTTTAAAGCTCTATTTAAATATCTATTTTCCAATTTTTTTCTCAATTTCAAATATTTGTATATCCAAATTTTCTCTTTCTAACTTTCCTTTATATCCAAATATTTTTTATCTTCAACATTTTATGTTTCACTCCTACTCCCAAATCTGTATTTCAAAAATCCTCTAAGTTTTTTCTTAAATCCTTTTTTAAATGTTCTAAAAAAGTATTTTTCAAAGTTTTTTCTAACTCTCAAATAATTTTCTTTTCAAAATTTTCATTTTTTTTAATTTTCTCATCTATTCCAAATGTTTCTCATTAAAAAAAAAAAAATCTCTTTCCAATTTTGTTTTATCTCGAAATGTTTATATCTTCAAAATTTTGATTTTTCACTCTTACTTTTCATCTAAGAAATTGATTCCTAATTTCCTTACACTTTTTTTCGTTATTGTTTTAGAATTCTAATAAAAAAACTCTTTTTCTAATGTGTTTTCTCAATTTCTATTTTTTTTCTCTTCAATTTTTTTTATATCTTTCTAACTTTCTTTTATGACCAATTATTTTATCTTCAAAATTTTGATTTTTCACTCCTACTTTGTCTCCTAAATCACACTTTTTCCAAATTCCATATATTTTTAACAAAATTATTTTTGAAATAAGCCCTTTCAAAGTTTTTCTTTTCAAAAATTTCATTTTGTTTTCTAAATTTTCTCCTCTATTCCAAATGTTTTTTAATCTCTTTCTAACTTTGTTTATATCCAAATGTTTATTCCAAATGTTTTTTAATCTCTTTCTAACTTCATTTATATCCAAATGTTTATATCTTCTAAATTTTGATTTTGTACTCCTACTTTTTCACCTATGAAATTCTATTTTAAAATTTCATACCTTTTTTTTTTCCTAATTGTTTTAAAATTCGATTTAAAAAGTTCTTTTTCCAATTATTTTTTCTCAATTTCAAATCTTTTTCTGTTCAAAATTTTTTATCTCTCTCCTATTTATGCTTCTAAAAATCTTTATTTAAAATTATTTAATATTTTTTTCAAAAATTCTTTTTCGAAATGTTTAAAAAAATTCTGTTTCAGAGTTTTTCTCACATTAAAATGTTTTCTCTTCAAAATTTCCTTTTTTTCCAAATGTTATGATATTTTTCAATTGTTTTTCCTTTAATTTTTTTAATCTCTTTCCAAATTTGTTTTAGCTCCAAATGTTTATATCTTCAAAATTTTTATTTTTCACTCCTACTTTGTGGTCTACAAATCTCTATTTTGAAAATTCTTTTATTTTTTCCTAAATTATTTTTTAAATATTTTAAAAAAGTCTTTTCAAAATTTTCATTTCTCTCTCTCTCAAATGTTTTTCTCTTCAAAATTTTCTGTTTTTCTCCAAATTTTAACATCTATTCCAAATAGTTTTTGTCAAATTTTTTTATCCCTTATTACTAATTTTGTTTTATCTCGAAATGTTTATATTTTCCAAATTTTGATTTTTCACTCATACTTTTTCATCTAAGAAATTTTATTTCCAAATTCCTTATAGTTTTTTCTAAATTATTTTAAATTTCTATTTAAAAATCTCTTTTTCCAATTTGTTTTTCTCAATTTAAAAATTTTCTCTGTTCAAAACTTCTCTTTTTAACTTTCCTTTTTATCCGAATTTTTATATCTTCAAAATTTTAATTTTTCACTCCAACTTTTTCATCTAAGAAATTCTATTTCGAAATCTTTCCTTACTTTTTTTTTTCCAAATTATTTTAAAGCTCCATTTAAAAATCTATTTTCCAAATTTTTTCACAATTTCAAATATTTGTCTCTCCAAATTTTATCTCCTTTTAACTTTTATTTATGTCCAAATATTTTTTAACTTCAAAATTTTTATTTTTCAGTCATACTCCATGGTCTAAATATCCTTATTTTAAAATCCTTATCTTTTTTTCTTAAATTCTTTTTTGAAATCTGTTAAAAAGGTCTTTTTCAAAGTTCCCTCTCACCTTGACATATTTTTCTCTTCAAAATTTTCATTTTTTCCCCCAAATTTTCTCATCTATTCCAGATAGTTTTCTGTCAATTTAATTTATCCCTTTCTAAGTTTAGTTTATCTTCAAATATTTGATTTTTCGCTCCTACTTTTTTATCTAAGAAATTCTATTTCGAAATTCCTTACTTTTTTTTTCTAAATTATTTTAAAGCTCTATTTAAAAATCTGTCTCTCCAAATTTTATTTCAAAGTTTCGTCTATATCCAAATGTTTTTTTATCTTCAAAACTTTTATTGTTCACTCGCTGTCGTCTAAAAATCTCTATTTCAAAATCGTTATATTTTTTCTTAAATCGTTTTTTGAAATGTTTTAAAAAGGTCTTTTTCAAAGTTTCCTCTCACCTTGAAATATTTTTCTCTTCAAAATTTTCATTTTTTTTCCAAATGTTTTCTGATCTATCCCAAATAGTTTTATTTCAATTTTATTTATCCCTTTCTAATTTTATTTTTTGCTCCTACTTTTTTATCTGAGAAATTATATTTCGAAATTCTTTACTTTTTTCTAAATTGTTTTAAAGCTCTATTTAAAACCCAATTTTCTAAATTTTTTTCTCAATTTCAAATATTTCTCTCCAAATTTTATGCTTTTCTAACTTTCCTTCATATCCAAATATTTTTTATCTTCAACATTTTAATTTTTCATTCCTACTCCATCGTCTACAAATCTCTATTTTAAAAATACTTATATATTTTTTCTATCTTTTCTCATCTATTCAAAATAATTTTCCTTCCAATTTTTTTCTTCCTTTCTAATTTTTTTATCTCCAAATATTCAAAGATTTTCTAGATTTTCATTTTTTCTTCATTTTCTCATCTATTCCAGATAGTTTTTCTTCTAATTTTTTTTATCCGATTCTAATTTTGTTTTATCTTCAAATCTGTATATCTTTAAAATTTTGAATTTTTACTTCTCCTTTTTCATTTAAGAAATTCTTTTTCAAAGTTACTTACCTTTGTTTTCTTAATTTATTTAAAAATTTCTTTATCCTATTTTTTTTTCTCTTCAAAATTTTTGTATCTTTCTAACTTTTCAAAATTTTTATTTTCACTCCTACAAAGTCCTTATATTTTTTCTAATTTTGTTTTATCTTGAAATGTTTTATCTTCAATTTTTTTTTTTATTTTTCACCCTACTTTGACATCTAAGAAATTCTATTTCGGAATTCCTTACCTTTTTTCTTAATTGATCTAAAATTCTATTTCAATTTTTTCCATTTTTTCTCCATTTCAAATATTTTTCTCTTCAAAAGTTTTATCCATTTCTAACTTTCTTTTATGTCCGAAGGTTTATATCTTCATAAATTTTATTTTTCACTTTTTCTTTGTGGTCTAAAAATCTCTATTTTCAAAATGCTTATATTTTTTTTCCTCAACTCTTTTTTAAAATGTTTTACAAAAACCATTTTCAAAGTTTCTTCTCACTCTCAAATTTTTTTCTCTTCAAAATTTTCATTTGTTTTCCAAAGTTTCTCAACTATTCTAAATAGTTTTCCTTCAAATTTTTTATTCTTTTTTAATTTTGTTTTATCTACAAATATTTATATCTTTAAAATTTTTATTTTTCGCTCCTATTTTTCATCTATGAAATTTTATTTCAAAATTCCTTATTTTTTTCTAAATTATTTTAAAGCTCTATTTAAATATCTATTTTCCATTTTTTTTCTCCATTTCAAATATTTGTATATCCAAATTTTCTCTTTCTAACTTTTCCTTTATATCCAAATATTTTTTATCTTCAAATTTTTTATTTTTTAATCCTTTTTTTTAAATGTTTTAAAAAAGTCTATTTCAAAATTTCTTCTAACTCTCAAATGTTTCTCTTCAAAATTTTCATTTTTTCTATGTTTTCTCATCTATTCAAAATAGTTTTCCTTCCAATTTTTTTTATCCCTTTCTAATTTTTTTTTTATCTTCAAATGTTCAAAGTTTTTACCACTCTCAAATGTTTTTCTCCTCATAGTTTCATTGTTTCCTCATATTCTCATTTATTCCAAATAGTTTTCCTTCTAATTTTTTTATCCGTTTCTAATTTTGTTTTACCTCCAAATGTTTATATTTTCAAATTTTTGATTTTTCACTCCTACTTTTTCATTTAAGAAATTCTTTTCCAAAATTGATTTAAAATTATATTTAAAAAAAATTTATCCAATTTTTTTCTCTTCAAAATGTTTGTTTCTTTGTAACTTTCCCTTATGACAAAATGTTTTTGTCTTCAAAATTTTTATTTTTCACTCGTACACTATCATCTAAAAATTTCTATTTTTTCCTAAATCCTTTTTTGAAATGTTTTAAAAAGGTCGTTTTCCATTTTTTTCTCCATTTCAAATGTTTTTCTGTTTACAATTTCCATTTTTTCCCAAATTTTCTTCTCTATTCCAAATGCTTTTCCTTCAATTTATTTTGATATCTTTCTACCTTTGCTTTATCTCCAAATGTTTATATCTTCAAAATTTTATTTTTCACTCGTACTTTTTCATGTAAGAAATTCTATTTTCGAAATTGCTTACTTTTTTCTATATTGTTTTAAAACTCTAATTAAAAAACTCTTTTTCCAAGTTTCTAAATTTCAAATATTTTTCTTTTCCAAAATTTTATCTCTTTCTAACTTTCTTTTATGTCCGAATGTTTTTATCTTCCGAATTGTTCATTCTTTGTGGTTTAAATATCTCTATTTCAAATTTTTTTTATATATTTTCCTAAGTCTTTTTTTTTAATTTTTTTAATAAAAGTCTTTTTCAAAGTTTCTTGTCACTCTCAAATTATTTTCTGTTCAAAATTTTTCTTTTTTCTCCAAATTTTCCCATCTATTCCAAATAGTTTTCTCATCTATTCCAAATAATTTTTCTTCAAAATTTTTTTTATCCCTTTCTAATTTTGTTTTATCTCCAAATGTTTTATCTTCAAAATTTATTTTTCACTACTACTTATTCATCTGAGAAATTCTATTTTGAAATTCCTTACCTTTATTTTCTTAATTGATTTAAAACTCTATTTAAAAAACTCTTTTTCCAATTTCTTTCTCAATTTCAAATGACATTCCCTTTAAAAACAAAAATTATCTTTTTCTTTTTCTATTATGTCCAAATGTTTTTATCTTCAAAAATCTTTATTTTTAAAATTCTTATCAATTTTCTTAAATTGTTTTTTAAAAAAATGTTTTAAAAAAAGTCGTTTTCAAAGTTTCTTCTCACTCTCAAATATTTT
The DNA here is from genome assembly GCA_036507285.1 of Trichosanthes cucumerina. Lineage (NCBI taxonomy): Eukaryota > Viridiplantae > Streptophyta > Magnoliopsida > Cucurbitales > Cucurbitaceae > Trichosanthes > Trichosanthes cucumerina. Next base: position 67,355,789 of record CM071842.1, on the reverse strand, counting down.
TCTCTTAAAAGTTTTAATTATTTTTCTAAATTTTCTTATCTATTCCAAATATTTTTCGTTCAAATTTTTTAATGTAACACCCCCAATTTTCAGCATTCAGTTAGTTTATGGTTTTGATTGAAATTCTTTGAAAATTGTTAAGTTGGTTTTAAATTAGGAAGTAGGGTGGTTTAATTTGAAGAGTTAGATTGGTGGCAATCTTGTGGTTTGGAAGAAGTTGGAGAGCAAATTAGTAATTCCATCCCTTTGTCCTCTAGGGTTTTCTTTTCTCTCTCTTTTAGAAAAGATTTATTTTTTTTTAAAAAAAAAAAGAAAGAGAGGAAAAGGAAAAGGAAAAAAAAGAAGACTTCATCTTCATCTGCTTCTTCCATCTGCTTCTTCCCCTTCAACCCATCTCCTCCCCCCTCCTCCAAGCTTGCTCTGCGCGTGAGCCAACGTTAAATCGCCACCGAGTGCCTCGTCGTCGCACGCCAATCGCGAGAGCTTTCGTTTGCCAGCTTGAGCGCCTCGTTGGTGAACGCCGATCGTGCCGCCGCCTGCTCCAGTCGCACGTCGATCCCATCTCTACCTTCGGTTTCATCTGCAACACGCGAACCAAAATGAGGTCGAGCCGCCGCACGAACCAAGCACAAGCCACTCTATTCTAACCGGTTCACCACGATTTTAGCTTGTTCTTGGTGCATAGGTATCAATTTTGAGTAGATCGAGCAATGGGCATCCCGAATTTGTTGCTCCACGTGTCGTCGCTGCCGTTCCCCGGGAGCCGCCGCTGTTGCTTGTCGAAAACTGTCGCCGCTGCTGCTATTTAGGTACAGTCGGGCCTCGATCATTTTTAGGAAGTTGTGTGGAACGCAGGATCGAGCCCTCAAACCTTCAAGTATCCATGTAAGTAGTCGTTTGGATTTAAGCATATTAAGTTGTTCTATATTTCGCCTGTTTATGAGCGTTTGTGTTTGTAGGGGCATTCCCTAGATGTGCGGGTGTGAGGCAAGACATGGTTGGTTGAACTAATCTGGAAATTCTTGTAGTAGGCATAAAGTTACTTGATATTGGAACCGTTCGGGTTAAGGGGTTTGGGTTATAAACAGTTGGTGGGATCATGTGGTCAAAAAATAGTGCTTCGAAAGAGTTTTGCTTGAGGATTGTGTTGATATACCTAAATCTTGAATAGAACTTTGGATGCCTATGTGTCGAAGCTTACGAATGACTCGGATCGAAGTTGCTCTATAAGCTTGAATGTTTGAATAGTTGATTTATTCCAAGTGGACATAGATGTTTGGACTATCTGAGATTTATGGTTAGCTACACAATCCAAGATACTTAAGTTATTAGGACGGATGGTTAAATAAGGTCTTGAGATCTTCGGGTGGTAGCTCGAGCTCAAAATATCTTTATGCTTGAACCCAGGTGAGGTTTAATTCTCTTGGCACGTTTTCATAGACAAGTTCAACACTAGTTTAGAAGGAGGAGCAACTTGTTGGGTTTCCAACCTGTGGTAAGTAGCGTTTTGGACTACCTTGCCCATAAGGGTAGGGGTTAGGGGAAAAACTACATGCAGTAAAATAATTAGAAGTTGTTTTTGGTTGCTTTGGAACCTGTGGTAGCATGTGTTGTTTTTGTACTCGTACCTGATTTTGAATCTGTTTTGATTATGCTTGATGTAAAGCTGGTACTGAGACATTGTGTATATTGTGCATGTTGGAATTGAACCCTAACGTACGTTCCCTCAGGTAGAGGCTTGTTAGTTGTGATCTTTGTTCTGTGGTAACCTGGGAAAGTGTTGTGTAACCTTAAGTTCATAGCTAACACAATCAACTCTAGGATAGACCCAAGACTCATGTGTGACCCTTAACTGTGACTCTAGGTTGGCGAGGTGGATATGGGATGTGGGGTTCGTCCTCCATCCAGTTGTGATGAGATATGGGATGTGGGGTCCGCCATCCGATGAGATATGGGATGTGGGGTCCATCCTCCATCCAGTTGTGATGAGATATGGGATGTGGGATATGTCCTTCATCCAGATGTGATGAGATTTTGGATGTGGGGTTCGTCCTCCATCAAGTAGATGTGATGAGATTTGGGATGTGGGGTTCGTCCTCCATCTAGTGGGGTGGTTGAGAGAGTGAGCCCCAGATATTGCTTTGGCACCAACCTAGTCCAGAAGCTAAGAGTAGGACATGAGAATAGTGGGTCTGAGCATGTGTTAGGTTCAAGGTGAAGGTATAGAGTTCTATGGAACGGATCGGTGAGTGGTTAGACTTAGGGCTTGACCCTTGTTTTGCTTTACTGTGGGTTGCTTACTGAGTATGTTTATACTCACCCGTTTACTTTGCTGTTTTGGATGCAGGTAAGAAACCCTGAGGCAGTCGATAACGACGACGACTTGGCGAGGCTGTGGACCCTCATGTTTCTTGTCTTAGGCTTAGTTTACTTTTCTTGAGTTTGTCCTTGTTGTTGCTTGTTTCACTTAGTTGCTCAACAGTTCTGTTTCTTTTTTCTGTGTTGCTTCATAGCTGTTGGTTCTCATTTGTCTTAGTTAAACTTCGCTGCATGTTTATTTGTCTAAGAAGTTTTGTTGGAACTCTAGATGTAGCCCAACCCATTTTTCTATATGAAGTTTTGTGGGGGTAGGGCATCCTTTTGAAACTTTTGAAGTGTTTATTCGATTGTGTAGGTTCCAAAAAAATTTTCAGTTTCTCCTAGTTACGTCGTTATGCTACCGAGATTTCGGCGCAGACAGTATGGCGGAGTGACTTCCCTAACTAGCTTTGTCCTAAGTTTTAGGGTCGTTACAGTTAATCAATTTCTAATTTTGTTTTTTCTCTAATTTGTGTTTTTCTCCAAATGTTTATATTTTAAATTTTTTTATTTTTCTTTCTTACTTTATCATCTAACAAATTCCATTTCGAAATTCCTTACCTTTTTTCTAAATTGTTTAAAATTCTATTTCAAAATCTCTTTTACCAAATTCCAAACATTTGTCTATTCAAAATTTCATCACTCTCTAACTTTTCTTTATATCCCAATGTTTTTATTTTCACTTCTACTCCTTCGTCTAAAAAACTCTATTTTCAAAATCCTTACATTTTTTTCTAAATCATTTTTTGAAATGTTTAATATTTTTTTTAAAAGTTCCTTCTCACTCTGAAATATTTTTCTCTTCAAAATTTTCGTTTTTTTCTTAGCTTTCTCATTTATTCCAAATATTTTCTTTTTCATTTTTTTTATCTCTTTCTAATTTTGTTTTATCTTCAAATGTTTATATCTTCAAACTTTTTTTTTTTAATTTTTTGCTCCCACTTTTTCATCTAAGAAATTATATTTTCGAAATTGCCTACCTTTTTTTCTAAATTGTTTTAAAGCTCTATCTAAAAATCTTCTTTTTCAATTTTTCCCAATTTCAAATATTTTCCTGTTCAAAATTCTATCTCTTTCTATCTTTCCTTTATGTCCAAATGTTTTTTATCTTAAAAATTTGTATGTTTCACTCTTACTCCGTCGTCTACAAATCTCTATTTCCAAAATCCTTATTTTTTTTTTCTTAAATCCTATTTTTAAATGTTTAAAAAAAAAAATCTTTTTCGAAATTTCTTCTCACTCTCAAATGTTTTTTCTTCAAAATTTTTATTTTTTTTCCAAATTTTCTCATCTATTCCAATTGTTTTTCTCTTCAAAATTTTCATTTGAAATAGTCGTTCTGGACCCTGTGAAAGCATATGTTGTTGCTTGTTCACTCCCACATGCATGAGCTTGAGATTGCCTGTTATGTATGATGTGAAACTTGTGTTGAGGTACTGAGTATGATGAATGTTGTTGTTCCCTCAAGTAGAGGCTTGTGTAGTTCTGTGCTTAGTTTCTTGATAACCCGGGGTGGCGCTGTGTAGCCTTAGAGTCGTAGCTAACACAACCAGTCCTTGTGTAAGCCAAGGTCCTTGTGTAACCCTTAGCAGGCTAAGACTCTAGGATGGCGAGTTTGACATGGGATGTGGGTTTCGTCCTCCATTTAGTTGAGTGGCTCGAAGAGTGATTCCCAGAGTACAGGGGGCAGTGGATACGTTCTTCTCTTAGTTCGAGGTTCAAGGAGTGATTCCCGAGATACAGGGGGCGCTGGATACGTTCCTCATCCCGGTTCGAGGCTTAGGGAGTGATTCCCAGAGTTGCAGAGGATTGGATACGATCTTTCACCCTAGTTGAGACTTGGGGATGAGCCCGTGGGCGTGAGATTATTCGTGAGAGCACCACCATTGATACAAATATGGGATGTATGGTTCATCCTCCATCCAGTTTTGAGGCTCGGGAGTGATTCCCAGAGTTGTAGAGGGGTTGGATACGATCCTTCACCCTAGTTGGGACCTGGGGATGAGCCCTATGGTCGTGGGATCTGCGCGCAGCATCGCCCTTGCCGCCAACCTAGTCCGGAACTCCGAGGTAGGGGCATATGAGCAAGATTAGAGTCGGGGCGGAGGTGGAAGCCTGGGGGACGGGTTGTGTGTCGTGTTAGCTAGTTCTAATGCTTGACCATTTTGTACTGGTTTTACTTTGGACGAAGTGGGCTACTTACTGAGTATCTTATACTCACCTTTCGTTTGGTGTGTTTTGGTTACAGGTAAGGAAACCGTGAGGTGACTGATGACGACGACGATCTGGCGAGGCTGTGGGACCCTTCCTTGTCATTAGGCCCAGTTTTCTTAATTCGGGAAGCATTGTAACTACATGTTGTTCCTTAGTTGCTTGTGTACTTTACTTCGTGTTTTAAGTAGGGTGTTTGGTCGTTAGTTTCTGAAGTTTTGAGTAAAGCTCCTCGTGCTTGCCTCCTAGTTTGTAGGTTCTTTATGTGTTGAACTCGATTGTTTGTATGCTTGCAAATGATTATGTCTATTGGAACTCTGGTCTGGAGCCCAACCTAATTTCTAAATGAAGTTTGGTGGGGTTTAGGCATCCTTTTGAAACTTTTAAAGTATTTATTCGATTATATAGGTTCTAGAAAATTTTTCGACTTCTCCTAGTTATGTCGTTATGCTACCAAAATTTTGACACAGACGGTGTGGCGGAGTGACCTCCCTAACTATGTTTGTCCTAAGTTTTGGGGTCGTTACAGTTGGTATCAGAGCCCTAGGTTCTAAATTCTGTAGACTCGCCTACATCGTATGCATCTTCTCTCCACAACCTCTCGCAAGATGGTCATCTTGTCGCCGCTAGGTTTGTCTTATGCTAATTATGAAAAATAGCGTAGAGTTAATAGATTACATCTTGGTCCTTGTTTCTTGGCATATGGTTATGAAATAACATCTAGTTTCACACATGTTTGTGTGGTTATGACTTTATCGTGAAGTTGATTCGTGTGTGGCAGGTTGTGCATATGTGGCTAGGACGATGCAAGTGACTTAAAGTCCTAAGTTGTCTTTGGGCATTAAGCCTGGTGGTTTACAGGAAACTAACTTCTGGGCCTTTTGTTTTTAGAGTTATGACTTGCGGACCAAGTGAGTTCTTTATTTCGTTGTTCAACTATCATGGTATAAGAGCAATGAGGTGCAAGACTAGAGGTGTGATGGTAGGAATGTCGAACCCCGATTGGAACTTTGAAGCATTGAAGGGCAGAGTGATGCTTACTTCGCAAAAGACAGGTTTTTAGGAGTTGTGAGCAGACTTAGTGTCTTAATGAAGAGAAAAATGAAGAGAAGAAAGGTGATATGGAAAAACTATGTTGTTCTAAAGAATTAGGAAAGCAAATGGCTATGTCGAGGTTCCAGGTACTCCATTATGGTATGATGCGCGGTTCGAAGTTGTTAGATGCATAACTCCCTCGGTTTTAGGCTCCACATCGTTATCGCCACTTCAATCTCCTCGCAAGCTTTGGCAAAAGCAAGTGCATGAAACTATGACTATGAAACATAATTTGGCATGCGAGATCTTTCGCTTAAGGTGGGTAGATACCTTGCAAAACTCAAACTTTTAAAGGAAACTTCAGACTTTATCTCAGACTTGTGAAGGAGTTGAAGGTAGAAACCTCGTAATTGGATTCGATTGTTGGCCTTGATATTTAATAGCTAAAGGTGGAACCAATAAGGTGGTTTGAATAGTAGTTGAAGGGAATCGATTTCCCGCAGCGGAAGACGTCGTGAAACGTCGTTGATTCGTTGTGTGTGTAATTTCTTAAAACTGAACATAATATATATTCCTAAGTTAAGCATGTTGATTTGAGAAGGAAAAAAGAAAGTAAACTCTTTACTAACCTCTTGTAGACAACATTTTACAATTCCTCCTCGATCTCTCTCGATCCAACGAACCTCACGTACAAAGACACTTCCAAAAGTTCTTCTCGGTTGTTCTCGGGAGGTTGAGGGAGAGTTGTGGAACTCCCTTTGGAATTTGGGATGGAGAAAGGATTTTGAGAATTGAGAGAGGCTAGAGAGAATTTGTGGTGTGTTCTTTGGATGGAAGTCCAAAAATGAGAACCCTTGTTCACCAAGTGCTTCACAAAGCACTTATTTATAATGGTGAGTGATGGAGTTAAAATCTCCACCAATTCACCATTTTACCACAACCATATGATATATATGTAAATCATATTTGCATATCACATAATATAAGGTATCTCATACCTTATCATACAAATCCTATTTGCATAATTGTGGAATAAATTGAATCACATTCAATTTAATTTCTCTCAATTCAATTTCTCCAATTTAGCACTAATTAATCAATTAGGCTATTCTATAGTTTATTATGAATCTAATTCACATTAAACTATATATCATGTCAACTATATCACATATAATTGACATAACTACCCAATCAATAAATTTGAACACTTCAAATCCACTCCAAACTGTAAACCCTCAATTTGTCCAATTGAGCCAACCGAGTGACCTAATAGACCTACACCTGATGAGTTTCAATGATATGAGATTAACTGATCAAACTCTTTGATCCGGTTAATCACTATTCATTAGCTACGGTAACACTCTACTAAAGCTTGTAGCTGAAGTCCCACAACTGTAGGACAAGTTGTGTCCATCGGTATAACCAATCCCCGCGAGTCGTCCCTTCACAGGTTGTTCGTAGTCACTGTTGGGTCAAATTACCGTTTTACCCCTATGTTTACTTCTTGTTCCTTAAGTCCCACTGCTTCTCTACAACTTTGTTGTATGGTCCAACCATAAACAATGTTCCTCTCGGGCCAGTGAGAGGGTGGGTGCCTGTTGTTCTAGCCCTGGAGACAACACTTAAGGGAACAACCTCTCTGGTTTCTCTAGGTCGGGAACAAATGAATTCTTTCTTGCGCAGTCAAGTTCCCAACTCCCCACGAGGTCCTGTCTCCAAGAAGGCATGCATATTGGGTGTATCCATACCTCTCTCACCCATACTAGTCAAAGGAAAAACCCCCGCAGATAGGATTCCGTGACACGCTCAAGATTAAGGACGAGTCACTAATGGTCATCTACGAAGTTATTAGTCCTACTGTTAATGGTGTTACATCAGTAGGTCTAATAATTCACGGTCTGGCCTTGTACAATCTCATTGCATAGGATGCCCCCACACGCATGTCAACCACATGAACGAGCTAGATCACCTCGTTTGTATCTAATACAAAGCGGATCGCATCCACAGTGTACCTAGGATGAGGTTTCCAACCCTATCCATATACTGTAGACCGTTCGGGTCACTAACTCAAACGTCATCCTCTCCGTGTGTCAAGTACACACCGTTCAAGTACTATAATATGACCCTGGAGCTTAGTTTATTGGATTAAGTTTTATAAAATGCGAGATACAAAGTTTGACAAACCAATAACTTTTGTTCATTTATAACAACTGTATTACAAACTACACGAGATTAGGGCAAACACCCCAACAGTAGTAACTCCGGTGGATGATTCGAGAAGTCAACAACGGGAAGTCTGGAGTCGGTAGAAATGAACTTGGAGCTATGGTTGTCGAAAAGGGAACCCAGTTGGCTATTCAAATGATGGTGACAGGGCGGATAAACCTGCTAGTTGGAGTTCGGGCTTAGGTAACGTTGGAGATTGAAGTGGCGATAACGATGTGGAGCCTAAAACCGAGGGAGTGATGAGCAAAACCAACAACAGGGTTTACAATGGTGGTAAGTTTAGTGGATAGGGGCCAGACTGGAAAACGTTTAGTCCTTATGCTGCGAGTCCTCGTTCTGGTTGGACTGGAGGAGTCGTGAGTCAAACAACAAAGAATGATGTGAATGCGAGTGTTAGCTATGCTGCAAGTTGAGGGTAACGCTAGCCTTGCAGGTGGAAAAGAATTGCCACTTCAGGCCAGGTTCAATGTTCGACGACAATATCTCTAGTCAAGTGCAAGCTCTAGAACCGGTAGGCGATTTCGAGGCCCCGTGGCAACAAAGGATCGTTTTCAATGGTCTCAACAAGGGCGAAGTTAGTAACGAATTGGCCTTGTTTAGTGGTACTCAGTGAGGTGTGTGGTTTGATAAAGGGTGTTGGTTACTTGTAACATTTGACATCTCTAGTGTAATAACACCTCCATTGTAGTAACTCGAGGGCCGTTGTTCTTTTGGAGTGGGATTCAAGAAGCGAGTTTCAAGAACTCAAGAAGGAATGGATCTTTGGGTTGGTACTGTTTTAGAGTCGGAGGAGCTGTGGTTTTCAGTGTGGTTCCTAAGGAGAGGGTGTTTGAGTCTCAGTGTAGCTCGGTAAGGTGAACACTTTTACTTCTTGTCAGTTGAAAGTCTACAAATGGGTTTACTTGACTCAAGGTTTAGTGCTAGAAATTATGGTCCTTGCTTCGAAGATCTTGGACATTTTTGAGTTGAGGAGGAAGCTCAAAATTCCAGACCGTATGGGTGTAAAATACTTGTCGTCAGGAGATTTGGGTATGCAACGTCTTGAGTGGTTGCGCTTAAACGAGAACCTGAGACATGGGGGAAACCTATGCAAATCCTTGCAGAAGGTCATAAGGCCTTTCGGGTTAGAGGAACTTCCTTGGTTAAGGTCTTGGTTGTAGAACCACTGGCTTCAAGGGGCATCCTGGAGTGTAAGGAGGAGGCACAGGCAAGTTGCCTAGAACTTTTATCAAAGCCTAGCCACTTTCGAGGACGAAAGTTTTTTTAAGGTGGGTAGATTGTAACGCCTAGGGGTGTACAACTAATCCAGTAACCCGAGCAACTCAGACTACCCAACCCAAACCGTAAGGGTTGGGTTGTGTTAGATTTTTTTTTCGGTTTGGGTTGGGTTAGAAATTTGAAGAACCGAAAAAGTTCGGGTCGATTCACATGTTGAGTTTTTTAGGCTCGGGTTGACCCAACTCAACCTAACCCAACCCAAAGTTTACATTTTTTTAAATTTTATTTTGATTACACATATACTTATAAATAAGTTATTTGTCAATTTTTATGTTTTTTTTTCTAGATTTCTAACCAAAGTTAAGATTTTATGAATTTTGAAGTTTGATATTTAAATTTTATGTGACTTAAGTTATTAATTCAAACAAATATATTTTAAATAATTAAAAATATATTAAAAAGTAAAAAAAAAATTAATCCAACGACCCAACCCAACCCAACCTTAAAGTATTAGGTTGGGTTGGGTTGGGTTGAGTTACTCTCAGGAATAGGGTTGATTTGGTTGAAGGAATGACCAACCCAAATTTTTGGATTGGTCCAAAAATCTCCCCCAACTCAACCCAACCAGGCTTATGTACACCCCTAGTAACACCCGACTTATTCAAAAGACTTTAATTTCAAAATTTTGGAGCCAAGTTTGAGTTTTGAGAATTTGTTATGGTCTTTGGGTAAAATTTAGGCCTAAAGGGTTTGTGAGGACATTTTTGGGAAGTTGGAAAAAGTTTAGGTTTAAAGAAAAAAACAACCTTGCGAATACCCATTTTCTTCTTCTCCTTCGCTCTCTCCCTGCCGACCAACCTCAACGCCACACGCCCTTGAGAAGTTGAAGTTGTCACCCCTCTCTCTCTCTCGTTCAATGCCCAACCCGAGCCCATGTTTCCATTTGAACTGCTTCTTCTCCTTCACGATTCACTCGACGACCACTGTCTTCCTTTCGCCGCAGTATCAGACCGACTCTCCAACCGCATCTCTCTCTCTGATCGTCCAACCTCTCTTCGACAACCACCATACTCCCGCGGTTCTTTTCGTTTTGTCGCCGATAGCTTCCCTTTCGACCCGCCCGTCGCAGACAACAAGTCGGTCCCTTTTCATTCATTCCTTCGCAAGCCGACGCCCACACCACATACCTCGTTTTTGCTCGGGTTCCTTCGTTTTCCGATCGGTTCTCTGGGGGTTTGGCTGGTTCTTGTCATTTGGAGGTTGGTTTCGGATAGATCGGGTAACGGGCATCCCAAATCTGTGATTCACTCATCGCCACTCGCTAGATGCTGTTGCCGCCGCCGTTGTCGCTCGTTAAAATCTGTCGTCCCCGGATAGGTACATTCGGGCAGTCTCGTTTTCTCGATGTCTTTTTAGTCCTCCGTGTGTTGGTTCAGTTACTTTAAGTCGAGTTAATTCAATTAAAGTTGTTTGGAACGTGATTTAAGTTCTTTGGTTGTCATGTAGGGCTTCGATTGTGTTAAGGAAGTTGTGTGGGATGCAGGATCGAGCCCTTGAACCTTCGAGTATCCAAGTAAGTAGTCGTTTGGACTATCCCACTTGTAAGCGAAACTACACTCGACCAAGCACCCTTAGCCTAACCAACCACACAACTTAAGCCATTCGACTTCTAGAGAGGTCCAACACACATCTCCTATGACTACATAGGAGCTCACACCCAAGTCTCATGACAAGTAATCAGTCAAAAAGCCAAGTACCATATTCACAACATGTAGCAATCCATTTACAACATATACACGCAATGTATAAGTAATCCATAATCTCATGAACCCAACACCTACCAATTCGTTAACTAGAAATCCACACAAAATAAAAAGGTAATTTGCAACCAGTAATCGACTTTGTGCAAAATACCATAATTAAAAGATGAAATCTCTAGTCCCTAAGATAACAAGTTTAGCTACTCATGTCCACTATAAATCCTAATAAACTCAAATACAAGACCATAGTTCAGCAATCAAAGTGAAAAGAACGAAAAAAGAACTCTCGTGGCGTGAACGACAACGATCTGGACACCTATCACGAACTTCGAGCTCCAAAAAGTCTTCTCCTTGAAATCTCTCCAAAGTCTTCTTACAACCTCTCACAATGAAGTTTAGACAATGGTGTGAAAATCTCTCCAAAAAACTCTCCCAAACAAGAAGCATGGTTTTTTTTTTTATAATAACGACACGACGTTGCAACGCTGGGCATGGCGTTGCAACGCTGTGATGGAGATTTGATCCCCTTGAGCAGCGAAAACGTGTTTGGAATCGTAATTGCAAGTCCATTTTGGTTGACAAACAAAAACCATTGCATTGAAAAAGAACAGAGATAAACATGTTTTCTAATCTAATTAGGCATGTAAATTTACATGCAAACATGTTGTATTTAACAATTAAATGAAATGAAGAAAGATTACCTTTGTAGTCTTAGTCTCCCAGCAACTCATTGCTTCCAAGAAAAACAGCAACACAGGAACACAAAAGAACGTCTCTGTTTTCTCCAACAGGACACAACCAGTAAGAAAACCTCCTATGACTCTGAGTTTCTACTTAGATCTTCCTTAGGTGGGAAGGATCCAACAATTGGAGAATTAGGGAATAGAGAGAGAGACAATTCTCCTGTGAGCAATCTAATCAATCAGAGAATCATCAATTATCCTATTCTCGCCAGGAGAAGAGGGACGCCGTAGAGGACATCTCCCCACTCCTTATCAATTAGGGAGTTGGGGAACACGGAGGACACGCTCCCTCCTTTTATTTTTATTTAATTAAATAATCAAAATTATGAATTAAATAATAATATATATAATTAATTAAATCATATTTAATTAATCATAATTAAATATCACATATTTAATATAGATTAAATCACATTTAATCAATTATCCCTCTAACCTATAATTTTAATGCACATTAAATTTAAATCTATAGTTTTCAAATATGAATCACATTCACATTTGAATTTAATATTTGAACTCTTTCAAATATTTAATTCTCTCATATAATTTAATATGAATGATATTCACATTAAATTTATAATATATAGTTCCAAAACTATATATTATATTGTATCTATATACATTAAATTTATTCCCTGATAAATTTGAACATTTCAAATTCAAGCGATCTAAGAACCCTTTACGAGCTAGAAGGTGGACCTAATGGACTTACAGATCAAAAGCTCCAACGATATGAGATTACTCAGTTAATCTCATTAACCTCCTAATTAACATTTGTTAATTGCGGGAACACTCCACTAAAGTTCCGCAGCTTCACTCATCTCACTGCAGACATATTTCTGTGTCCACGGATATTGACCAATAACAACAAATCAATCATTCACGAATGTTCGTAACACCAGCTGGGTCAAATTACCGTTTTACCCCTGGGTAACATCTTGTACCTTAAGTATCAGTGCTCCTCTAATGAACAATTTGTTTGTGATCCTACCAACAAACAGAGTACCTCTCGGGTTAATCTATTTACCCTAGTAGGCGGGAATGAATGAATTTCATCTTGCTAAGTTAAGTTCCCAGCCGCTCACTCGGTCTTGTCCCCAAGAAGATAGGCATATTAAGTCGGCAAATCTGACCACTCTCACCCATACTAGTCAAAGAACAATCCCTTGCAAATAGGAGTTCATAACCTGCTTAGGATTGAGATCAAGTTGCCTAGGTCATCCTAGTGAAATAGAAACCTAACTAGTCAACGGAGTTACATCTAGTGGTTACTATTTCACGGTCTGGTGTTATGAAATCTCATTACATAGGATATCCCCACTCACATGTCATCTACACGAACACCTTAGGATCACAGTGTTTATATCTTATACAAAGTGGGTCACATCCATAACTCTACCAGGGTAAGGTACCCAAACCTTATCCTCTTACTATAAACCCTTTAGGCTGTATCTCGAACTGAGATCCTTTATATGTACACTACATTCAGTTAAAGATTCATTTTACAGCCTTGAATATTTAGTTTATTGAATTTAGGGTTAAAACAAAAACAATATCATAGATAATGAACAATAACACTTTATTGAAATAATAACACTTTATTACAATAATTAGAACATAATTACAAACTACGAGTTTTAGGGCACAAACTCCAACATGCTGGGCATGGCGTTGCAACGTCGTGCCCTAAGCGAATATATAAAAAAGGAAAATATCTAGCAGCGTTGCAACGCCATCACTACGGTTCTTCAGGGCGTCTTTTTTGTGTGTTGAGCGTTGCAACGCCATCGGCAAGAATTCTTATGGTTGAGTGGCTGCACGCAGGGCGTTGCAACGCCCTGAATGGCGTCACAACGCCATCTCTACGGGTTTGATGGCTTGGTTTGGCCTTCCTTCTTGAATTTAAAGTCAATTTTGGCTCCCTTAGGCAATCTTTGGCACCTTTTTCACCCATAATTCTCCATCCATCCTCATATTGCTCTTTAACATGAATGATATTCACATTAAATTTATAATATATAGTTCCAAAACTATATATTATATTGTATCTATATACAGTAAATTTATTCCCTAATAAATTTGAACATTTCAAATTCAAGCGATCTAAGAATCCTTTACGAGCTAGAAGGTGGACCTAATGGACTTACAGATCAAAAGCTCCAACGATATGAGATTACTCGGTTAATCTCATTAACCTCCTAATTAACATTTGTTAATTGCGGGAACACTCCACTAAAGTTCCGCAGCTTCACTCATCTCACTGCAAATATATTTCTGTGTCCACGGATATTGACCAATAACAACAAATCAATCATTCACGAATGTTCGTAACACCAGCTGGGTCAAATTACCGTTTTACCCCTGGATAACATCTTGTACCTTAAGTATCAGTGCTCCTCTAATGAACAATTTGTTTGTGATCCTACCAACAAATAGAGTACCTCTCGGGTTAATGAGAGGGTCAGGCCCTTTGTTCAAGTCTCGGAGACACCACTTAAGGGAATATTCATCTATTTACCCTAGTAGGCGGGAATGTTCGTAACACCATTCACGAATGTTCCCAGATAACAACAAATCAATCATTCACGAATGTTCGTAACACTAGCTGGGTCAAATTACCGTTTTACCCCTGGGTAACATCTTGTACCTTAAGTATCAGTGCTCCTCTAATGAACAATTTGTTTGTGATCCTACCAACAAACAGAGTACCTCTCGGGTTAATGAGAGGGTCAGGCCCTTTGTTCAAGTCTCGGAGACACCACTTAAGGGAATATTCATCTATTTACCCTAGTAGGCGGGAATGAATGAATTTCATCTTGCTAAGTTAAGTTCCCAGCCGCTCACTCGGTCTTGTCCCCAAGAAGATAGGCATATTAAGTCGGCAAATCTGACCACTCTCACCCATACTAGTCAAAGAACAATCCCTTGCAAATAGGAGTTCGTAACCTGCTTAGGATTGAGATCAAGTTGCCTAGGTCATCCTAGTGAAATAGAAACCTAACTAGTCAACGGAGTTACATCTAGTGGTTACTATTTCGCGGTCCGGTGTTATGTAATCTCATTACATAGGATATCCCCACTCACATGTCATCTACACGAACACCTTAGGATCACAGTGTTTATATCTTATACAAAGTGGGTCACATCCATAGTTCTACCAGGGTAAGATACCCAAACCTTATCCTCTTACTATAAACCCTTTAGGCTGTATCTCGAACTGAGATCCTTTATATGTACACTACATTCAGTTAAAGATTCATTTTACAGCCTTGAATATTTAGTTTATTGAATTTAGGGTTAAAACAAAAACAATATCATAGATAATGAACAATAACACTTTACTGAAATAATAACACTTTATTACAATAATTAGAACATAATTACAAACTACGAGTTTTAGGGCACAAACTCCAACATGCTGGGCATGGCGTTGCAACGTCGTGCCCTAAGCGAATATATAAAAAAGGAAAATATCTAGCAGCGTTGCAACGCCATCACTACGGTTCTTCAGGGCATCTTTGTTGTGTGTTGAGCGTTGCAACGCTGCAAAGCAGCGTTGCAACGCCATCGGCAAGAATTCTTATGGTTGAGTGGCTGCACGCAGGGCGTTGCAACGCCCTGAATGGCGTCACAACGCCATCTCCACGGGTTTGATGGCTTGGTTTGGCCTTCCTTCTTGAATTTAAAGTCAATTTTGGCTCCCTTAGGCAATCTTTGGCACCTTTTTCACCCATAATTCTCCATCCATCCTCATATTGCTCTTTAACATGAAATTCAACAAATTAAGTACGTGAAAGCCCTGAAATTATCACAAAACTAACATAATTTAAGCCTAGGGATAGCACATTTTGTGTGTTATCACAAGCCTATCACTTACGAGCTCGGTGCTTAAACCAAACAACTACTTACCTCATCTTAGGAGTGCAATAGAGTAGTCCTTGCTCTTGCTAGCAATTTAGTGCACTTACAAAATACACAAAAGTGATCACCAACAAACCACTAACCATCTAGGCTACCCTTTTACCATGTTAAGCCAAAACACAAGGACCAACATAACCACAAAAACGATGCACACAACTCAGTTGGGAACCAACCTTGTGGCTTTACACTTAAGGTAAAACACAGTAACAAACCTAACTAAACTATGCCAAACCACCATTTAATAACCCCATCAAGACATTCGTCAACCAACTCATCAATCCTAAGTCTAAATACAGAATAATCTAAATTCAAGATTAAGAACTTACCCACAAGTATAAATCCGAAGTCCTGATGCGAAGTGACTACCAAATCGAGCAAAATCCTAAGTCTAAATAGAGAGACGGGTTGGGGAACTGGCGGCGACACAAAAATCTCTGGCGCACGAGGGGTTGGGCTTCGATCGGGGCTACGACGACTTGGTGCTTACAGCTCGACATGCGACAAGGAGAGGGGAACGGACGACGCGACAAGCCAGCAATGCTCGCGCAAAGGAGAAAGAAAAATGGGGCAGCTTCATAGTCCTAAAAAGATTTCATCCTCGTTGTCCTTATCCAACACACCAACTAGATTTTAACCCACAAAATTGTCTTTTTTAAATAATTTAAAGATTAAATTAAAAATTTAGTCTCTTTGACGTTTGTATTTATTTAACTATAAACTTTTGAAATTACGAGTTTGGTCTTTACACTTTCGAATTTTCTTAAATTCATGGATCTACTAGATATAAAATTGAAATTTAGAGTTCCATTAAACATAAAATTCAAATTTATATTTCATAGATCAATTAATTTTTGAAAATTTTGAATTTGTCAATGATCTATTAAACACAAAATTAAAATTTTAAAAACCTATTAGACATTTTTGAAAGGCCATAGACACAAACATCTAGGGTGTTTAGGGCCTGTTTGGTAAGAAATCTAAAAACAGAATTTTGAAAACAAGAGATTCAATAAAAATAAAGTTATTTCATGTTTTCAGAAATGTGTTTGGTAGCAGATTTAAAATTTTGATTCCATACTAAAAAGTTGTTTAAAGCGTGTTACATAACATATTTATAGATCATGAAATTAGTTGTAGTTGCAAAACTAATTATTAGATTGAATATAAACCATTATTAATTAATTTATGAACATGATTTTTATAAATTTAATAGAATTATCATTTTATAATATAATATTATATAATTTACAATATATTATATTATACATATTTTAATTTAACAAAATAAATTGAGTTTATAACATGAAATAATGTATTTATTAAGATTTTTTATCTTCAGTTAATATAATTATGCATTTTAAAATTTTAAATTTAGAATCTGAATAGAATGAAAACATAAAAATGTTGTTTTCAGAATTTATACTATTTGGATCACAGAATTCGAAAACAATTTTCGAAAACACATTTGCTAAACACATATTCACTAAATTTAGTGAATCTGAAAAGATAAAACAGAATCCAAATTGCTATACTTTGTACGTTCCATTGACAGTTTGTGTTAATTACTATTTTACCTCTGGAAACGTATATACTATTCTACCTCTCAAGTCAATTAATTATCGAGTGAAAAGTTGAATGTCACTGACCTTGAGTCTCACCGCCACTCAATTTCATGCCAACAACTATATGATCTGTGTATGATGATCTCCCAATGGCATCTTTAATTCTATTTAGAATAGTACTTCTCACACCAAATTCACATGGAATATGGGCCCTTTACAAACCTTATGGCCCATGAATTCACAATCTTGAATTAAAAAATTGCAGCACTTGTTTAGAGAGGAGATGTGTGATATCACGTAGGTCTAAAAATACTCAAATTGTTCACCTTAGATCTCTATTAAAAAATAATTAAATAATATATTTTAATATTTAATACATTAAGATATATTTATTTAACATGTTTGAATCATATTCAAATCTTTCTAAATTCTCCTCCAACATTTATTTCCATTTGCAATGCACAAATTAAATCAGTTTGTTTCTCAATTTTGTGGGTCTCATCGTGTTCATATATTTGACTAAAATACTTAAAAGGATGTCTGGGAAGATTTTCTTGTTTCTGGGAAGGCTTACAAACATCATACTGTATCTCGATCTTTAGCTGAAGTCGAGTATTGAGCACGAGTTGTCACTACTAGTGAGCTTGTTTTGCTCCATCAATTATTTTGTGATTTGCAGACTTTCTTCTCATTCTCCTTCCTTGATTTTTTGTGGCAATGATGTAGTGATTCAAATAACCTCTAACCCTATTTTCATAAAGGAACAAAGCACATCAAATTAGATTGCTATTTTGTTCATGGAGTACCCATCTTTAGCTTGCAGTAGTCTTTGCAAAAGCTCTGCCCACTTCATCTTTTTGTTCCTTTGTTGTCTAAAATGGGTGTTATTAACGTGCTAAGTCCATCTCGAGACCATCTTGAGAGGGAGGATTAGAGATAAACAAGTTGTACTAGTAACTACTTTTATTATAGTTATATTCCATTACTTTTTCTCCTTATTACGTCTGTAACAAAATTTCATATATTAGAATTCAATCTCTAATGTTTGATTGTTTGATTTTCTTTTTTTGAAGTGAACTTCACTTGAGAGTTGGTTCGCTTGTTCTCGAAATTAAAGTCTTCCAAGCCTTCAAGCAATGAAATCCTTTGACATTTGGAGTGCTTTAGTATTCAAGAGTGTTTGACGTTCAAGAGTTTAGCGAGCCTTCTGATTTTTAATTTTTTTGAATTCTCTTTACATTTATTCTTTAAGATTTTCAACTAATAAAACTTTCAAATCAATGAGAGATCTCCTATTTATAGGGCTTTTCATGAGCAAGTGGGCTTGAACTTTGATGGCTTTTGAACCCTACGTACCATTGAATTTGGACTTTGTCAGTTTCACAATATAAAATTTTATAGACATTAATCACAACAATCAATTTCAAGGTGTGGTTTCCCCTGACATCCAATCCAAGTAAAAGATTATTTTTAGTTTCTACAGAAAATTGTTTAAGATTAAACATAACTGCTCTTTATATAATTTTATAAGGTGCAAGCTACTTTCTTATACTTTCTAATTTATTTTATAGATTATTATTTGGTAGGGTAAATATGGGTTCAAATGTAGAGACGAATAGTTCAAAGGAGACTACGAAAAGCAAAGCTACCGTCGATCTCGATCCAAAAGAAGCTTATGAGAATTCAACTAAGAAGCAGCGTAAGAACACCAAACAATCAATAGATCATTTATCTCGTTGTTTATTGGCTCCAAGAATGATAGAGACTCTTATTTTCACTCAAAATTTGCTACATTCTGATCCAATAGATCTTGAATTTCAACAAGATTTGGAATCAATGCATACCCTGAGCATTTGAATTCATGGTATCATCTTCTTGCCCTCTATTAGTATCTTCATTAGAATCCTCCGTTTGTTGACTGTTTGATATGGGTCGACCACGATTTCCTGGTCCGAAACTTCTTGAAGACATCCTGTAACATAATAACAATAAAAAAAATATAATTTAAAATTCATATATGGGTACATTATTATATATAATCCTAAAAACGACTTACAAATATTTTTATATGTCACTATCCCAATCTTCATCATGTAATATTGTGTTCGAACTTGTGCTCATTGACTCATCACTAGAATTATCAAAATTCAACTCTTATTCTTCTTCCATGGATGCTTCTCCATTACTTTCGGCTAGTAAATCTACTTGATCTTTAATAAAGAGAGGTAAGACATCTTCTCTGTTAAAAGTTTGAGAAACTAGGTTATCATCAATTTATGGATAACATATGTGTATGGTTTTGTTTGACATCACTTCCATTTCATTATTTTCTAATTCTGGAATATCCCAAACACGTCTTGGTTGAATTTGTTGAACGATTTTCCAATCTTGACCAAGTTTATAATCATCTAAGTAGAATATTTGTACTGCTTGACTTGCAAGGATGAATGGTTCATCTTTGTACCACCGATAGCAAGTATTCACTGATGTGAAGCCATCAACTATATTAGTTCTATTTTTTCTTGAACTGGTGTCATACCATTCACACTTAAAAAGATTCACTACGTTCATGTGAATATAATGTAGCTGAATTATTTCATGTAATTCACCGTAGAAATATTGTACTTTCTCTTGATCCCTAAAAAGAGAGGTTGTAACCGTTTGATTGTTAACTGTGGAAATGATTGGGTTTGCTCTTCAACCCGTAAAAAGGAGCGGTGTAGCAGTTTGGCTCTGATCTGTGGAAAGAGTCCGTAAAGTTTTTATTCAAAATCCCAAGAGGAGCTTGGGGAGTGGAGTAGGTCGGGTTGTGTCGAACCACTATAAAATTTCCAGTGTCAATCTCTCTATCCCTATCTATTGTATTTTTGAAATTAATTGTAGTAATTTATGCATGCTTAATTTGTTCTTTATTTTATTATTGTATTGGGTAGAGTTAATTTTCCATACTTTATATCTATCTTACTTATTGTATTAATTATCTTTTTCATTTGTTTCTAAAAAAAATTATTAATTAATATTTTTGGGCATATTTAACAAAAAGTTTTATAAACCATATTCACCACCTCTAGGGTTGTCATACCGATCCAACAATATAAAGTTGATACAAGTTTCTAAGAAAAGTGATACAAAAATTTAATTTTATTGAAATTTGTGAGTTTTGAAAGGTTTAGTCAATTATCGATTACATTCATGAATTGGAAAAATTATTCAATGAGATTTCCGCACACATGGTTGGTAGTTTTGCACCGTTAATGTGTAAGAGAGAAATTGTAAAAGTATTTTGTTTTTGTATCAATAGTTATTAGCACACGTTTTTAGATTTATATCTCACGGTTATTAGAGACAGCCATATTGTGAAAACTTTAATTGAATAAATCATATGTGAAATAAGTTCAACACGTCAAACATATCGGTTCCATGTACTAAAGGGTGAGATGTAGACACATAGTCATTAGGGGTGACTAAAGGAAGCCCAAAAACCAACACGACCAATCGAAATTAACTTAACCGATGTCGGTTTGTCAGTCGATTTGGGGCTTCTAACTAACTGTAATTTTTTTAAAAAGGTTATATAATAATAATAATAATAATAATAATAATAATAATATTATTATTATTATTATTATTATTATTAAATATATAAAAAATTTATATATTTATATTATTATTATTATTAAATATATAAAAAATTTATATATTTATATATTTATATATTTTTATTATATATTTATATATTATGAATAATAATTAAATCAAATAATATATATATATATATATATATATATATATATATATATATAAATATAAGTTAAATAAATAAATATATTTACTAAAAAAATTAATTCATCATCTTTGTTGGTTCGGTCGATTTATGCTATATGAAAAAACAAATCGACTGACCGAATCGATTATATGGTCGTTTTGACGCTAATTGGAATAAAAAATCGACCTCAATCTATCAATACTCACCCCTAAGTCATTAAAGTGACCTAAGCCACAACTCGGGTGTTTGAAATCCAACATATCCGATCTTTCCGTGTCAAGTTCCATATCCCAACTAGATTTTTTTAGCCAACAATATTTTAGCCCACAAAAGTTCTGTTTTAATAATTTTTCAATTATCAACTTCATACAATAAATTTCAGTCATTTTAAAATTTTACCCATAAAATTTTTATCCTTATTTCTAATATAATCTTTAAATTTTTTAAAGATTAAATTGACAACAGGATTCCATCTTTTGTGTCTAGTTTCATCACACCCAACTACATTTTAGCCCATATAAATTCAGTCTCTTTTCACCATTTAATATTGTATTATCAATTGTTATCATCATACAATAAAATTTAAGATTTAGTTCCTTTACAATTTTTGCCCCTAAAATTTTTATTCTTATCTCTAATTAACGTTTGATAATTATTTAGGTCGAGTTTTTAAAAATTAAGTATATGAATACTATTCCTACCTATTAATTTCCTTATTTATTATCCACTTCTCACTTATATTTTAAAAAATCAAACAAACTTTGAAAACTAAAACAAAAGAGTTTTAACTTGTTTTTATTTTTAGAATTTAGCTAATGTGTTATTGGGATTGCATTTGTAAACTTAAAAAGCAATTGCGTAAGTTGTTTAGTAAAACATATTAATAATTAATCTGCCAACAATCACTTTTCAATTTTCTGTCACCCAGAAGCTTATAGATGTTAGTGTTTTTATATCTAGTCTCTTTTATACCATCTTGATTGATTCAATTTTTTTTATAACAATTATTTTTATTATATAATTTAGATCAACCAAAATTAGATGCAATTTAAATTTAATAATTTAATATTAATTTAAAAAATACTAATGAATTTTGGGACAATTGGGCATATGGCCAAATGAGGGTAAAAAATAACACATACAGCAAAATGTAAAAAATATTGCAAATATAGCAAAAAAAATCCCATAACCAATTTTAGTGATAGAAGTCTATCAAGTCTATCACTGATAGACTTTTTGGTTGGATTGTTTATATATTTTGATTGAAGTCTATCAATGATGGAAGTTTATTACTATCACTATCACTAATAGACTTTTTGTTTGAGATTTTTGATCTATTTGAATTGAAATCTATCAATGATAGAAGTTCATCACTATCACTGATATACTTTTTCATTGATTTTTTTTTTCTGATTGAAGTCTATCACTATCATCGATAGACTTCTTGTTTGAGACTTTTATATGTTATGATTGAAGTCTATCACTATTACTGATAGATTTCTTGTTTGGAATTTTTATTTCTTCTTGTTGAAATCTATCAATAATAGAAGTCTATCACTATCACCGATAGATTTCTATTTGTATTGTTTATTTCTTATGATTGAAGTATATCAGTAATAGAAGTGTATCATATCACCAATAGAGTTCTATATGTGTTGTTTGATCTGTTATGATTAGAATCGATTAGAGATAGAAATCTATCATTATCATCGATACACTTCTATTTGTGTTGTTTATCTCTTCTTATTAGAGTCTATCAGTGATAGGAGTCCATCATGTATCACTATCACTAATATACTTTTATATGTTTTGTTTATTCATTTTGATTGAAGTCTATCAATGATAAAAGTCTATCACTATCACCGATAGACTTCTATTTATATTGTTCATATCTTTTGATTGAAGTCTATCTATGATAGAAGTCCATCACTGTCACCGATAGACTTCAATTACTATCATTATCACTGATAGACTTCTTGTTTGATATTGTTTATCTGTGTTGATTGAAGTCTATCAGTGATAAAAGTTTATCATCATCACTGATAAACTTCTTAATTGGTATTGTCCATCTATGTTGATTGAAATCTATCACTCTCACTAATAGACTTCTTGTTTGGTGTTGTTAATCAACGTTCAATGTTGATTGAAGTCTATTAGAGATATAAACCAATCACTATCACTAATAAACTTATTGTGTGGTATTATTTATTTGTGTTGATTGAAATCTATCAGTGATAGAGGGATCTCACTATCATCAATAGACTTCTTGTCTACTGTTGTTTATATATGTTTATTGAAATCTATCAGTGATAGAAGTCTATTATTTTCACTAAGAGACTTGTTGCTTGGTATTTTTTATTTGTGATAATTGGAGTTTATTAGTGATAGAAGGTTATTAGTATAATTGAAAAACTTTTTGTTTGGTATTTTTTATTAGTGTTGATTGGAGTCTATCACTAACACTGATAGACCTCTTGGTTGTTTTTTGTTTAATTGTATTTACTGAAATCTATCACTATCATTAATAGACTTCTTGCTTGGTGTATTTTATTAGTATTAATTGAATTTTATCATCATCACTAAAGACTTTTTGTTTGTTATTATTTATCTGTGTTTATTGAAGTCTGTCAGTGAGAGAAGTCTATCGCTTTCACTGATAGACTTCTTGTTTAGTATTGTTTATTTGTGATAATTGAAAATATATCAGTGATATAAGACTATCACTATAACTGATAAATTTCTCATTTGGTGTTGTTTATCAGTGTTGATTGAAGTCTATCACTAACATTGATAGACTTCTTGTTTGTTATTTGTTTATTGGTATTAATTGAATTTTATCGCTTCACTAATAGATTTTTTGCTTGGTGTATTTTATCAGTATTGATTGAAGTCTATTAATGATAACTTCAGTGATAAAAGTCTATCACTATCACTTATAGATTTCTGGTTTGTTGTTGTTTATCTTGGTTGATTGAAATCTATCAGTATCACTGATAGACTTCTCGTGTAACGTCTCACATTTTCAAATCCAACTAATTTTATTTTTTTGGAGTGTTTTTAGAATTAAGTGGTTGAATTTAGATAGATGAATTTTTGGGTTATTGGAAGAAACTTATTTCAAAGCCCCAAATTAAATAATTTAGAAGCTTGGTAAGTGTTAAATACTAGTTTTAAATTGAATATTTAAAGATTAAACTCACAAAAAATTCATTAAAAATTAATTATTTATATAGAACTTTATTCAAATGTAAAAGTGTTTTTTAATTACACATTCTATCAAATTATATTTTTCAATTAATATCTCATATTTTTATTTTATTTCATTCTCTATCGTCATTTGGCGATCTTCAATTAATATATTAACAACGAAATTGTTATAGGTTTTAATCTCTCACAATATAATATCTAGTATAATAAGATTTTTTTTTTCTTTTGATTGTAACTTTCAAATAGATTTAAGTAATGTTATGACCATAAAATTTCTAAACTGCATAAAAAGCTTGACTGGAAAAATATGTACGTGAAAAAAATGCAAGACAACATGTTAAAAGAGGTGGAGAAGAGGAATACAAAGAAAATTAAAGAAAATAATAATAAAAAAGTCGCATGTGAAAGAATGTTTGGAGACATTAAAAAAATCACAAGTGGTCATTTTTTCACTCTCATATACAACAAAAAAAGGAATAACAAAACTTTATATAAAAGATTTGTTATATTTGCAAATATTTTTAAAAGTTGTTATATTTGCAAATAGTTCATTCTAATTTGCTACCCAATACAATTACCCATGATTTTTAAAAATTAAAATTTACTAAATGCTATTTTACTTCATTTCTTTTTCTTAGCAATCTGTTAGCAGTAATTATTTTAAATGACCAACTACATTTTACACCGAAAAAGTTATCAATTTTAATAATTAAGAGCCCAACTACATTTTACACCACAAAAAGTTTCTGTTTTAATAATTTAAAATAATGTTATCAATTATCATCATCATACAATAAGACGTGGTAAAAAAGTAGGTAAAAAATTGTATAAATAGAGGAGTGTGGAGAGGGGAATTGGTAAGTAAGAAAAGATCAAAATAGATTGAAAGAGATGGAGGGGAAGAAAGTAGGTGTGGTGATGGCAATCGCAATAGTGGTGATGATGTTTTTGGGTTCTTTTGCCCAAATGGCTATTGGTATGGAATTGGAAAATGGAATGATTCAACAACTTGTCTCTTCTGATAATAATATTAATGCAAATGCAATGGAGAATATTAGTGCAAATGATGATGATGCTAATGCAATAGCTGAGATGTATGTTTTCATGAAAAAAATGATGAAGGACAAAAATCTCAAAATTGCTCCTTGTCATGGTAAAGTGATTCGTTGCGTTAAGGAGGACTGTCCTCAAGGGTGCAGGTGTGGTAAACTATTCGGAGAACGAATATGTCTCTATTGATAAATAAGAATCAACTTTATATATATATATATATATATATAACTCCAATGGATTATTATTACTATTATTATATATGTATTCACTCGTTTATATATGTTATTGTCTGTTTCGGTGATTCGATGCATGTTTTCACCATGAGAGTCTATGTTTCATCTTCCTATATCTTTTAACCTATGTCTCCCTCTCAATTTCAATATCGATAAATAAAGTATCCTTTCTTTAATTTCGTCTAAATTTCTCTTTTTCTCTTTTTACTTAAGCCTTACTTGGATTTATCGTACCTTTTTAAAATAATTGCATGCAACGAGTAACTAGATTACGTTAAAGATACATCTTCATTTGTTATTAGCTTTGAGTTTAATAATATGAAAGTTTTTCTCTGTTTAAAATAATGATAAAAAGTGTGATGACCCACTACCACAGGTATTAGTTTTCCCATTTTTAATTATTTTATTATTTTTTTTATTTGATTTTCTTACAACATATGATTTGGGTCGATTACCCAAAACTCGTGCCTTTGTAACATGAACGGAGAAATTTTCTTGTATAGTACTGTTTAGTTGAGAATTTATAACTTAGGTTTTATTATTCCACCACAAGAATGACCCAATGGCATTTTTTTAATAAGTATTTAGGTTGAGGGGCAATTTTCGAATTTAAGTGAAGGATTAGGGTTAAAACTTTAGAAAATGCACAAAAAGGAACCCTAGGGCCACTTTCTCTTCGTCACCATACTCCAGCCGACGTCTCGAACGGTGCTGTCCCACCACCTTCGACGAACAGACGCGCAAGGAATCGCCGGTGAGAGCCCCGACCACCAAAAACACCGCCGACGTCTCGAACGGTGCTGCCTCACCACTATCGACGAACAGAAGTGCGAGAATTGTCGGCAATTCCCACTGACCTCCAACAGCGCCACTGCCGTCACGAGCTTAACGCGTTCGCCGGCGAGTACCTCCTGAGCGTTCGCCGTTTCCGTTAGTGCCGCCGAGATCTGCGAGTTTCACGAGTCCTGCCAGTCGAAATTCATTCACGTTTTTGCCCAGCTCAACCACGATCACGTGTTGCTCACCAGTACACCATTCGACCAGCAGACCTTCGCCTCCGTCGTTACGCTGCCGTCAAGGGTTATTTGAAACTGAGATTTCCGGACAGGTGAGCCTATGTGAGACCTTCTCTGTTTTGGAATGGACTTATGGAATGAATGATTTAGTTATTGATTAATAGATTGAAATTTGGGTTGCATATTGTTGAAGCATACCCTGTGAGGCTTAAACGTAGCGCGGAGTCGAGAGTTCCGGACCTTAGATCAAGCTAAGGTGTATTCAGCATACACTTAAGAGTCGAGGTAATCAGAGAAGTTGCATTTACGTCTATAATATTGTAGGAGAGTGGTGCTCGGAGTGTAATTCCAAAGGATAATTGTGAAACAGGTCCTTCAAAGGGAGCGTACACGCTAGGAACTGAAATTAAGACTCGAGTTGGACTTCGAGTCGAGGTAAGGGTCCTTGTGCCGAACTTTTCTAAATGGGATCAAAGAAAACGGATTTTATTATTTTATGCGAAAATGGTTCGTTATTTCACGTGAAAATACTGCATTATTTTATGTGAGTGTATTTCGTCAGTATATGCGAAAATAGCTATTATTTTATGTGAAAATACTTCATTATTTTATGTGAATGTATTTCTTCAGTTTATGCGAAAATAGCTATTATTTTATGTGAAAATATTTCATTATTTCATGCGAAAGTCTCCTGTTATTGAAGGTACGAAATCTATCATGCTTAAAAGTATTTTCTTCAAGATGTTGTGAAAGGTCATGATTTGCATGTCGGTATCACTATTTAATGATATGTGCATCATAGTCACGATAGATGATGGGACCTCATGCATGGTATGTATGTCATGAAATGATTTGAATTAGAATGTGGAAAATTGGTCTCCTGAGTTCATTGTATGCATGGTCAAACGTGCATTAGAGACCCTATGGGTCAAACTTATAGGGTGTGCATGAGGACTCAATCCATACAGTGTGCATGGAGGACTCAAAACACTTATAGGGTGCATGAGGGACTCAAATTCTTATAGGGGTCTGTGAGGGACTCAAAAGGAAATGACTCAGGGTGACCAATTAGCCATCTACAGTAAAAAGGAAGTCATGCATTACAGTCACGATTGATATGAGAAAGCCCTAGGTCCCATATATGAATATTTTGGATCACGTTTTAAAAGTCATGATTGTATGTGTGTGCATGTCCCAAACCTCGGTAACGAGGTCACTTACTGGGTATTGTATTACAATACTCACCCTTTTATTTTAAAATGTTTTTCAGGTAAGGCCAAGGACGTACGGGGCGAGTGACGGAGGCGCGTTGTCAAAACCATGGGGATAATCATGTTTTCCGCATTTTTCCTTAATAATTGATGTTGTCGTTTTATGATTTCGAAGTTTAAATTTTATTTCCAGAATTTAAAGTAGACCAAGTTTAAAATGTTATTTTCAATGTTTTGACGCTTTCTTCTGGATCCCTAAAGATAATTTTGGTATTTTGGCGATTTAAATATTGTTTTATGTGCTTTTGGCCTAAGAATGCATGCATGTGTAGTAGTGTCCCTAGGAATTATAGTTACAAAAAAGTAGGGGCGTTACAAAAAGTCTTATCATTTTGCCGAAAAATATAATTAAAAATGAAATGTTATTCTTTTTTATTTACAAGCTAAAATCTTCCTTTTAAAAGTTTCAAATTTGGAGAGCAAAACAAAATATTTTACATCTTCGAAAAATCAAAATACAAAAATCTACCCTTTAACAACGGGTTTTTTTATTAAACTTATAAGCCTACTGTAACGACTCTACTTTTCAGACTCACTTTATCTAGGACCGCTACTTAATATGCATGCATTTTTAGGCCATCAAATAAATTCAAAACAACTCAAAATTTAAAACACAGTCAAAACAACATTTAGAGATTCCAAAAAGTCAAAACATTTAAGGGTCCTCTCAAACCCTTAAATTATCTTGAATCCTTTCAAATTCCAAGATGAAGTTCTTTTCTAAATCTTTTTTAAAATCATTTATTCAAGATCCTCTCAAACCCTTAAATCTCCTTGAATCCTCTCAAATTCCCAGGTGAAATCCTTTTCTAAAATCAACTCCTTCAGAGAAGATCCCCGGATATCATTTATTGAAATACATCATTGAAATTCATCTTTTTGGGCAATCCCTAAAAACATATTTTAATACAGCTTTAAAAACGTTCACTTTTCAAAATAATTTGTAAGAAATCCCTTACATTTGCTTAGCTTAAAACTCCTAAAGCTCCGCTCCTAACTCAAGGCATATCTCAATCGTGCTTGATACTCGAATCCCCTAAATCAATTTCATCAATTTCTTAATTAAATCACATAATCATAAACTTATTTTCGAATCCAATCATAGTTAGGCTAAATTACCACAAACAAACACTTAAAACAGACTCGGGGATCGAAACTGATCGGGTTGAGCTGACTCCGGTGAGCGCGACGTGTGGAGGCGGTGCGGCGACGCGTCTCAGAGCGTGCAACACATCGTTGGGAATCTCGTGGCCCGATCTATCCAAAATTGATCTCTACTCTCTGAAAACCGATCGGAAAACACCCAAAAACTCGAACCAAACCGTGAACCGGCGGCTGAGATGCTCGAAACTTGCGATGGTTGATCGATGGCGAGGGAACTTCAGCTTTGTTGCTTGCCAGCGCAGCGTTTCCACGTCGCTCGCAGGGACGCTGACACCGATCAACCGGCAATTGGAAGACGTAAGGTAGTGACGACTGGAGCGAGTGTGCGTTGGTTGTTTCAGTTTGGGTGAAGCTCGAATCGACGACACTCCGTTTCTGAAGACGAAGAATGAAGGGTTGGGCAGTTGGACGTGCACTGCTCGGCGACTTGTGGCATGCTTGTCTTCCTCGGCGCGAAGATGAAAAGAATGAGGGATGATTGGATGACCTTGTCGGCGGCTGATCGGAGGAGAACGTTGGGGATATGTCGGCTGCTACACGTGAAAGAGAAGGAGAATATGGATGAAAGTCTCGTGCAATGTGCCTCCAAAAGAGAGAAACCCTAATCCCTCTCTTTTTATACCAAATTACGAAAATATCCCTCTTCTTCCTTTTAACCACAAGCATGCCCTTAAACTAAATCAAATGTTCTCAAAATATCTTTAATACACAAAATTCTTAATTTACAGTATCTTTCAATAAATTACAAAGCCCCAAAGTCCACTTAATCCAATTTTCAATAAATTAATCCAAAACACAAATTAAATAGTACTTAAAGTTCTGGGGCGTTACACTTACAAACTTATTATAAAAATATGGCAAGTTTCAAACTATTTAGAAAAATATTATACTTTTTTTTAGTTGGATCAAGGTCACCTCTTCCTTGTACACATGGCCAAAATATTTATAGCCTTAATTTTCAAAAATAAAAAAATGGCCATGGCCAAAATATTTCGGCCTCAGTTAAAAAAATCTTCCTTGTACACATGGACAAAATATTTCGGCCTCAGTTAAAAAAATGGTTTAAAAATAAAGACAATGAATTATTAAAAGAAAAATCAATCTTACCTTTTTTTACAAAATTAAATCCAACATATTTGAAAAATATAAAACCAACAAATCTTATATACATTTCAAACAAATGTTGTAAAAAAATATTCAGTGATCTGACGTGACGAAAGATGGTCGTAGAGATGATCATTTATTGCGTATATGGATAAGAAATGGCTATCCACCAACCAATTAAAACAACAATATATTATTATAATAAGTTTGAAAAATGAAATATTTTTATGAAAATTCAAAATGTACGATAATAATAAATAAATAAATAAGTCCTTTAGAAACATTCCTAAACAAACATAACTTCATGGATGAAGACAATAAAGAGGATCTTTCATCAAATATCTTGAGTGGACTCAAAGATAGAATATGCTATATGAGATGAACTCTTGATGAATTATTTCTAGTTCTCAAAATTGTTGTCCAAGGAAATGAGATCATTTCAGCTCATTTATTGGATCATTTTCTAATAACTCAAGCATTGAAATTATATTCTCAATCTCAAATTATTCAAGATATTTTTTGTACCCATGTTATTTCATATTTTTTTTCCTACTAGAGGAAAAAAAAATAAACCTTCGTATTTTTTATATTAACTTTCATCCCACACTTGTAGTGATTGACCACTGAAGTTGAAATTCTAGTAAAAAGAAAGAGAGAAGGAAAGTCTCTCGGTAATTCTCGCTCTCCTTCTAGTTTTGGTTCTTGCTCTCGCTCTTCTCTGACTAAATTTTTCCTTGTCTCATGATTCTTTATAAATCCTTTGAAAATCATTTGACTTAGGGTACTCTCAAACTCCTAAATCTTCTGGAATCCTCTCAAATTCCAAGATAAAATCATTTTTCTAATTCTTTTTAAAATTAAATTATTGAGGGTCCTCTCAAACCCTTTGAAATATTCCTTTTTTAAATTCAAGTCTTTAGAATAAATCTTGGAAAATCATTCTTTGAAATAAATTCTTGAAATTCCTCTATTGGAATAAACCTTTGAAATCCATCCTTTAAAATAAATATTTCAAAACATATTTTCTCCCACTTTCAAAATCATTGGTAGAAAATCCCTTACCTTAGCTTAGCTTGAAACTCCTAAAGTTTCGCTCCTAATTCAGGGTTCCTCTCAATCGTGCTTGATACTTGAGTTCCCTAAATTCAATCCATTTTCCTAATTACAACACACATAAATAAACTTATTTTCGAACGAATCCAATAATAGTTAGCTAAATTACCACAAAAGAAGTGTCAAAACATGCTCGGAGGATCAAACTAATCGAACTGGACAACTTCGAAGGTGATCGTGATCGTTGACCATTGACTGACGAGCGGAGGCGTGCTGGCGGCACGTGGAGGTCAGATTTTGGTTGCCCACTTGTCGATCTACACGAAACCGGTGTCGAGACTTCGAAAACTGGCTTAAAAAGCGATGAACCGACCGAACCAAATGTTGAACCGATGGTTGCTCCTTTAGATCTCCTTCAGTCGATGACAGGTCCTTTTTCCAGCAGCTTCAGGCATGTAGTCGACAACCTGATTTGCTGCATTCGGTTCCGAGGCTTGCGATTTTGACAAATAAGGCGTCTGAAACGGACGTGTGCGGCGGCTAAAGACCGATGGCTTATACAGCAATTCGGCTAAAACCAGAACAACGACAGCGACTTGCTTCGGCCAGATGTTCGACTACAGTAAACTGGCGCAAACGACGTGAAGGCTTCCGACGAGACGCTCGGCTGTGGCGGAGGCATCTTCGACTACGACACACAACGTCGTGGAACGACGACTTCAAATCGCCGACTGGAAGTGGAATTGAAAACGCACGCCTCAACTCACGGATCAAGTGACAACATTGTGCAGAGAAAAAACTCGCGAGGGCTTCAGTGCTCGACGACGGCTAAAAGGCGACGACTAAAAGGCGACGACGTTCGGTTGCCTTATCATGTGCGGCGACTAACAACTGAGGTGGCGATGCAACCGTGACGAACCGGTCGGAGGTCAGGCGGCAAGGTTGTTGTCGCACGGTTAGTGTGAAGGAATGGAAAGATGGAGGCACCTCGTAAGACGTGCCCAAGAGAATAAAAACCACAATTCTCTTTCTTTTACAAAAATTACAAGAATGCCCCTCCCTCAACTCATAACTACAAAAATGCCCTTGGGCTCATTTAAATGTCTTAAAAATACCTTTAATTAAACAAAATTCTCAATTAACACATCCTACCTTGAATTAATAACTTCAAAGCCCAATTAATTTAATTTCTATTAAATTAATCCAAAGTACAACCTAAGAGATGCTCGAAAAATCTGGGGCATTACAACCTGCATTCTGAGAATAATGAGATATGATCCAACATGACGTGACAATGTGTGTAAAATTATCCATGAGGGAAATATGAAGCGATCTTGATTTTCACGCTCTCGTGCGCAAAAATGTTATCACTCTAGCTCTCGCTCAAATGAGTGCTAAAAAATATGGAGAAAAAAGACAAAGAAAAATTAAGTCAGAGAAGAGAGCAGTAGAGTAAGAACGAGAGCGATAAGAGCTAGAGCAGAATTAGACAAGAGAAAATTAGGTCAGAAAGAGCGAGAACGAGAACTAGAGCGAAAGCGAAAACTAGAGAGAGATTTTTCTTGTGTCACTTTCTTTTCTCTAGAATTTCAACTAATCATTATTATCATGAGTGAGAGCGAGAACTAGAGAGCTAGAGCAAGAGAAAGAATACAAGAGGGTACAATGCCCTCACAGTAATTTGAACGAGATGTATAGTCGGAAATGATCATATGTCATTCATTTCATAACACAAGCCAAATGGCGCATGAAAATGCGTGAGAATGAGTCTTTCATGCAAACAACATATTTGAATTATTAACCAAATTCTAAAAATAAAAATAAGTTTTGTTTTAATTTTTAAAACATGACTTGATTTTTTAAAATATAGGTAAAAAGTAGATAATAAAAGTATAGGAGTAGTATTCATGTGCTTAATTTTTAAAACAAAAAAATATACAACCAAATGGTTATTAAACAAGACCTAAAAGATTATCAAACATACATTAAAAATTAAATTATAAATAAGGATAAAAACGTTAGGGACTAAAACAATAAAAGAATTGAATCTTAAATATTTAGGTATAACTAATCTCTATAATAAATGGTCTGTAATGAAAAATGTCTAAAAAGATTTCATTTTGCAATTTTGTCTGGCTATTTTTCAGGGAAAAGTGTGAAGAAAATTGAATATCCATTTTACCACTAGTATATAATTGTATTTATAGTCAAACCGAATTCTTCATAAATCTATTCCAATTGATTTTCTCTAATATTCAATTACCTTAATTTTTGGTAGTTCCCATTGATCGATTTTGTTGTGTGTGGTTGTTCATTGTGTTGTAGGTTCTCTATCATGAAGGTGGCACAAAGGTAGATTCTCTCTCATTGATGGTTTCTTATTATTCCATGTTCCTGAAGATTGGATTATCCCATGAGTTTACATACTTCTTGCATATTGAGATTGATTGCCAATGAATTCTCATAGCATCCCCATCTTGTTTGATGGTGTTTAGGATGAGGAGAATGATTCACTACAAGAAAATTATGTTATGCTGATGCCGATCTTCCCAATGTAGGCACCTGCGTCGGCATAGGCTGGCTATGCCGACGTGCTCCTAACACTCGTCGGGATAGTCGATAGAGAATACCTATCCCGACGCGTGCAATATAGGGTGTCGACATAGGTTGTCTATGCCGACGCGTATAATGAGCGTGTCAGCATAACCAATGCATAGATGACCTATGCCGACGCGTATAATGAGCGCGTCGGCATAGGCTGGCTATGCCGACGCGCTAATTATACGCGTCAGCATATCCAATGAATAGATGGCCTATGCCGACGCGCTCATTATCCGCGTTGGCATAGCCTCTTTAAATTCGTTATTTACAAGGACTACAAGTTTATGTCAATGGTACTCGGTCATGTTTCCACCCTTTCATAACTCTCTCAGTCCATTGCAGCGGAGATTAAGCTTGATGGATCCAAAAGAATTGCACGTTTTTCACTCGTAAAAAATGGAGATAAAAAGTTGTTGATCATAACCATGTTTTTAGGATAGGGATGTAGTTTTGATGCTTATAGGGGCATAAGAGGGTATGTACTCTAACTGTGTTTTAGTTGTGGATGATGAAACCATAACATTAGTGGAGCATCCAAATAATCAAGTCATTGAGTTCATTTTTATTAACTCCAGAAGTATTGTCGATGTAACACAAGGAGGTCGAATATTAGAGGAGTGTGGTTTTTGGTGTAAGTATGATCTCAAGAAAGGTGTATATACTCTTGCATTAAACTGTATATACCCAAAAGTTGTAGAATGAAGGAGTTGATCGAACACATTCAATTTCGAAGGTAGAAACAACAGTAGATAGAAATATATACCTCGAAGTTGACATTTGCACTGTAGATACTAATATACACAAGGACGAAACAAACTAAAGAAACAAGGAAACAAGAGGAAATACCAACAAGAGAGGTTCTTGTGTATACTCTGGGCCATCGAGAGGAACTGTTCCTGAATTGAATGATTAAATGTGATCCTTACCTTATGAGTAGTAAAGGAATTGACTGAATTAGAGAAGACATAGAAGGTTGGCTAAGTAAGTAAGTTGAACTTTCAGAACTATCTCCACCTAAGGGTAATTTCGGGCATATAACTCAAGTAAGGAACATCAGTTAATTTAATGCCCCTAGAATGAGCCAATAGAATTGATTTGGACGTCAGCTACAAGTATGGGATCCTTTGTAATCAAGAAACCAAGTTTAATCAGAGTGTTATGGCGAAACCTTCGAACAAAAGAAGCTACCTGGGAGCGGGAAGAAGCGATCTTGGTTAAGTACCCATAGTCAAAATTTAAGATTAGGAACTTTCGAGGACGAAAGTTCTTAAGGAGGGAAGATTGTAACGCCCCAAATTGTTTCCAAGTACCTTTAGGTGGTACTTTAGATTAATTTAATGGAAATTAAATTAATTAAGCCTTCAAGTTTGTTAATTTAAGGTGAGATTATGCAAATTGGAAATTTAGTACAATTAAAGGCCTTTTAAAACCTTTAAATAAGCCCAAGGGCATTTTTGTAATCTTGCTAAAGAAAGGGAATTAGGGTTTAACCCTAGTATTAGGGTTTAACCCTAGTTAAGGCACGTTGTTTTCGAGAGGGACATCCACCTCTTCTTCTTCTCATCCTTTCGAATTGCACAACCTACCGGAGAGAAGGCTTGATCGATCGCCGTCGCCACCGCCGCATTCGTCGACGTCCAACCAACGCTTCCGATCGGTGAGGCGCCTCGTTGGCGACGTCTTTGCTCCACCGCACCACCTACCACGGTAAGCGATGCCGTGAGTTGAAGCGATGTCGTCGCGAGACTCTACCACGAGCTTCACGATTCCGTGAGCCAAACAACCGCGGGCATCATAGATTCACCGCCGCCCGGAATCGCGAAGCCTCCCCGCTGGGTCGTGCCATCGTCTTTTTTCGACGGCGATCGAGTGCTTCATCGGAGGTCGCCGTCTTCACAAGATCTAGAGGCGGGTAATTGACTTTTAGCCTGAGATAGCAAATTTGGAGCAGGTACACGGCTGGGCATACCGAAATTGAGCAAAACGCGTATCTGCTTGACTGACCTCTGTGTAAATCGTCGATCCACGCATGCTGCTTTCGCTAGAGTTAGCCAATCCGACTAGTTTCGATTCCCCGAGTTCGTTTAAGCCTTCGTAGTGGAAATTGGAGCAAATTGGGGTCACAAGAATATTCAAGCGGGAATCAATAAAGAATTAAGTAAAAGAGAAAGTTTAAGATCTAGAAATTTGAGGTAAGGGAACCCACTCCAACTTTAAAATTAAGAATCTAAGGGTGTGTTTGGCCCATGGGTTTGGATTTGGATGGGTTTGGATTCCAAATCCAAACCCATGTTTGGAGCAAGGTGTTCCAAATCCTGGGTTTTGAAATTCATTCCCATGGGTTACAACAAAATAATCCCATGGGTTACAACAGTGTAATCTCATGGAATTTGTTCCATGTTTTTCTCATCCATTTGTCGACTACTTCGACAACTCCGATAAAAACTCCGGCGACCACCGACAATGATAACTCCGGTAAAAACTCCGGCGACCACCGACAACGACAACTCTGGTAAAAACTCCGATGACTATCGACAACGATAACTCCGACGACCGCATCGGCGACCACTTTCGCAACAACTTCGGTGACAACTCCGACGACCACTCAACAACCACCGATAACGACAACTCCGACGATCGTACCGGCGACCACTTTGGCAACAACTCCGGTGACAACTCCGACGACAACTCCGGCGACCACCTGACATCATCGACAACGACAACTCCAACGATCACACCAGCGACTCGATTACCGCTGATGACTGCCTCCGAAAAATATTTGATTTTCCATTTCCTTTTCAATTTTTCGTTTTTCATTATCGGTGACTGCTTCGACAATAACTACGATGGCAACTCCAGTGACCACACGACAACGACAATTACAACTACAACGACCACATCAGGGGCTCAACCACCATTGACGGTTACCTTTTGCGACCACTTGGTTTTCCATTTCCTCTTTCATTTGTTGTCACCATTTTTCAGCCACCACTTCGACAACAACTCCAGTGACAACTTCGACGACCACAGACAACGACAACTCTAACGACCACATCGGCGACTAGCCACCACTGATGGTTGCCTCAACGATCTTTTCAACAACAACTCTGACGACCCGATGACCACCAACAACCAAAAATCCAACGACCAACTCGACAATCTCACCACCTCATCAACTTGACCACTTCAACAATCCGACAATCTAGTCAATTTTTTAAAAGGTTAAAATAAAACTAAAAAATTGCTAATAAACATTTTTTTATGTTATTCTCAACACATTTGAATTTTGTGAAATTTTTATTTAAAAAAAAAATAACTTGGTATTTTTTTTAATTTACACTCAAATGACTCAAATTTGTAATTTCTTTTTTAAAAGTTAGAAAAAATGAAATAATTTTTTTTTCTTTCGCACAAAGGCGTTTTATGTTCTTTTGTTTTGTGTTAGTTGCAACACTTTTGGACAATGTATTTGTATGTATGTTTCGTAGTAGGGGTGTTCAAAAAACTACCTAAATTGAAAGTTTCATGGAAAAGTTACTTAAAAAATTGATCCATGTTAGACATTAACTTCTACAATTCACATAAGATCAATTATAAAAATTTGAAAAGAATAAAATAGCTAAAAGAAAAAAGGTGAAAGAAAATTGTACCAAACCTAGAATTCAGAAAACTGCACCCAAGACACAGCTCTCTGATTCCTAGGCTTCAGAACACTGCACCCCAAACATAGGTTTCTGATTCCCAGGGTTCAGAACACTGCACCCCAAACACAGTTTTCTGATTCTCAGGCTTCAGAACCCCTCAGGACAAACCCTCCAGGCTTAGATTCGAGATTACGATTCCGAACTCGCACTTTAAACCGCCCTAAGGGTTTTGTTCAAAAAATGCCATGATCGATCTGAAAAGTCCTTTATAAATGCCATGATCTGATTGGAAAGTCCTTCATAAATGCCA
The DNA here is from genome assembly GCA_036507285.1 of Trichosanthes cucumerina. Classification (NCBI taxonomy): domain Eukaryota; kingdom Viridiplantae; phylum Streptophyta; class Magnoliopsida; order Cucurbitales; family Cucurbitaceae; genus Trichosanthes; species Trichosanthes cucumerina. The sequence goes on along the minus strand of CM071842.1, from coordinate 67,318,333 downwards.
TGATATGTTTGAAAAATCCTTTATCAATGTCATGATATGTTTGAGAGGTATGTTTTAAATGTCATGATCTGTCTTACTGGATATTTATCTCAAAGGCCATGAATGCCATGTTATTGTTGTTTTTGGATTGTGTTTTTCTGATTTCAATTATGCCATGAAAAGTTGCATCATCATGTACGGTATGTTTTTGGGACCTCGTGCATGTATGTTTTGTTTTAAGAGAAAGAATGTTTGCAAAGGCTATGGTGAAATCTTCTTGATAATATTCATTATATAAGTTATGTATGAGTTAGAGTCGACTCGAACTAGAGGCCATGATTCGGGAGAATTTAATTGTCCACTAAAGGCCGAAGAGAAATGTTATAAAAATGAAAATGCTTACGATGGTCGTGGCGGTTAAACTTCCGATATTTATGTACACGTATTTGATGCTATGTAAGTCACGGAAGGCTTAGAGTCGACCTAAACTAAGAGGCCATGGATCAGGAAGTGTTAATTTCCCACTGATAGCCGAAGAGAAAAACCAAGAAATATATTTTATTATGTATGGGTCCCACATAAAGCCATGGTTTATTTTGACAGCTTGTTTTTCAACGCCGCCAGTGGGGACACTTACTTAGTATTATTTAATAATACTCACCCTTCCTTTTGAAAATGTTTTCAGGTAAAGCAAGAACTTACAGGGCGAATGACGGGATTGCGCTGCGAAAGCCATGAGAATAGAAGTCATGTCTTCTGCATATTTTGAACTTCGTTTCATGTTTTAAATTCGTTCTAATTTAAAATCCTTCTGTCATATGTTGAAATTTATTTGAGCAGAGGCCAGAATTGAGTTTTCCTTTATTTTAGTTTGAGTGAACTTGGTTTTAAACTCTTGTTTTCTTGGGGTCCCAATAAAGATAAAGTATTACGGTTTCGGTTTTACTCTTTTTTACTCTTTTTTTTTCTCTCAAATGAATGCATGGTTAGTATCGACCTTAGGAAAAGAGTCTTAAAAAGTAGAGTCGTTACAAATGTTATGGGTGAAATTGGACCATAAGGACGAGCCACATAAACTGAAGAAACTTGGAGATAAAAATGTCAAAATTCATTCAAGATAGCCGAAGGAGCAGACTTAGGACGACGACCCACCATCGCGAGCAAGGACAAAGAAATAGGCCCAAAGCCACACCATCCTGATCGGCCTCGACCTCGGCCGACCAAAGCCCCTTCATGGGCTGAGGCCCAGGTCGGGCTGCCCAAAGCCACCCCATATGGGCCTCGACCGAGGATGAGGCCGAAGCCGACCAGGGTCCCTCTTCGGCGAATCTCCTATTTTCTCCTCCTAGCCCAATTTGATCTCTGATGGTCAGATTCCTATGAGGAATCCGAAAGAAACCCTAGAAAGAAGACTAGTTAAACTCTCTTCCAATGAAGAAAGGGGTAAGTTCTCATTTCCTAAACAATTAGGGAACTCCTAAAACTCTTTTCCTAACTTAAGCATCAGAGCCTATGTGGCAAGCACCACACTGGTGTGCAGGTTTTCATTCTTTTCAAGGTCACGTGTCTCCTCCTTGAATACAAATATTACGATTGTTGTCACGTGAAGGATAGGTGAGTTCTCTTGTCCAGATTTTGACAATAACAGATTTTAATTGCATCTAATTTTGGTTAATCTAAATTATATAATAAAATTTTAATAAAAAATAATTGTTATAAAAGAAATTTCAATCAATTATAGAGAAACTAGATATAAAAAAATACAGATATATATTTGAGAACAAGTAGTATTCATAAGCTTAATTTTTAAAAAGTAAATGGTTATTAAACAAGACTTAGATGATTATCAAATTGGGCCTTAAAATTAAATTAGAAATAAAGATAAAAATTTTAGGGACTAAAACTATAAAAGGACTAAATCGTAATTTTTATTGTACGATGATAATACTTGATAACACGATTTTAAAGGATTAAAAGAGAGAACTAATGTGCTAAAATGTAGTTGGCATGATGGAACCCAACACATAAGATGGAAATCCGTTATCAATTTAATCTTTAAAATTTTAAAGATTAAATAAAAAAAAATAAGGATAAAAATTTTATGGATAAGATTTCTAAATTTTAAAGGGATTAAAATTGGTTGTATGAAGATGATAATTGATTAATTATTAAAACAGAAAACTTTTGTGGGCTAGAATGGGATTTTTATTTTTAAAATAATGTATTTATTAAAAAAAACAAAAATATAAAGATATATTCATCTTGATGTTATGCAATGCGTTGGTGCTCGTGAATTTTTCTGCAAATCAAGATGGGAAGCCATTGATTCTGAAGTAAGTGATATGAATCCAAATTTTTATAATTTCGTGAACTGGATCGTTGAAATTTTTGGCAAGAAATGGGTTGTAACAATCTCCAAATTTAGGTATTATTAAACTTAAGGTTTGAGTTTAATTTATAACCTTAATCATTTTTTTAATTTGAGTTATATGTTAGTGTGTTGAGGTGTTTTAACGTTTTTTTTTTTTTGAAAAAGGTGTTTTAAAGCTTAGGAGTTGATTTTATGGTATTTTCAATCTTAATAAGTTATCTAATTGTTAGGATTAGGTGGCTTAAGGACGTCGAGATCAAGTTAAGAAATTTTTCGATCAAAATTTGATTAAAAGTCTATAGCAAGGTTGGGAAGAACTTTGAATTAGGGATCAAATTGTGGAGATTTTGAGCAAAACCTAAGGTAAGCGATCTCACGCCGAACTTTTAAAATGAGATTAAAAGTTTCTAAAAGTCAACCATGACCTTTTTGAATAATGATGTGACGCCCGAGGAAGAGGGGTACATGAATGAACCGAGTCCACATCTGAATGAGAAGGATCCTGAGGATATGAAAGTATGGTACCCGAGGAAGAGGGGTACATGAGAATGACCATGAGGATATGAAAGTACAGTTGAGAAAGGCTTAAAAGAATTGATAGCTACTACCTATACCAACAAGGTGCACCTTCCTTTTCGGTGGCTCAATCATAGGAACTCTACAGTTAAGCGTGCTTGGCTTGGAGCAATCCTATGTTGGGTGACCTCTTGGGAATTTTCCTAGGGAGCATGTGAGTGAGGACAAAGCATGCTAAAAGGACCTGTGTTGGTTTGTGGGGAAAGTCTTCACGATCACAACCGCTCAACCCTCTACTGCCGACAACCTCAACCCACACCTTCCTCCATCGCAACAACGAGTCGCTGGGCGTTCAGCCGGTGCCATCTACCCGAAGACTCGTCGATCAACTCTACGTTGTGGCGTTGACTGTCCTCACGCGAACACCCGTAGCCGTTGAAGCTGCAGGAAACCGACCAGCTTTCTTTTTGCACCCATTGACTGTCGGCGACTCGACTTCTCCGTTCAGCCACCGCTTCGAGCCGTTCAGATCGCGAGTTGCAGCGCCACCGTAGCACGTCGAGCAACCGCGGTCAACGCCACCTGGTCACGCAGCTTGGAGATCGGACTAGAGTCGCCGTGGACGACCCTTCCGTCGTATCCCAGCCAAGTTACGAGCCCTCGTCGTGTCCTCACCTGACGACGTCGATCGGAAGTGAGGTTGCGTCGTCGTTCAGCTGCAACGCGAACCATCCGAGGAGATTCGTTGCAGACAACCACCATGCCCCGCCGGAATTGTGTCGACAAAGAGCCTCCAAGCCAAGCAGAGTTGGTTCAATCGGTTCATGACCTTTTCGACCGGTTCTCTCTAAACCGACACTGGTTTCGGATAGATCGGGCCACGAGCTTTCCAATGGTATGCTCCACGTTCCGAAGCGGCCGCCACACGCGCCGCCGTTCGTCGGAGTTGGCCAATCCGAGCAGTTTCGTTCCCCGAGTTCGCTCCAAGCTTCCGTCAGCGGTAAATCGACCCAGTTATTGCCAAATTGAAATATAAGTTTATTTATGCGTTTTAAGAAAGGAATTAATGAAATTGATTTAGGAGGCTCGAGTTTTGAACACGATGGAAGGAATTGCTGAGTCAGAGATTTAAATATAGGATATCTCGGAGCTAAGGCTATGGTAAGGGATTTTTCTACAAATGATTCTTAGAAGGGGAATGAATATGAATTCTTGGAAGATTCATTTAAAAAGGTGAAATTCGAGGACTTATCAAAAGAGTGAAATTCTAAGACTTGCGCTCATAACTTTAGAAAAATAATATTTCATAGGGTTTAAGGTTCATGAGTAATGATTGATTTTCAAACGATTTAGAAAGGAGCTTGAATGATTTAAGGGTTTAGGGAGGACTTGAACAGAAATGATTTCAAAGTATTTCAAAACGAACGTTGACACAGTTATGTATAGTTATGCATATTGAGACTTTCAGTTATGTCATTGTGATAATTATGTACCTTAAATTATAAACGTACTTGTCACTTATGATTGACTGACTCTAGATTAAAGTTATGAAATTTATGCCATGATCTTATGTTTTATGTGATTGTTGCATCATTCTGAATATATATGTATATGTGTTTGAAGAATGGGACCTCATGCATATTGTATGTATATGAACATCTCATGTAGGCTGTGGCAATTGGTCTCCTGAGGATTTATGCATGGTAAAACATGCATCAGAGACCCTATGGGTCAAACTTATAGAGTCTGTGAGGACTCAAACTTATAGGGTGCAGTGAGGGACTCAAACTTATAGGGTCCGCATGAGGGACTCAAACCTATAGGGGTGCATGAGGACTCATTATGAATAGACTCAGGTAGACTCAATTGACCACGTATAGCCAAAGAGAAAAAGTCATGATTTTATGAAAGAAAGTTTTAGGTCCCATTACAGAAAGCTTTATGATTTTAAAAGTCACGAATAATAGTCATGTTTAAAAGTCGGGTTTGAAGGAAAGTCATATGCATGTGTTTGCATTTCCAGGCCCCACTTACATCGAGTATTTTATAATACTCATCCCTCTACCTTTGTTGTGTTTTCTCTGTTTTAAAATGTTTTCAGGTAAAGGCGAGAGCATACCAGGCGAGTGGCAGGGATGCGCTACAGAAGTCATGGGAACCGAGTCATGAATTCCGCATCCATGATTTAGAAAGAATTTTTAAATGATTATTGTCTTCCGCTTATGTAACATAGAGTATTGAAACTAGAGGCCGAACTTAGTTATGTTTCTTGTAAACGTTTTGTATTTCTATGGGATCCCAAATTAAATTGATTTTTATTTATCAACTTTTACTTATTTAAAGTCAGTTAGGGCCTCGAATGCATGCATGAGTAGTAATGTCCCTAGGAATTTTATTGGGCAAAAGTAGGGACTTTACAAATGAGCTTTTAAAATTATTTTAAGCATTTAGTAATTTTTTTATATGTTTTAATACTCTTGAAAATTGTTATGCACTGAATTGTTTTGAGCTTCAATATTATTAAATGTTATCTCATTGTTAGGATTAGGTGGCTTGAGGATGTCGAGATCGAGTTAAGGAGTTTTCCTATCAAAATTTGATGAAAAATCTATTGCAAGGTTGGGAAATACGAATTAGGGATCGAATTGTGGAGATTTTAAGTAAAGTCTAAGGTAAGGGATCTCACGTTGAATTTTTAAAATGAGGTTAAAAGTTTCAAAAAGTCAGTCATGACCTTTTTGAATAATGAGCTTTTAAAATTATTTTAAGCATTTAATGATTTTTTTTTATGTTTGAATACTCTTTAAAATTGTTATGCATTGAATTGCTTTGAGCTTAAATGTTATTAAATGTTATCTCATTATTAGGATTAGGTGGCTTGAAGATGTCGATATCGAGTTAAGGAGTTTTCCAATCAAAATTTGATCAAGAATCTATTGCAAGGCTGGGAAGTACTTTGAATTAGGGATCGAGTTATGGAAATTTTGAGCAAAGTCTAAGGTAAGGGATCTCACACCGAACTTTTAAAATGAGATTAAAAGTTTCTGAAATTCTGACATTACCTTTTTGAATATTGAGCTTTTAAAATTATTTTAAACAATTAGTGATTTTCTTATGTTTTAATACTTTTGAGAATTGTTATGCACTGAATTATTTTGAACTTAAATGTTATGAAAGATATGTCATGATATATGATTTATTGTCTTTTCCATGATATGTGCATCATTGTTCATGAATGAAAGATGAGACTCGTGCATATTTGTATGTACATGATAAAGTTTGTGAATGAATGTGACAACTATTCTCCCTAAGATTATAGGAGTTTTAGAGGACTCCACATGACTTAGTAGTTTTCTGACCCAACATGCTCACGAGAATTTGAGAGGACTCCATATGATACAGGATTCTTCGGACTCAACATGATTTATGGGTGTTCGGACTCAACATGCTCTCAAGAGAACTTAATTTAAACAAATCATACCTGTAATTATCATTTATTAATTTTCTTAATTTTTTAACAAATATTTTAATCGACATTAATGTTTTGATATAAATATTACTTATATTATTTTAATATGATGATTATAGTCAATTATACTTTAATTAAGTCATAATTAAATCTAATTTAAAAGTTGAAACAATTTTCATCAATTTCTACATTTTTTTTCAAAATTTTTGACAAGGAGTCGACATTTCATGCGTAGTTGGACCTCCAAAATTGAGAACAACGAACCCCAACCCCTTTTAAGAAGATCATTCATTCGAGATATGCTTTGGTCACTGCCCATGTCTTTAATTTATTAATAAATAAACCCTACAAAAGAGGGAGAAAAAACAATAATTAAATCACCTTGTTTTATCCACCTCATCACTCACGTGTCAACACACGTTAACCGTGTACTATGTATATGAGTTTGGTTTCCTAATTTTTCCATATCTTTCCACCCTCACTCCATATTTGCATTTTATTTTATTTTAAACATTATTTTTAAAAACAGTTTCAAAACTACTCTACTTTTGTCATTTGTTTTTTAAACTACATTATTCTTAAAGTTAGCCCGCTAAAAAAGTTGTCGCCTAAAATGTAATTGACATATTGGAACTTGACAAGGAAGATCGGATAGGTTCGACTTTGGATCTTACAGTTGTGACTTTAGGTCATTTTCATGGCCATTAGAAGTGAACATTGATGGATGAAAAAGGTTTATTTTTTGTCCCAATCGATGCCAAACCAACTTTATGATCGATTCGATCGGTCAGATTTTATTTCCATATAGCTTAAAAAGACCAAACCGACTAAGTCGTTTCGGTCAATTAGTTTAAGGGGGTTAACTTTTTTATAATAAATAAATTTATTTATTTAACTTATATTTGTATATATTATATTTGTTTATTTATTTAATTGAATTGTCATTCATAATGTAACGCCCCTACTTTTTGTTATGACCAACTCCTAGGGACATTACTACACATGCATGCATATATAGGCCAAGAGATAAAAGATTTTAAAAGAAAAACTTCCAACCAACATAAATTGTTTTCAGGGATCCCAAATCAAATCATTTAAAACAGATAAAAGTATCAATTTAACATGGCCTATTAAAAATGTAAGTAAATTTAAACTCCAAATAAAATATAAAGAGACGACATCGATTGTAAAAGGAATATGCGGAAAAACATGTCTGCTTCCCATGGTAACGCGCCTCGTCACTCACCACCACACGCCCTTGGCCTTACACAAAAAACATTTTTAAAAGAAAGGGTGAGTATTGCAAAACAATACCAGATAAGTGACCTCGCTACCGAGGGTTTGGGATATGCATACACATACAATCATGACTTTACACTTGTTCGAAATATACATATCACGGGACCTAAAACTTTCTCATATTGTCGTCTCTTTAATCCATGACTTTCTTTTTATTTGTGTGGCCATTGGTCATCCTGAGTCATTTCATTTTGAGTCCCTCACGCACCCCTGTAATAGTTTGAGTCCCTCACGGACCCTGTAATAATTTGAGTCCTCACGGACCCTCATAATTAGACCCATGGGGTCTCTATTGCATGTTTGACCATGCACATACGATCTCGGGAGACCAATGTCCACACTTTTCATTAGTTCAATTCATGACATACATAACATGCATGAGGTCCCATCATTCACATAATAATAGTGTACATGTCACAAACATCATCGTCACTATGCAAATCATACTTTTCTCATAGACAGTTTGAAGATCATACTTTTGTAGGAAATCATGAAATATTCTCATACAATTTACTGTCATATTCTCACATGAAATACTGGAATACTTTTACATAGAATACAAGAGTATTCTCTCATAAAATAATAGTTTATTTCCACATGAAGCATTGAAATACTTGTACATAAAATATTAAATATTCTCACGCAAATATCTGTATATTGTCATATGAAAAATATAAACTAATTTCGCATGAAATCATGAAAATCATTTTCTTCAATCCCAATAAAGAGTTCGGCACAAGGTCCCTTACCTTAGTTCCGATTTCACTCCAAAACCTAACCCGAGCTCCCGGACTACTCTTCTCTTAATGAAACCTGATTCACACCATAGTTCTCGAGTTCAATCTCCAAGTATTCACTAAATCCATAATCATAAGGTACTTAATTTACGGTATTAAGAGGTCCTGCCCCGCTTACCTCGAGCTCACTGCGAAAACCTAATATCCCTTAGTCCGTTTCGACGTTTGACCTTCAATTCCGCTCCAAGTTTGGCCCTACAAAAAATGTGTTCGAATCCGTAACCTAAGTTCTCAATCAACGCTTAAATAATCGATAGGTCACAATTAATTCTCAAACAAATTCGATACTTAACAAGGTCGCTCACCGAACTGCAATTTAGTTGCTGTAAAGTTGTGATGGCCGGCGTTGCAGGGCTCGACGGCGGCGGAGAACGGCGTGCGAAGGCAAGGACCGACGGCAGCAGTAGCTCGAGAGTGGTCCGGCGGCTGGTGCTTCGCGTATGAACCCTCGGCGCTGTGGTCACAATTGACCGGAAGGAGATCTGCAGCGTGGGGAAGATGATTCCGATCGGCGGTTCGGTTGGGCGCGCGGCGAAGAAACTCTCGGACGTCTGGACTCGTGGGTTCTCGCCGGTGAGAGCTTGCGATCGGATGGGCGCGTATTCGACCGAGGCATTTCGCCGATCGAGGCTCGGCGGTGGCTCCGACTTTAGAGCTGCGATCGGCGGACAGAATCAATTCACGAGCGACGGTGACTCACGGCTGGATGGTTGGGGTTTCCGGCGTGCTCTTCGTGCGCAAGTCTGATCGGCGGCAACACTTAATCGGCTGCAGTTGGTGAATGGACGTGCGGCTTTCCCCCCCTTGAACGTGAGCTTGGTCGGCGTGAGGATCGGTGTGGAAGTTTCGATCTTGAACTCTGCTGGTGCAAGTGACTTCTTCTTCTTCGCCGCCGCGGTAGGGTTATGACAATAGGCTTAGGGTTTTGGCTAGACAACTAGGAGATGAGAGATATGATGGCTAGGGTTAGGGTTTCCTTTGCATTTGTAGACCAATAAGGAGCTTAAATACCTATAAATTAGGTCATATTTTAAGTGTCAATTGGCACCTCCATTACCCATTAATAACCAAAGTGCCACTCCTTCTTCTTTTTCTTCTTAATTTTTTTAATAAGTAATTATCTAGAGGAGACTATTTCGCTTTTTAACTAAGTAAAATCAAGGACTTACTAACACCGAGCTTGATGAGATTCACTAATCCGACTAAACACAAAGGTTGAGCATGTTAAATAAAATAAATAGCTAGTACACAGTGGTGTGGTCGTCACAATCTTCCTCTCCTTAAGAACTTTCGTCCTCGAAAGTTCCTATTCTTGAAATAGTTACGGATATTTAGCTCGCACTTCATCTTCTCGCTCCCGGTAGCTTCTTCCGTGCGGTGGTTACCGCCACAACACTTTAACTAAGCCGATCTCACTGTTCACGGAGGGTCTTTCGGTCTCTTGCAATAATCATGCATGGCCGCGTTCGCCATAACTCGGATCTTCTTACTAAATGCAATGGTTCAAGTCTACGACATGAGTCGGAGTGCGGGGCGTACTTTCTCAACATGGAGACATGAAACACGTTGTGAATCTACTTTGAAAGGGAAGGCGGCGGTGCTAATCAGAGGCCATTGCACCAATCCTCTCTAAAATCTCAAATGGTCCGATGAATCGCGGACTCAATTTCCTTTTCGGCCAAACCTTAGAATTCCCTTCATTGGGGCCACCTTAAGAAATACGTGGTCCCCAACATCGAATTCTAGGTCCTTCGTCTCGTGTCGGCATAACTCTTACATGCGCTTTGGGGGCGGTCTGCGCATCCGCGCCCTAATCTTTTATACCGCATCATTTGTGACTGTACCAACTCTGGACCCAATAATCGGCGCGTTCACCAACCTCCTCCCGAAAAACGGGAGTTACGCAACGTTTTCCATAGAGAGCTTCAAAGGGAGCCATTCCGATGGTCGTCGATAAGCGTTATTGTAAGCAAACTCCATCAAATGCAAATGAGTGTCCCAACTACCGGGAAGTCTAAGGTGCAAGCTCGCAACATATCTTCTAATACCGGTTTAAACGTTAAAATGCCTTGTCCAGTCTGTGGATGAAAAGTCATACTAAAGTTCAATCGCGAACCTAACACTCTCTGTAAACTCCTCCGTAAATTGGAGGTGAAACGTGGATCCCTGTCTGAAATAATCTTGACTGGAATCCCATGCAAACGGATTATCTCTTCCAAGTAAAGCTGCGCCCACTTATCTGTAGAATAGGTGGGTTTCCACAGTATGAAATGTCTTGACTTGGTTAATCTGGCCCACTATGACCCAAATTACCGAAAGTAACCTCGTAAGGTTCTAGGCGATCCGACTATGAAATCCATAGAGATCTCCTCCCATTTCCACCGAGGTACATGTAAAGGTTGCGATAATCCTGCGGGTCTCGCCTAGGTGTCTTCACCTGCTGACAAGTCAAGCACTTGCTGACAAACTCTGCCACGTCGCGCTTCATGTTACACCACCAAAATGACTGTTTCAGATCTCGATACATCTTGGTACTGCCAGGATGCATAGAAAATGGTGAGTTGTGGGCTTCGCTCAAGATTTCAGTTTTCAGCTTGTCGTCGCCTGGCACACATAATCGTCCCTGAAATAATAATCCTCCATCTGTGGATAGGGAAAACTCTGTCAACTCACTGCGATTCTGCGATAAGTTTTTCCACTAATCGAGGGTCTCCTGCGCCGAGACTCAACGATGCGCTGTCTCAAGGTTGGTTGCACCGCTAATCGAGCTAATCGAGCCGTGGTCTTTCCTACTAGTACTCGCAATTTCACTCGCGCAAACTCTGCTGTAACTCGCTCTCTGTCGGTAACTTCGTGTCTTTGGTATGCATCGGCTTCCTCATCGAGGGCATCGGCCACGACATTAGCCTTACCGGGGTGGTATTGTATGTCAATATCATAATCCTTCACTAATTCCAACCATCTGCGTTGCCTCATGTTCAATTCCTTCTGGGTGAACAGATACTTCAGACTTTTATGATCTGTAAAAATCTGAATTTTCTCGCCATACAGGTAGTGTCTCCAGATCTTTAATGCAAAGACCACTGCTGCTAGCTCCAAATCATGAGTTGGATAGTTCCTCTCATGCGTCTTTAATCGTCGGGATGCATAGGCTATTACCTTACCGTCTTTGCATTAGAACACAACCCAAACCTTTCTTAGAAGCATCACCAGAAACTACAAAACTCTCTGTTCCTCGGGAACTGTGTAAGAATCGGGCCGACACTAATCTGCACTTGAGTTCTCGGAAACTCGCCTCACAAGCATCATCCCAAACAAATGAGTTTCCTTTGCGCGTCACCGGTGAGTCATAGGCATGGCTATCTTGGCAAAATCACGCACGAAACGTCTATAGTATCCCCGCAAGACCCGAGAAAACTACGTACCTGCAGAACGGTGGTCGGACGAGGCCACCGCGTGTGACGGCCTCCACTTTCATTTGGATCAACGAGACTCCACCCTTCGGACACCACATGCCCCAAGAAGGATACTTGTCCGGCGCGAATTCACACTTGGAAAATTTTGCATACAACTTATTCTCTCTTAGCGTGAGTAAAACTTTTCTCAGGTGTATTTCATGCTCTTCAACACACACGAGTATATCGATTATATCGTCGATGAATACTATCACGAATGTATCAAGAAATTCTTTGAACAAACGGTTCATCAAGTCCATGAAAGCGGCGGGGCGTTGGTCAAACCAAACGGCATCACTTTGGAACTCGTAATGCCCATAACGTGATCTCAATCTTTGTTTTAGGGATGTCCTCTTCACCGATTCTCAATCGATGGTAGCTTTGATCTCGATCTCGATCAATCTTGGAGAACACTTGTTGCTCCTTGCAATCGATCGAACAGATCATCTATTCGGGAGAGGGTATTTATTCTTGATCGTAACTTTATTCAACTCCTCGTAATCTATACACAAAGCGCATGGATCCGCTCTTTCTTTTCACGAACAACACAGGGGGCTCCCAAGGCGAAACGGCAGGCGTATAAACCCCTTGTCTAGTAAGTCTTGTAATCGTACTTTTAGTTCTTTCAATTCTGCGGGTGCCATTCTGTACGGGGCCTTGGATATCGGGGTCGTTCCCAATTCCAAACCGATGTTAAAATCTACCTCCCTGACCGGAGGTATTCCGGGGAGGTCCTCGGGGAAGACGTCTGTGAATTCATTCACCACTGGTACTGATGTCACTGAGATCTCCGTACACCTTGCATCTAGTATGCAAGCTAAGACGCCCCAAGCTCCCGATGTAATAACTTCACGGCCTTAAGGGCGAATACCTTAGGCCTACTTCCCGCTATCGTACCTCTCAGAGCAGCTTGGCGTTGGTCGGGAGAGTGAACACTACCTCCTTCCTAAAACAATCAATGCAAGCATGGTTCTGCGCTAACCAGTCCATGCCCAATATTACATCAAAGTCAAACATGTCTAAGACTACTAGATTCACTGCTAACTCATGGTCTGCGATGGTCACACTACCATCCTTGACTTTCATATTGGCTAACAAATTTATCCCCGCAGGAGTGGAGACAGAGCAGAGCATCGCATGTCAGAATCGTTCTAGTTCTAACTCGACTTGACTTACGAAGGATGCGAGAAATAAAAGAGTGTGTAGAACCGAATCAATTAATACAAAGGCAAGGTGCCCAAGTAATGGAAGTGTACTGTAACCACTCGAGTCCGAGCCATAGATGTCTCTCTACCGGTGCTTGCATAAGCTCTTCCCGATGCATAACCAGGCTTCACAGCCATCCCGCTATTGATAACTTTGAGGTTGGCTAGTCTTTGGCTTGACTCGGGCGGCTATTAGCTCTATGCCCTTCTTTCCCACACACCAAACACACTCCGATCGGGCCAAACACTTACCCAGGTCTTTGCTTACCACGCCTTTGCACCGAGGCTTATCTCCACCGTTATTTCCCTCGCCCGTTGACTTGTGGTTTCGACCAAACACTCGCACGAAAAATGTCCCGGTCTATGCGGTGTCTGGCCGGGACGCTGTGAGCTCGAATTTGGTTGGTCCCACTTCCTCTTATGATTTGCCATGGTCGCCAGGTTAACCACCACTGTACGTGCGATGCTGCGCGCTGCACCCAAATCAATTCTGCCACTCTCTCGCTGCGGAGGCATAATCGGGAGGTGCTAATGCTTGAATGAAGCCTCGAACATTCTCATCCAAATCCCATAATGAAGCGCTCTGCTTTCTTTGCCTCTGTGTGTCAACCGGTTCGGGGCAAAGCGTGACAAACGGGTAAATTCCCTCTCGTATACCTCCACCGCCCTCTGCTTACGCCAAGTCGTAAGAATTACTCGCTTCTTCGTAACGAGTCAGTAGCAGGGATAAAATTTCCGCGAACGCTTCCTTAAACAGATTCCGTAATTGTTTCTCCGCTTAGCGACAATGGTTCCTGGGCGGACTCCCACCATAAGTGCGCGTCATCCTCAAAGATAAAGGTAGCACAGGACACCCTCTCGGTCCTCGGGGCGCTTCATCAATCGAGATGGTCTCAATGGAGGACACCCACAACTCGCGACCCGTAAGGGGTCACCGGAAGACCCATCGAAAGATCCGGGATCATACTTCCCGAAGTCCTTCGATATCGAGACTCGAGTTGCATCGTTTCGCCCGATTTACTTGAGCCACCGAGTGGTTATCAGAGCTCGCACTGGACTCTGCATGGCCTCCACCATCATAGTCATAACGTTGGTGTTCCTCTTGATGCGCCACCGGGCGATGCAGTGCATTCTCCCAGCGACCAGTGGTCACGGGGAGGTCTCGTGTGCGGGTGGAGCAACCTCTTCCTGTTCCAGGTGGTAATTCCGGTTGGGCGTCAACGTTTTCCCTTGCCTCCGGCCCCTACCACGTCCCCCTACCTCTCCTCGACCTCTAGGTGGCATTTTGTCGGTACTACAATACAGAGAGTTTCTAACTCGGTTTCCTTACTTTCTAACCATAAGATAGGATCATCCCTTAGGGTTTTAAGTTCATGTATATGCATAAAATGCAATCATATCTTAATCATTTACTTAATTAATAAAATACCGTAACGCATTCGGCGGTGGTGGAACGCGTTGTTCAACCATGGGAACTACTCAGGCTTACTCAGTAAGCAAGTCTACGAGAACCCTTAAACCTAGGGCTCGATACCAAACTATAACGCCCTACTTTTTGTTATGACCAACTCCTAGGGACATTACTACACATGCATGCATATATAGGCCAAGAGATAAAAGATTTTAAAAGAAAAACTTCCAACCAACATAAATTGTTTTCAGGGATCCCAAATCAAATCATTTAAAACAGATAAAAGTATCAATTTAACATGGCCTATTAAAACTGTAAGTAAATTTAAACTCCAAATAAAATATAAAGAGACGACATCAGTTGTAAAAGGAATATGCGGAAAAACATGTCTGTTCCCATGGTTTTTAGTAACGCCTCTCCGTCACTCGCCATCCACGCACCCCTGGCCTTACTCGAAAAACATTTTTAAAAGAAAGGGTGAGTATTGCAAAACAATACCCAGTAAGTGACCTCGCTACACAGGTTTTGGGATATGCATACACATACAATCATGACTTTACACTTGTTCAAAATATACATATGCGGGACCTAAAACTTTCTCATATTGTCGTCTTTAATCCATGACTTCCTTTTTATTTGTGTGGCCGATCGTCATCCTGAGTCATTTCATTTTGAGTCCTCACAGACCCTCAGAATAGTTTGAGTCCCTCACGGACCCTGTAATAATTTGAGTCCTCACGGACCCACACGTAATTAGACCCATAGGGTCTCTATTGCATGTTTGATCATGCACATACTGATCTCAGGAGACCAATGTCCACACTTTTCATTAGTTCAATTCATGACATACATAACATGCATGAGGTCCCATCATTCACATAATAATAGTGTACATGTCACAAACATCATCGTCACTATGCAAATCATACTTTTCTCATAGACAGTTTGAAGATCATACTTTTGTAGGAAATCATGAAATATTCTCATACAATTTACTGTCATATTCTCACATGAAATACTGGAATACTTTTACATAGAATACAAGAGTATTCTCTCATAAAATAATAGTTTATTTCCACATGAAGCATTGAAATACTTGTACATAAAATATTAAATATTCTCACGCAAATATCTGTATATTGTCATATGAAAAATATAAACTAATTTCGCATGAAATCATGAAAATCATTTTCTTCAATCCCAATAAAGAGTTCGGCACAAGGTCCCTTACCTTAGTTCCGATTTCACTCCAAAACCTAACCCGAGCTCCCGGACTACTCTTCTCTTAATGAAACCTGATTCACACCATAGTTCTCGAGTTCAATCTCCAAGTATTCACTAAATCCATAATCATAAGGTACTTAATTTACGGTATTAAGAGGTCCTGCCCCGCTTACCTCGAGCTCACTGCGAAAACCTAATATCCCTTAGTCCGTTTCGACGTTTGACCTTCAATTCCGCTCCAAGTTTGGCCCCTACAAAAATGTGTTCGAATCCGTAACCTAAGTTCTCAATCAACGCTTAAATAATCGATAGGTCACAATTAATTCTCAAACAAATTCGATACTTAACAAGGTCGCTCACCGAACTGCAATTTAGTTGCTGTAAAGTTGTGATGGCCGGCGTTGCAGGGCTCGACGGCGGCGGAGAACGGCGTGCGAAGGCAAGGACCGACGGCAGCAGTAGCTCGAGAGTGGTCCGGCGGCTGGTGCTTCGCGTATGAACCCTCGGCGCTGTGGTCACAATCGACCGGAAGGAGATCTGCAGCGTGGGGAAGATGATTCCGATCGGCGGTTCGGTTGGACGCGGCGGCGAAGGAAACTCTCGGACGTCTGGACTCGTGGGTTCTCGCCGGTGAGAGCTTGCGATCGGATGGGCCGCGTATTCGACTGGAGGCAGCTGCTGATCTGAGGCTCGGCGGTGGCTCCGACTTTAGAGCTGCGATCGGCGGACAGAATCAATTCACGAGCGACGGTGACTCACGGCTGGATGGTTGGGGTTTCCGGCGTGCTCTTCGTGCGCAAGTCTGATCGGCGGCAACACTTAATCGGCTGCAGTTGGTGAATGGACGTGCGGCTTTCCCCCCCTTGAACGTGAGCTTGGTCGGCGTGAGGATCGGCTGACGGAAGTTTCGATCTTGAACTCTGCCGGTGCAAGTGACTTCTTCTTCGCCGGCGGTAGGGTTATGACAATAGGCTTAGGGTTTTGGCTAGACAACTAGGAGATGAGAGATATGATGGCTAGGGTTAGGGTTTCCTTTGCATTTGTAGACCAATAAGGAGCTTAAATACCTATAAATTAGGTCATATTTTAAGTGTCAATTGGCACCCTCCATTACCCATTAATAACCAAAGTGCCACTCCTTCTTCTTTTTCTTCTTAATTTTTTTAATAAGTAATTATCTAGAGGAGACTATTTCGCTTTAACTAAGTAAAATCAAGGACTTACTAACACCGAGCTTGATGAGATTCACTAATCCGACTAAACACAAAGGTTGAGCATGTTAAATAAAATAAATAGCTAGTACCTGTGGCTGTGGTCGTCACACATAATATATAATACATAATAAAAAAGCATGTAAATATATAAAAATTTTACAACTTTTGTATTTTATTATTATTATTAATCTTTTCTTTAACAATTTCGGTCGATGGAAAGCCCAAACCGACCGACCGACTAGTCGGTTTTGCAATGCCAATCGACCCCTCTCTTAAACGACTAACCGGCTAATGTCGATTTGGTTAATTTCGATTCATCGTGTCAATTTTTGGGCTATTTATGGTCATCCTTAATGGCCATTGTGTATACATCTTACCCTTTACTATATGCAACCGATATATTTCACATGTTGAGCTTAATTTATAGATAATTTATTCAATGAAGTCATTACAATGTGATTGTCTCTTAATAATCGTCAGATATAAATCTAAAAATATGTCTGCTACTAACAACCATTGATACAAAGCAAAGTACTTTTACAATTTATCTCTTACATATCCAACGGTGCAAAACTACCAACCATGTGTGTGGAGGTCTCATTGAATAATTTTTTAATTCATGAACAAAATCGATAATGGACTAAATCTTTCAAAACTCACAAATTTCAATAAAATTAAATTTTTGTATCATTTTTCTTTGAAAGTTCTATCACTCTTATGCCTATTATGTTTTGTAATTCATTTGATCTATGAGAGAGATTTTTCTATAAATTTATTAGATGGTAAGAATGGTAATAATTATCAAAGTTGAAGAGGGTTTTGTATGGATGAACCGTTTTCCAATGCTTTAATAACCGTTTTCCAAAGGTCATATATCATTAATTTTATGACACAGGTCAAACAATATAAAACAACGTGAAAATGAGTCTTCCGTGCAGACCACACATTTGAATTATTAGCAAATTTTGAAAATAAAAACAACTTTTTAAAACCTATTTTATTTTAGTTTTTAAAACTTGGTTTATTGGTTTTTTAAAAGGTAGGTAAAAGGGAGATAATATACCAGAAAATTTATTAATAGGAGTAATATTCTTGTGCTTAATTTTAAAAATCAAATGGTATTAAAGAAGATGTAAATACTTATCAAATGGTTAAAGGTTAAATTTGAAATATGGATAAATCTTTTTGGGGCTAAACTATGAAGGGACTAAATCTTAAATTTTATTGTACGATGATAATAATTGATGACACAATTTTCAATGATTAAAAGAGACAACTTACGTAGGCTAAAATGTAGTTAGGGTCTTTCAAAAAAAAAAAGTGTAGTTAGGCTGATGGAACAGGACGCAAAAGATGGAATCTTGTTGTCAATTTAATCTTTAACGTAGGTTACGATAACATATTTGGGGTGTTGAATGAGTTATAATAACCTAAATTATAATAATATGTAGAGTCATATAATTTATGTTTAGGATGCAAAGTTATTTTTTATGAGTTATAATAATCTGTGTTAAAAATGAAGAGTTTTTCATAGACTAATTATAACATAGGTTATTATAACATGCACCCTAAACTTGAAGATTAAAGTAGAAACAAGGATAAAAAATATTTATGGATAAAATTTTAATTTTCAAGGGACTAAAATTTATTGTAAAAGGAAAAGAGAGCATATCTCAACTGATATTTCAAATATATTAATGATTATGAGGTTTGTATTTCGAATCCTCTAACACTAATTGTAAACAAAAAAAAATTATTGTATGAAGATGATAATATTGATAAATTATTAAAACAGATAAAACTTTTGTGGGCTAACATGGAGTTGACTAAAATATAGTTGGTGTATCGGAACCTTACACGATAGACAGGATGGGTTATGGATTAGACTTCTGACCACGGAGTTGTCACTTAGGTCACTTTCATGGCCATGTGTCTTTATCTCAGCCTTTGCTTAATAGCCGATATGTTTCACCAGTTGGGCTTCATTCCTAAAAAACATTTATTGAATGAAGTTGTCACAATATAGTTAACCCTTAATAATAGCTAGATCTAATTCTAAAAATATGCACTACTACAATTTTGGTCTTTATTGACAGCTAAAAACTGTCAACATTCACTTCAGTTGACATTTTTTGACCGTCATTGAAAGCGATATCAATAAATCTAAACGTCAACTTTAAGTTGATAGTTGATGGTCGTTAAACGTCAATGATTATGTCTTTATTGACGGATTTTAACTGTCAATAATATGAATGTTGACACTTATTAGCCATCAACTATGACGTAAATCCGTCAACAAAACCCTCTTTATTGACACTTCTTGTAACGCCCCAGAACTTTCTCAATAGCTTTTGTGCCTTGGGTTTAATTTAATGAAAATCATTTAAGTTGGACCTTTAAAATAATTAAATGAATTTAATATGCTTGTACAAATTAAAGAGAATTAGATGAATTAAGGTCTTAATTAAGCTTTGGGGCACTATTGTAGTTAGGGGATAAAAGAGGGGCATTCTTGTAATTAAATAGAAAAGAGAATTAGGGCTTCCATCTCCTCTTTTGTCTTATTATTGCACAATTCCCAAGAAGCCAATCTCTTCTCATCCTCTCCAACCTCACGACAACCGAACCCCCTAGCCGTCGATCGACTTCAAACCATCGAACCTAGACCGGCGCCATCCATCTTCAGACTGTCGTCTCCCGCCGTTAGACTGCCGTGAAGGGGTTCGCGCAGACACCAACTCACCGCATCGGACCTCCGCTGAACAAGCCATCGTTGTTGTCGCCGACTCCACGTCGTTCCAATCGTAGGCAAGCAGCACCCGCCACATCGCCAGTCGATCGTCTCTGCCTTTGGTCGTTGCCTGGTCACAATGCTCCTTATCGCTGAGCATGTGGCGAAGCTGCCAAATCTGCAGCAAAGAGGGGACCTCAGTTCAGTAGGCTCGCCGGCGAGCGTGCATTCGATGTGAACCCCATCACAGTGAAGCTACACATAACGCCTTTCGCCACTCGCCGATCTCGAGTCCAAACCCACGCATGAAGCTCCTTGGTTTCAAAGTGTCACCTGCTAGGAAGCTTAAGCCACGAGACCCTCGCCGGAAAACACGCCGACAACAAGTTTACAGAACGAATCGCCGATTTGGGTTTTTGGTTTGAACTTTTGAGGTAGACTTTGATCGATTTTCAAAGTTCTAGGGTCGGTTTTGGATAGATCGGGCCACGAGGATTCCAACGGTATGTTCCACGCGCCGCCGTTCGCCGGAACTTGCCTGTTTGCATCCGTTTCGTTCCCCGAATCCGTTTTAAGCCTTCGTTTGGGTAAATTCGCTTGATTGTTACTTCATGTTTCAAGTATTTTCTATTTAGGCGCTATGCTCTGGTTATGTGATTTAATTAATGAATGAATGAAATTGATTTAGGAGACTCGAGTATTGACACGATTGAAAGGATTGCAGAGTCAGAGATTTAAGTATGGAATATATCGACCCTAAGGCTAAGGTAAGAGATTTTCTATAAATGATTTTAAAAATGGGAGTTAGCGCATTTATGAAATATTTATTGCAAAAGATGAAATTCAAAGGTTTCTCCAAAAAGAGTATTATCATGGGTTTATTTCAAAGAATGATGTTCCAGGATTTATGCTTAAGGCTTGAACTTAGAAAAGAAATATTTCAAAGGACTTGAAACGACCTTTAAGTAAGTAATATCCAAAAGATTCGAGAAAGAAACTAATCTTGGAATTCGAGAGGGTTCCAAGTAATTTAAGGTCCGAGGGACTCGAATAGAAATGTTTTTTTTTTAAGTATTTGAAAATGAGTTTCTTTTACACAGTTATGGATATTTACATATACTGAGATGTTCAGTTAGGTTATTGTTCAGTTATGCTATAGTGATGAATGTGTACTGGAAAATGTAAATGAATTTATGCTTTATGATGGACTGACTAAGGTTTTAAATTTATGATAGTTATGTCATGATTATGTGATTGTGCATCATTATGATTTGCCTATATATGTGTGGATCGACATATGAGACCTCATGCATATTGTGTGAATATGAACATGTTATGTAGGTCAGAGCAATTGTTCTCTCGAGAATTTGTGCATGGTAAAACATGCATCGAGACCCTATGGGTCAAACTTATAGGAGTCCATAAGGGACTCAAACTTATAGGGTGCAGTGAGGGACTCAAATCTTATAGGGTCTGCATGAGGGACTCAAATCTTATAGGGTGCATGAGGACTCAAACCTATAGGGGTCTGTGAGAGACTCAACATGAAAAGACTCAGGTAGACTCAATTGACCACGTATAGCCAAAGAGAAAAAGTCATGATTTTATGTAAGAATGTTTTAGGTCCCATTACAGAAAGTTTTATGATCTCAAAAGTCACGAATCACAGTCATGTATAAAAATCATGTTTAAAAGAAAGTCATGTCGCATGTGTTTGCATTTCCCGACCCCCACTTACTGGGTATTTTATAATACTCATCCCTCTACCTTTGTTGTGTTTTCTCTGTTTTAAAATGTTTTCAGGTAAAGGCGAGAGCATACCAGGCGAGTGGCAGGGATGCGCTACAGAAGCCATGGTAACCGAGTCATGAATTCCGCATCCACGATTTAGAAAGAGTTTTTAAATGATTATGGTCTTCCGCTTATGTATCATAGAGTTTTGAAACTAGAGGCCGAACTTAGTATGTTTCTTGTAAACGTTTTGTATTTCTATGGGATCCCAAATTAAATTGATTTTTATTGATCAACTTTTACTTATTTAAAGTCAGTTAGGGCCTCGAATGCATGCATGAGTAGTAATGTCCCTAGGAATTTATGTTATAAAAGTAGGGGCATTACACTTCTCTACCGTCAATATAGGATATAGTTGATGGTTTTTAACCGTCAATATTTAGGTGAAAGCGTTAATACAAACTTGTTTA
The DNA here is from genome assembly GCA_036507285.1 of Trichosanthes cucumerina. Lineage (NCBI taxonomy): Eukaryota > Viridiplantae > Streptophyta > Magnoliopsida > Cucurbitales > Cucurbitaceae > Trichosanthes > Trichosanthes cucumerina. Next base: position 67,296,461 of record CM071842.1, on the reverse strand, counting down.
TTGACACTTATGTGCCATCAATATAAGGTATAATTGATGGTTCTGAGCCGTCAATATTTAGGTCAAAGCGTAAATAATAACCACTTTATTGACATCTGTGAGCCGTCAACATCAGGTATAGTTGATATTTTTTAACCGTCAATATTGTTAGCCAGTCATCAATATTTTTAGCCAATCATCAATAATACCCCTTTTATTGATACTTGTTGCCTGTCAATATAATTATATCTTAACGTATTTTAACTGTCATCTATAACTATACTTGACGTTTTGCATGCTTGACTATTACATATATGTTGACAGTTTTGAACCGTCAATACTGCCGATTTTAATGTCATTTTTCAGCCGTCAACTATAATTATGTATAAAAAATAAAAAAAATTAGATATTATCTACCCATCATCTACCACTTACATTTGTATGAACAACTCTATCAATTCACATTTTTCTCATTAAGGTAGTCATTATCAACATGTAATTCACATAAAACTATGTAACAATGTAATTGGGACTCAACGATTTCCAAACTATATAAAGTACAAATTTTATCAAAATAAAACATAATAGCAAATGAACTAAGCAAAGTTCCATTGACTAACTAATAAGTTAAAATTACATATCGTTCAAAGTAAACTGTTAAAAAACATAATATTAACTCCTGAAAATCACATAAATGAAGTATGATAACAAAAATGTTCATAAGTACTGAGATACAAATTCACATAACTCAACTCTCATCTCGTCCAACTCATCTTGGGTGTACTTATCTTTTCTAGTCTCAACTGCAAACAAATAAGTGTGTACATACATTAAAAAATTGAATAAATCAAGAAATTTTGTAAAACACATAAAATAAGATCAAAGTATTACCATGTCTGTAATCACTCGACTTCTCTATGTTACTATATCTCGAATAAACTTCATGGTATAGTACTCACACTCTGTACTCCCCGGTTGCTTAACACACTATATAAATAGATTAAAACATATAATAAGCAAGACTCAAATAAATAAACAAAATGATAGTAAAAAATGGTAGATTTGAAATGATTTACCTGAACAACTATCCAATTAAGAGTTGGACTTCTAGCATTTGCTTGAGCATAGAACATCCTAATAGCCCTATACAAGTACAGAGAGTCATGTGAAATCAAGGATGGTTGAAGGAATGTATATTGTTCTAATATGAACGGTTCGAATTGGCATAAGTACCTAACAATAAATAAAAAGTATTAAAGTTTAAAATGGTACAATGAAATTTAATATATGACAAAACCTTGTAGCACCCCTAAATTTGAGCAAAATCTAATGAAAAGTTACTAAACTTACTACCCTTATGTCCCGAAAATTTAGGCAACATAACAACCTAATTATAACAATACCAAAATTCAATACATTCTAACATATAAGATCAAGTATTGTGAACTCAGTTTCTCAAACAATCACCTTTCATATCTCTGCCCAAGAATTAAAAAGGAGGATTCGGCCAATAAATTAAAATTTTAAGAAGAAGACTTTAGTTACAAAAGAATTTCTTGTGCTTTAAGCACCACCAAGAATGAGTATGATGTACATTATACCTAAAAGTATATTAATTTGCCCAAGAAGTACAGATGAGTCCTCCAATCAAATAAAATCTTAACCAGAGAAAACTTTAGTTATAAAAGAAATTCTTGTGCTTTAAGCACCACCAAGAGGAAGTATGATGTATCCTCATTAACCGTCCAAGAATAACAAATGAGCCTTCCAATCAATTAAAAACTTTAGAAGAAGACTTTAGTTAGAAAATAATTTCTTGTACTCTAAGCACCACCAAGAAGAAATATGATATACACATTAGAAGTATCCTCATTAACAACCCAAGAATTACAAAAAAGCCTCCCAAACAATTCAAATCTAAAGAAGAAGACTTTAGGTATTAAAGTATTTCTCGTGTTTTAAGCACCACCAAGAGAAGTATGTTGTACATTAGATATAAAAGTATCCTCATTAATCACCTTATGTTCAAATATTCATTGATTTCTTTCTTTCCAAATGATCCCCAGTAAACCTCTAACAATATAGTTCAATTTTTGTCAAAGACTAATCCATGCATACATTCCATCAACATATATTCTATTTATATTAGATTCCTAAATAAATGCATTCGAATGATGAAACTTGAAGTAGCTAACAACACAGTTCGATTTTTTGGGAATAATTCCTAAATAATGCATATGAAGAATAATAAAACTTGAAATCAAACACCATGACACCCTCATTCACCCTAACCCAACAGAACAAAAAGCTAGAGTTAAAATCACCTATTGATTGGCATATATGGAAAGAAAGAAACTTCTTCAAAACATGAAATAACCAGCTTCTAAGATGCATAGACCGAAAAAGGAGGCAGAGAAAGAGGGAGAGAGGTCTACCCTAGCCCATTCCACAGACAATCTGCGTCTATCATAACCAAATGGCATGTTATCAAGGCCACGAATGGCATCTTCAACATTCCTCTCTCATCTTCAAAGTAAATAAAAGCAAAACCTGCAATATAGAACAATTAGATATATAAAACTTGGTAAGATGTTGAAGCATTATCTATTTAGCAGGTATATATTGTCACTCAACCTCATGATTTCTTTCCCTGGGATAAACTATAAGAAATGCAACACCTGCAAATATGGGAGGACTGATGCACATATAGCGATAGAGTCGTTGCATGATGAACTAAAATGGTTGCATACTAAAGGTTTTAATTTAAAATTTCAACCATGCTTCGCCTTTCACACAACACGAGAGTTAAAAAATGGAAGGCATGGCATGACAGATTTCATTCAACCACTATTATCATATGGAAGGCATGACCAGATTTCAGTGATGTCCTATGATCAGTGGTGATATGTAGGCAAGGCAAGAGGTGTAGATCAATCCATTAAGACGATTCTGGTGAATTGCAACTTAATTGACGAGGAATGAGATAAAGATCAATCAATTAAGACGATTCTGGTGGATTGCAACTTAAGTGATGAGGTAGATGAATGACGAATGATTGATTGAAGAAAAATCAGTCGGATGGTGATATATGTAGATGCAGCTAAGCAAGCAAGTAGGAAGTTTAATTTCCTTCCAAATTAATTTTTATGCACAGATGGTGGTGAGCCCAGATGGGACCTTGGCTCATTTTTCTGAGTAGAAATTCATGCGTCAAAAGAAACATCTTATATGGAGGTTTTCCCCATAAAATAGTAAATATGTGTCGGACATCAAGTTTTCATCATAAAATTAAAATGGACCATCATATATTATCATAGCATAATAATTATGCATCCGTGTCTCTGAACTGGGTTTTAAAAGTAAAGAAAAGATCAATATTTTGTATTATTGATAAAAATTTGACATTACTTTTATATCTAGTATTAGTACCAATGAAGCAACCTCACACTAAAATACCATAATTTAATAAACCAGTATACCCAAAATTTGTAAGATCATTGTTGAAATACAACTTTGTAGGATTAAGGATGTCAGGCAAGGTGGGTAAAGATTAAACCTGAGAAAATTGGGTCTGCAGGCGGGTCAAACTTTGGAGCAAAAGGGTGTGCGATAAACTGCTGGAGCAAGTGGCGATCGGGGCGACGACTGAAGCTAGCGGTGACCGGAGCGACGACTGAAGCTAGCAACAATCGGGTCGACGACGACGATCAACAAAGAGCGGCGACAACACATGGGGTTTCTCAAATCTTCACGATGCAAGATACCGACGATTGACACAGAGGGGTGATAACTCCTCAAATAAGAGTTATTTAGACATTTTTTAATGGAGTTATTAGTGCTTAAAAGCATAAATTGTTACTCTTTTGCTTTGAAAGTCCTTTTAAACTTATGTTTTGGAGTGGAAAAGTTCCTTAAGGGTAAAAAACATTCTTCTTGCTGATTATTAGATATTTTGGCTGAATTTTGCTTAATTTTAGCCTGTGAAGGTTAAATTTCTTGAGGCCAAAGAAGCTAAGTGTTAAAAATCCAAAGAAGGGTTGGAGCATTTTCCAAAATGATGCTGAAGCATTGCCATTGCTTGAAGCAACCTCCTGAAGTCTGTAGTAATTTACACGGGGCAATTATATTTAAATCCTTTGGGCTTTTTACAATTGGGCCCATTTGGACTATGGAGAGTATGGGGCACGAATGGGTCTTCACTGAACCCTATTTTCATCACTTGGGGGAGGTATTTAAGCTTCATTAGGGTTGTTTGTCAAGGGAGGGACTTAGAGGAGGAGAGAATTAGGGCTTGGACAACAAGTAGTTGTTGTCTTCTTCAAGAAGAAGAAGGAGAAGCTGAAGAATTGAGCCAATCTAGCACAAAACTGGAGCAAAAGCAAGGAGACCATTTACTCTTCATAATTATTGATATAAAAGTGAAGTATTTTTACAATGTATCTTTTACACATCCAACGGTGCAAAATTATGCAGGTTTGTGAATGTCCATTGAATAATTTCTCTTAGTCATGAACAAAATTGATAATTAATCAACCGAGAGTCACAAATCTCAACAAAATTTAATTTTTGTATCATTTTTCTTTTAAAGTTGTATCAATTTTATACCGATTATATTTTTGTAATTCATTTGATCTTTTAGAGAGATTAAAAAAAATAGAGGATAAAAATTGTAACCATTATTAAAATTTAAGGTCCAGAATTGATTGAATTGAAAGGTTAAAATGAATACACCTCATTACTGTATTTAGTTTAAAATTGAAAGTTGGTTAAAAAAAAAAAACTAAAGTTTGCAATACTGTGTTTTTTTAATCGGTTTGCTGGAGAGTAGATAACGCGAGGAAGGGGAAAGTTTGCTGATAACTCTCTTCATTTTTTTTTTCTTTCTAGTTGGAACTTCTGCGAATTTCTTTCTTCAGTTTTTCCTAACATATATATATTTTTTAATGTGACAAATATAGAGGGTAAAGATTTTAATCTCCAACTTTAAGAGGTAGTTTAGGCCCCGTTTGATATCGTTTTTGTTTCCTATTTCCTATTTTCTATTTTTTATTTCTTGTTTCCCATTTTTTAAGAATAAGAAACAAGAATATGTTTGATAACTATTTATGTTTCTTGTTTCTTGAAAACAAGAAATAGAAACAGAAATTTGTTTGATAACTATTTATTGTTTCATGTTCTTGAATATATTTTTCTTTATTATTTCTCATTTTTTTTATAGTTTTTAAAAAATAATTATATAATATAAAATAGATAATATGCATTAAGGATGAGAAAAAATAGATAAAAAATTGACTTGGTCGATCAAAACCGACCGAATTGACATCGGTCAGTCGGTTTAAGGGAGGTGGCTAGTCAGATTCGATATGCCCTTGGTAAAGTTGACTCGTCGGAGCCTCAAACTGACCAAATATTAAAAAAAAAAATTATCTTATAAATAATAAATTAAATAAATAAAGTAACAAATTAAAAAAAAAACTTAAACTTCCTAAACTGACCGAACTGAACACGCAACATTAAAGATAAAGAGATATAGGCATGCATTTCACCAACAGATCAATGGTGGGATTTAGAACATTTTGGGGTTGTTTGACGTGTTGTTTTGGAATTTGAAACCTTGGGATTTTAGAACCCTAGGTTTCTTGGTTGGAATCAGGGTTTATGATTCCACTGTTTGAGGTGTTGGATTGTGTTGGGTTGGTTTGCTGAAACATGTGTTTGGGATACAGGATTGGGTTGAACTGTGTTTGTTTAGGTTGTATTTTTATAACAGTTTTTTAGGATATTTTTTTTCTAGATCCAATTTTTTACTTGATAATTGTTTATTGAAGTGCATATTAATATTTTAACCAATTATCTGGATCAATATTTTAAATAATAGTTAAATACGGATGTGTAGTTTGTATAATTAATACTCTATTTCAAATATATAATGGTTGTTAGTAACCATTTTTGTTTAATTTTTTACATTTTAAAAAATTGACTAGGTGGTTGGGTGGTTGCTTGTTGAAGGTCGTCGATGGTGATTGCACAGTAGTTAGGTTGTCGTAGGTTGTTGGAATGGTCATCAGGGTGGTCATGTCGTCAAAGTGTTCGTTTGGTGATTATGATAGTAGTTGTCAAGTGGTCTAGTTCTTGGAGTTGCCGGAGTCGTTGCTGTTGGGATTTTTGTCCTAATCTCGTATTTGTAAAATACTGTTTTGAAATTAATAAAAGTTATTATTTTCTTCACTTTGTGTCTCGCAAATATTTTAAACATTTCCAATAAACTAAGCTCTGGGTCATTGAATATATGAGGAGAACTAGAACTTGAACGGTGTGTAGTTGACACACAAGGAGGATCACGTTCGAGTTAATGACCCGAACGGGTCTCTGATATAAGGATGGGGTTGGAGACCTAATCCTGGATACACTGTGGATGCGGCCCGCTTTGTATTAGATACAAACGAAGTGGTCTGACTCGTTCATGTGGTTGACATGCGAGTGGGGGCATCGTGTACAATGAGATTGTACAAGACCGGACCGTGAATTATTAGACTTACTTATATAACACCGTTAACAGTAAAAGACTAATAAATTCGTAGATGACCATTAGTGACTCGACACGAATCCACGAGCGTACACGGACTCCGTCTCACCGGGGTCATCCTTTGATTAGTACGGGTGAGGGGTGGTCCTAGTCACTCGCCCAATATGCCTATCTTCTCGAGAGAGACAGAACCAAGTAGATAGCCGGGAACCTAATTACGCGAGATGGAATTCACTCGTTCCACGCCTATAGGGAACTAGAGGGTTGTTCCTTAAGTCTTTGTCTCCGGGGCTTGGATAACAGCGCCCCCTTCTCTCACCGGCCCAGAAGGGTGTTGTGTATGGTTGGACCATCACAATATGTTGTTCATTAGAGGAGCGGTGGGGACTTAAGGAACAAGATATGACACGAGGGGTAAAGCGGTAATTTGACCTAGTCGTGTCTATGAACAACTTTGTGAAGGGTCGACTCATGAGCATTTGTTATATCGGTGGACACGTAATATTCTACATCGATGGGAGTACACTCACGGGCTTTAGTGGAGTGCTCTCAGAGCTAATGAATATTGGTTGGCCAAGGGTCAAAGAGTTTGGTGATTAACCTCGGATCATTGGAGCCCGTCCATTGTAGGTCCATTAGGTCCCTTGGTTGGCTCAATCTGGGATAAAAGAAGGGTTAAAGTTTTGGTATGAAATTGAAGTGTTCAATTTCACTTTAAGAGTAATTATATCATATAGATGATATAATATATAGTTTAATATGAATGAGATTCATAATAAACTATATGTTAGCCTAATTATTGAATTAAAGGCTAATAGGAGAAATTGATAGAGAGAAAATAAATTGAATGTGATTCAATTTGATTAAATCCACAATTATTGCAAATGAGATTTACAACATAAGATATGAGATATCTTATATTATATAATTATGTGAATGAGATTTACATAATATATGGTTGTGGTAAAGTGGTAATTATGTGAAGTTGTGAACTTCATCATTCCACTATTTAAACCCTTTGTAAGATGGGTTTGGAAAGCTAAGTTGTCATTTTTGGATTTTAACCTAAGAATCCAAAAGTGCTTTCTCTCAATTCTCTCATTCTCCACCTCTTCCAAAACACAAAGTTCCCACCAACTTCCCTTCTCCAAAAGAGAACAACCAAGAAGATCTATTTTGGTAGTGTTCGGGATCGGTTCATGGGAAGAATTCGTGGAGGTCGAGTAGCGCGAAGAGTTCGTGATCTGCAAAGAGAGGGTGTTGAATCGATCTACAACAAGTAAGTTACCCTCATCGTTGTAATCTTTTCAGCATGTTTAGCCTAGATCTAATAGGTAGATCGATTTTAATAAGTACATTGCATGATGATACCATGATGATTCAATCGTCTTCCGCTGCGCGGGGATTCTAATTCCCTACAGTTGCCATAGTGGTAAATAGGATGGTTGGATTGTTAGGTGGTCACCAAGTGATTGTCAACAATGGTTTTGGGTGGTTGGGTTGTCAGGTTGGGGTGATCATCGAAGTAGTCATCAAGGTGATCGAGTTGCTAGGGTGGTCGAGTCATTGAAGTGGTCACTAGGTGGTCATCGACAATGGTTGTTAGGTGGTCAAATTTTTTGGGTGGTTGTCAACTATGATTGTCAGGTCGTCAGAGTGATATTCAACTATGGTTATGGGTTGTTCAGTAGTCGAAGTGGTTGTGAAATGGTCATTGTTGGTGGTTCGGACCAGTCAGTGTTGCGGTGGTTGGGGCATCAAAGTATCAAGTTGTTGGGGTGGTCGAGTCGTAAGGGTGATCGTTAAAATAATCTATAGAGTTTTCATTATAATTATCGATGAAGGTAATTGTCCCGTTGGTCGGGTCGCCGGTATGGTCGTCGAAGTTTTCGTTATCGGTAGTGAACAGGCAGTCGTCGGAGTTTTCATTAAAGTTTGTCAGGTTGCCGATGTGGTCGTCAGCGAATTGTCATTGAAGTTGGTTGGATCACCGGTGTAATCGTTAGAGTTTTCGTTGTTGGTAGTCGTCGGAATTGTCATCGGAGTTGGTCGAGTCACCGGAGTAATCGTCGGAGTTGTTGTCGAAGTTGTCATTGGAGTTGTTGTCGGAATGGTCGTCGAAAATGGAAAACGACAAATGGAAGTGGAAAATATGGTACAAAACTCATAGGGTTGCACTGTAGTAGCCTATGAGGTTGTGTTTCAAAACCCCTTACACTAGACCTAGTTTTGGTTTTGGAACTCAAAACCACCCTAACCCAAAATCATAGACCAAACACCCCTTTTAGTAACATTTAAATATAAAAAGAAATGAAACAAACAGAAACTATTATTTGTAGTTTCTAAAATTGGGATTAGAAACATTTCTCAAATTTTGGGAACAAGATACGGGATAAATTATCAAACAAGTATGTTTCTTAAAATATAAGAAACAGAAACAAGAAACAGGAGACAAGAACATTATCAAACGAGACCTTAGTTGTCAATTACCTATGAGCTATTGTGACACCCAAGATAAGGAGGGGTACAATCAGGATCATGTCTGAATGTGAAGGATCCTGAGGATACAAAAATATGGTTGAGAAGTAGTAAAGTATGGTTGAAAAATGCTTAAAAGAATTAATAGTTACTACATATATATACTAATAAGGTGCACATTTCTTTTGGGTGGCTCAATCATATGAACTCCAAAGTTAAGCGTGCTTAGCTTTAAGTAATTCTATGTTGTTGGTATAGTTATCTGGCCAGATCGCATGAATCCTGAACTTGGAGCGTTACAACCCTGTTTAGGTTGAAATTTAGGTTGAAACCATTTTTTATACTGCATTATGGCTATTTTAAAGGGGGTTTGACTAAAAATTTTTAAGTCTCTCTTATTTCCGTAAGTTTTCCTTAAATTTTGTTTTTTTTTTTTGGAATTTCATTTGTTTAAATAATATATATACTCTATAATTTGTATAAATAATTCATTTTCTTTATGAAGGCATCTCGAGAAATTTGCATGAAAAACTTCTTTTCACATGCATTAATGTGATTTGACCCATGTTCTGAAATTAATGACATTTGACCCTTTTTGTACTGTGCATTCCGTCCAAATTACCGTAAGGGCATCATACTGACTCTAGCTCACTCGCTCTTGCTCAAGTCACGTTCTCGCTCTCGCTCTCCCTTTTTGTACTGTGCATTCCGTTCAAGTCTCGTTCTCGCTCTCGCTCTCGCTCTCGCTTATGATAGTAATTAAATAAGACATAGCTCTCTCGCTCTCACTCTAGCTCTCTCGCTCTCGCTCAAGTCTCGTTCTCGCTCTCGTTCTCGCTGGCTCGCTCTCGCTGATTCGCTCTCTCTCTCTGCTACTCCAGCTCTTCTCTGTCTTTTTTTTGTCATTTTTTCTTTATATTTTTTTCCATTCATTTGAGCGAGAGCGAGAGCGAGACAACGAGAGCGAGACAACGGGAGCGAGAGCGTGAACAGCGTGTGGGAGCGTAAACAAGAAAGACCGATTCATATGAGTCATTTTGCGCGCATTACCACGTCAGAATAGGTCATATTTCATTATTTTGAAATGTCAGGTCAAATGTCATTAATGCATTGAAAAATGGGTTATCCGTACGAATACCCCAGACATCTCATGGATTATATAAATAATCCATATACTCAAAAAATAAATTACAAATTGGTGAACAATCTATATACTATACCAACAACAACATTTCACTTATATAAATAATCTATTTAGTCAATAAATAATAATACTTCAATTATATAAATAATCTACATATATACTTCCTAAACATTGTAGAGAACACATGTGGACAAATTTTAGATGATAAGTTTTGAGTTATGGAGAAAAAATAGGTGTTCATTTCTTGGCATATGAGTTTTTTTTTTTTTTTTTCGTTCTATAAAAAATAAAAGCAAACCTACCAAGATAATTTACCAAAGGATTGGTGATTCTGCCAAAGGACTTTGACAGAACTGGTGAATTTGGTGATTCTAGTGACAGAACTGGCGTTTCCACATAGATGATTCTGTCAAAGAGCTTTGACTAAATTGATCTCTTTGTTCTGAAGCTTCTTCCGATTACTTTCCAAAATCCACATTGTCTTCTCTTCATAGCTTAAGTCTTCATTTACTTGCAAGGATTTGTACTTGTAACGACCCTATTTTTAAAACTCTTTTCTTAGGATCATTACTACTCATACATGCATTTTTAGGTCATCAAATAAAATAAGAACAACTCAAATTTAAAACATAGTCAAAACTACATTTAGGGATCCCAAAATGTCAAAACATTTAAAACATAAATAAGTTTGGCCTAAATTTAAAAATCTCTATACTACTTAAGCGGAAAACAAAATAAATAAAAAAAATACTTTCTAAAATATGTATGCGAAAATCATGACTTAGTTCCCATGGCTTTCGTAGCGCGTCTCCATCACTCGCCTTGTATGCCCTTGTCTTTACCTGAAAAACATTTTTTTTAAAAAAAAAGAAGAAAACAAAGGAAAATGGTGAGTATTATAAAATAATACTCAGTAGGTGGGGTTGGAAAATGTAAACACATGCAACATGACTTTTAAAATCATAAAACTTTCTTTAGTGGGACCTAAAACTTTCTTCATAAATAATGACTATTTTCTTTTCGGCTTCATGTGGACAATTAATTCATCTCAATCAGTTAGGGTCCTCTCAAACCTCTATCTCGTATAGGTCCTCTCAAACCTAACTTTATGTGGAGTCCTCTCGAACTCCAATTAATTGCTACAGTTTTCGAAATCATTTTCATGAACAAACAGTATGCATGAAGTCTCATTCATCAATCACATGTACATATATATTCATAATGATGCAACAATTCATGACAATCATATAATCATAAATACATTCACAATTAAAACATATATTCATCACAATAACATGAGTAAAAATCTCAATATATGTAAATATAAATAACTGGGTCAAAACTCATTTTCAAAAACTAAAAAAATCATTTTTGTTCGGGTTCTCTCAAACCCTTAAATCATTTGGAATCCTCTCAAATTCCAAGATAAAATATTCTTTTCTAAATCCTTTGAAAATTATTTTACTCAAGTCTTCTTAAACTGTAACGCCCCTACTTTTCTATAACTAAACTCTTAGGGACATTACCACACATGCATGCATTTATAGGCCAAGAGATATAAAACGATCTTTAGAACTTCACTGAAAGCAAATTGTCTTTAGGGATCCCATTAAAACATTTAAAACGCGCAAAAGAAGCAGTTTAAATATGGCCTATTTAAAATCTGGGAAGTAAATTTAAACTTCGAAAACATAAAATGACAACATCAGTTATAAAAGAAAATGTGCGGAAGACATGTCTATTCCCATTGTTCTGACAACGCGCCTCCGTCACTCGCCCTGCACGTCCTTAGCCTTACCTGAAAAACATTTTTAAAAGAAAGGGTGAGTATTGCAAAACAATACCCAGTAAGTGACCTCGCTACCGAGGTTTGGAATATGCAAACACATACAATCATGACTTTTAAACCTGTTCGAAATGTACATATGCGGGACCTAAAACTTTCTCATATCATCATGACTTTAACACATGACTTCTTTTTTTCTTTTAAGTGGCCAATTGGTCATCCTGAGTCATTTCGTTTTGAGTCCCTCACAGACCCCTGAAATAATTTGAGTCCCTCACAGACCCCTGTATGGTTTGAGTCCCTCACAGACCCCTGTATAGATTGAGTCCCTCACAGACCCCTGTAATTTGACCCATAGGGTCTCTACTGCATGTTTGACCATGCACACAATGCACTCAGGAGACCAATTTCCACATTTTTCATTAAATCATTTCATGGCATACATAACATGCATGAGGTCCCATCCTTCAACATAACCATAGTGTACATGCCACATCCATTATCATTGATATGCAAATCATGACTTTTCACATCAGATAGGATATAATACTCACGTATATAATCATGAAATATTCTCATAGAAAATACTGTAATATCCTTACATAAAATACTGGATTATTCTTACATAAAATGTAAAGATATTTTCGCATAAAATACTAGATTATACTCACATTAAATATTGAGATATCTTCACATCGAATATCAAAGCATTCTCACATAAAATCTTGAAATATTCTCGTGTAAAATCATTAAATCTTTTTAAGTAAAATAACGTACTAATTTCACATAAAATAATGAAATTCGTTTTCTTTAATTCCATTTAAAAAGTTCGGCACAAGGTCCCTTACCTTAGTTCAGATTCTATTCCAAAACCTAACCCGAACTCCTTGCGTACCCTTCTTAAGTAGAACCTGATTCGCACAACAAAATCGAAATTATTCTCCAAGCATACACCGAATCCATAATGCAAAGGTACCTAATTTACGTTCTTAAGGCTTCATGCCCCGTTTACCTCAATCTCAACGTATAGGCCTAGAAGTTCTTAAATTCCTTGGGTGTTTAGCCTTCAACTCCGCTCTAACTAACTTGGTCCCTACAAATCGTGTTCAAACAGTGGGTTACATTCTCAATTAGGCGCTTAGATAATCAATAGGTCACGCATAATTTCCTTTCAAATTCGAAACTTAAACAGATCGCTCACCGGATCGTAATTTCAGTGATTTGCAAGGTAGTGTCGATCGGCGGCGGCAGAGGACAAGCAAGCTCGTTCGTTGATCTGTGCCGGCGCGAACTCGAGACGTGAAACGATCGGAAGCTTCCGTCCCGTGGATCTGCAGTCGGCGTGAGCTTCGGTGTGACGGCGCGCCTCGGATCGGGGTAGCGTCGGAGTTGAGCGAGCGGCTCGTAAAGCGGTTGGGACCACAAGCTTCGTTCGTGGAATTTCGCGCGCGCGGTGAGTGACTCAGCGTGATCCTCTCGGTCGCCCGGCTAGGGCAACGGTTTCGCGAGCGTGCGTTCTAACTAAGGGACCTCCGGCGTGCTGCAGTGTAGACGGCTGGATCGGCTTGCACGGCGTCCTTCGTATGCGTGGAGTCGCATGGCGGTCTTCGATCGGGAAGATGCTGCGCGTGGTTGGCCGAGAGGCGGCGGCGTGCGTGCGGTGGAGCTCGATTGCGGCGCGCGCTCAAGTGATCTTGGGTGGTTGTCGATCCCTTCGGTTGCAGCAAGATGGGCGACAACGACCACCTGAATTCGGGGAGAGGTATTGCCGGCGGTGAGGACAAGTGACCGGCTAGGGCATAGAGGAGGAGAATAGGATGGTTAGGTTTAGGGTTAGGGTTTTTGGCTAGGGCAACAATAATAGGGGTTAGGGTTTGCTTTAGTTACAATTTAGGGAGCTTAAATACTACAAAAATAAGGTCAACATCCAAAAATCCTATGTGACCTTCATTTAGGTATTATTAACCAAAGTGCCATTGCTACTTCTTTTTCCTTTAATTTTATAAATAATTCCATCTTAAAAGAAACAATTCACTTAAACTAAATAAAATCAAGGACTCACTTCACCGAGCCTGATGAAAAATCACTAATCCGACTAAACACAACGGTTAATAGAACGTTAAATAAAATAAATATTAGTACCTGTGATTGTGGTCGTCACAATCTTCCCTCCTTAAGAACTTTCGTCCTCGAAAGTTCCTATTCTTGGAATAGCTCTGGGTATTTAGCTCGCACCTCTTCTTCTCGCTCCCAAGTAGCTTCTTCCGTGCGATGGTTTTGCCATAACACCTTAACTAAGTTGATCTCACGGTTACGGAGGGTCTTTTGATCTCTAGCAATAATCTGTACAGGTCGTTCGCCATAACTCAAATCTTCTGCTAACTGTAACGGTTCAAAGTCTACGACGTGAGTCGGATCTGAGACGTATTTTCTCAGCATAGATACATGGAATACGTTATGAACTGCTGATAGGGAAGGCGGCAATGCTAGCCTGTAGGCCACCGCACCAACCCTCTCTAAAATCTCAAATGGTCCTATAAAGCGCGGACACAACTTCCCTTTCCGACCAAACCTTAGTATCCCTTTCATTGGGGCCACCTTAAGGAATACGTGGTCCCCAACTTCGAATTCTAGGTCCCTTCGTCTCGAATCGGCATAGCTCTTACATGCTCGCTTTGGGCGATGCGCATCCGCCCCTAATCTTCTCATGACGCGCTATTAGTGATCTGTACTAGTCGGACCCAATAATCGGCGTTCACCAACCTCCTCCCAAACGGGGTTCTCGCAACGCTTTCCATAGAGAGCTTCAAATGGAGCCATTCCAATGGTCGACTGATAACTGTTATTGTAAGCAAACTCCATCAAATGCAAATGAGTGTCCCAACTACCTGGGAAGTCTAAAGTGCAAGCTCGTAACATGTCTTCTAAGATCTTGTTCAAACGTTCGCCCGCCCATCCGTCATGGATGAAAAGTCATACTAAAGTTCAACCGTGAACCTAACGCTTTACATGAGGCTCCTCCAAAAGTTGGAGGTGAAACGTGGATCCTCATGCGAAATAATTACATTTGGAATCCCATGCAGACGGACTATCTCTTCCAGTAAAGTCGCGCCCACTTATCCGTAGAATAGGTGGGTTTCCACAGTATGAAATGTCTTGACTTGGTTAATCTGTCCCACAATGACCCAAATTACTTGAGTAACCTCGTAAGGTTCTAGGCGATCCGACTATGAAATCCATAGAGATCTCCTCCCATTTCCACTCAGCACATGTAAAGGCTGCAGTAGTCCTGGGCCTCTGTCTAGGTGCCTTCACCTGTTGACAAGTCAGAAACTTGCTGACAAACTCGCCACGTCGCGTTTCATGTTGCACCACCGAACAGTCGTTTGAGATCTCGATACATCTTGGTACTACCAGATGCATAGAAAATGGCGAGTTATGGGCCTCGCTCAAGATTTCGATTTTCGGTTTGTCGCCGTCGCACACATAATCGACCACTGAAAAGTAATCCTCCTCTCGTGGATAGTGAAAACTCGCCAACTCACTCGTAGTTCTGCCGTAAGCTTCTCTACTAACTGAGGGTCCCCTTGCTGAGACTCAACTATGCGTTGCCTCAAAGTTGGTTGTACCGTTAACTGAGCTAACTGAGCCGTGGTCTTTCCTACTAGTATTGCAATTTCAGCTCGTGCAAACTCTGCCTGTAACTCTGCTCTGTCAGTAACTCGTGCTGAAGTATGAACTGGCTTTCTACTGAGGGCATCGGCCACGACATTAGCCTTACCGGGGTGGTATTGAATGTCTATGTCGTAATCCTTCACTAATTCCAACCATCTGCGTTGCCTCATGTTCAGCTCTTTCTGGGTGAACAAGTATTTCAGACTTTTATGATCTGTAAAAATCTGAATTTTCTCGCCATAAAAGTAATGTCTCCAGATCTTTAATGCAAAGACCACTGCTGCTAGTTCCAAGTCATGAGTTGGATAGTTCTTCTCGTGCGTCTTCAATTGTCGGGATGCATAGGCTATTACTTTACCGTGTTGCATTAGTACACAACCCAAACCTTTCTTAGAAGCATCACTGTAAACCACAAAGCTCCCTGTTCCCTCGGGGACTGTAAGAATCGGGGCTGACACTAATCTACACTTGAGCTCCCGGAAACTCGCCTCGCAAGCATCATCCAAAACAAATGAGTTACCCTTGCGCGTCAGCTGAGTCATGGGCATGGCTATCTTGGCGAAGTCCTGCACGAAACGTCTATAGTAACTCCGCAAGACCCGAAAACTACGTACTGCGTGGACGGTGGTCGGACGGGGCCAGCGTCGGCGACGGCCTCCACTTTCGCTGGTCAACAGAGACTCGGCCGGACACCACATGTCCTAAGAAGGATACCATGCGAGCGAAATTCACACTTGGAAAATTTTGCATATAACTTATTCTCTCTCAAATAGTAAGTAAAACTTTTCTCGGTGCCTTTCATGATCTTCATCACACCTGGAGTATATCAGTATGTCGTCAATAAATACTATCACGAACGTATCAAGAAACTCTTTGAATAAACGGTTCATCAAGTCCATGAAAGCGGCGGGAGCGTTGGTCAATCCAAACGGCATGACAGTGAACTCGTAATGCCCATAACGCGTGATCTCAATCTTTGTCTTAGGAATATCCTCTTCACTAATTCTCAATCGATGGTAACTCGATCTCGGATCAATCTTGGAAAACACTGTTGCTCCCTGCAACTGATCGAATAAATCGTCTATCCTAGGAAGAGGGTATTTGTTCTTGATCGTAACTTTATTCAACTCCCTGTAATCTATACACAGGCGCATGGACCCGTCTTTCTTTTTCACGAACAACACCGCTCCCAAGGCGAAACGCTAGGCGTATAAATCCCTTGTCCATGAAGTCCTCGCAAATCAGAGTTTCGATTCTTTCACCGACTCTGCACGGTGCCATTCTCATGACGGTGCCTTGGATATCGGAGTCGTCCCAACTCCAATCCTATGTTAAAATCCACCTCCCCGACCGAGGTACTCAGAGGTCCTCGAGGAAGACGTCTGAAATTCATTCACCACTGATGCGATGACACCGAGATTTTCGTACACCTTGCATCTAGTACGCAAGCTAAGACGCCCCAAGCTCCCCGATGTAATAACTTCCGGCCTTAAGGCGGTAATCACTTTAGGCCTACTTCCCGCTAGGTGCCTCAACTCAGAACCGGGTTGGCTAGGGGAGTGAACACTACCTCCTTCCCGAAACAATCAATGCAAGCATGGTTCTGCGCTAACTTGACCCATGCCCAATATCACATCAAAGTCAATCATGTCTAAGACCACTAGATTTCTTTGTTAACTCATGGTCTGCGATGGTCACACTACCATCCTTGACTTTCATAGTGGCTAACAAGTTTATCCATGAGAGTGGAAACAGACAAAGCATATCAGAATCGTTTCTAATTCTAACTCACTTGACTTACGAAGGATGCGAGAAATAAAAGAGTGTGTAGAACCGAATCAAATAGTACATAGGCAAGGTGTCCAAGTAATGGAAGTGTACCAGAACCACCGAGTCATGTACCACGGATGCTTTTACTCGTGCTTGCATAA
The DNA here is from genome assembly GCA_036507285.1 of Trichosanthes cucumerina. Taxonomy (NCBI): domain Eukaryota; kingdom Viridiplantae; phylum Streptophyta; class Magnoliopsida; order Cucurbitales; family Cucurbitaceae; genus Trichosanthes; species Trichosanthes cucumerina. The sequence goes on along the minus strand of CM071842.1, from coordinate 67,278,942 downwards.
GCTCTTCCTTGGTGTATTACGGGCTTGGCGAAATTCACCATCGATGACTTGAGGTTGGCTAGCACCTTGGCTTGACTCGACGGCTATTAGCTCTGTGCCCTTCTTTCCCACATCCGAAGCACACTCGGACCGAGCCAAGCACTTACCCCAATGATGCTTACCACGCTTTCTTTGCATTGTGGCTTATCTCCACCGTTAGTTCTCGTCTGTTGACTGTGTGGTTTACGATCCGAACACGCACGAAAAGTTTCCGGCCTATGCGGTGTACGCTTGGGACGCTGCGAGCTTGAATTAGGCTGGTCCCATTTCCTCTTATGATTTGCCATGGGTCGCCCACGTTAACTCATTACCTGCTGTGCGATCCGAGCTGCACCCAAATCAATTCCGCCACTCTCACCGCTGCGGAGGCATAATCGGGAGGTGCTAGTGCTGTATGAAGCCTCGAACATTTTCATCTAGTCCCATAATGAAACGCTCTGTTTTCTTCGCCTCTGTGTCTACTAGCTCGGGAGCAAAGCGTGACAAGCGGGTGAATTCTCTCTCATATACCTCCACCGCCCTCCTGCTCGCTCACCGTAAGAATTTGCGCTGCTTCACGTAACGAGCCGCAGCAGGGTAAAATTTCCGCTGAATGCTTCTTTAAATGAGATTCCATGTGATCGTTTCCCAGCCGCGGCGACTATGGTTCTCTCAGCGGACTCCACCATAAATAGGCGTCGTCTCTCAACATGAAGGTAGCACAGACACCTCTCGGTCCTCGGGACAATTCATCAATCAAGATGGTCTCAATGGAGGACGACCATAACTTCAACCACGGTGGGGTCACACTGGAAGACCCATCAAAAGATCTCGGGATCATATTTCACGAAGTCCTTCGTATCGAGACTCCAGAGTTGCATCATTCCGCCCCTGACTTGCTTGGGCCAGCTGAGTGGCTACTGTAGCTCGCACGAGAGTCTGCATAGCCTCTACCATCATAGTCATGACATTAGAGTTTCCTTGCTCCGCCACTGGAGCGACTGTAGGTGCATCCTCCTGGTGATCTGGCTGGTCCTGGGGGAGATCCGGCACGGGTGGGGTAATCTCCTCTTGTTCCAGTGGTAGTTCTGGCTGGGTGTTAACATTAGCTCCTGATCTCCGACCCCTACCACGTTCTCTACCTCTCCCACGACCTCTAGGTGGCATTTTGTCAGTACTACAATGCAGAGAGTTTCTAACTCAGTTTTCATCACTTTCTAACTGTAAGATAGGATCACCATTAGGGTTTAAATTCATTTACATTCACCATACAGAATTACATCATAATCATTTGCTTAATTTATAAAATACTAGAACGTACCTGGCGGTGACCGGAACGCGTTACTCAACCATGGGAACTACTCTGTGCTTACTCAGTAAGCAAGTCTCTGAACCACTTAAACCTAGGGCTCACGATACCAACCGTATAACGCCCTACTTTTCTATAACTAAACTCTTAGGGACATTACCACACATGCATGCATTTATAGGCCAAGAGATATAAAACGATCTTTAGAACTTCACTGAAAGCAAATTGTCTTTAGGGATCCCATTAAAACATTTAAAACGCGCAAAAGAAGCAGTTTAAATATGGCCAATTTAAAATCACAGGAAGTAAATTTAAACTTCAAAACATAAAATGACAACATCAGTTATAAAAGAAAATGTGCGGAAGACATGTCTATTCCCATTGTTCGACAACGCGCCCTCCGTCACTCGCCTCGCACGTCCTTAGCCTTACCAAAAAAACATTTTTAAAAGAAAGGGTGAGTATTGCAAAACAATACCCAGATAAGTGACCTCGCTCACGAGGTTTGGAATATGCAAACACATACAATCATGACTTTTAAACCTGTTCGAAATGTACATATGCGGGACCTAAAACTTTCTCATATCATCATGACTTTAACACATGACTTCTTTTTTTCTTTTAAGTGGCCAATTGGTCATCCTGAGTCATTTCGTTTTGAGTCCCTCACGCACCCCACTGAAATAATTTGAGTCCTCACAGACCCTGTATGGTTTGAGTCCCTCACAGGACACTCTGTATAGATTGAGTCCCTCACGCACCCTGTAATTTGACCCATAGGGTCTCTCATCGCATGTTTGACCATGCACACAATGCACTCAGGAGACCAATTTCCACATTTTTCATTAAATCATTTCATGGCATACATAACATGCATGAGGTCCCATCCTTCAACATAACCATAGTGTACATGCCACATCCATTATCATTGATATGCAAATCATGACTTTTCACATCAGATAGGATATAATACTCACGTATATAATCATGAAATATTCTCATAGAAAATACTGTAATATCCTTACATAAAATACTGGATTATTCTTACATAAAATGCAAAGATATTTTCGCATAAAATACTAGATTATACTCACATTAAATATTGAGATATCTTCACATCGAATATCAAAGCATTCTCACATAAAATCTTGAAATATTCTCGTGTAAAATCATTAAATCTTTTTAAGTAAAATAACGTACTAATTTCACATAAAATAATGAAATTCGTTTTCTTTAATTCCATTTAAAAAGTTCGGCACAAGGTCCCTTACCTTAGTTCAGATTCTATTCCAAAACCTAACCCGAACTCCTTGCGTACCCTTCTTAAGTAGAACCTGATTCGCACAACAAAATCGAAATTATTCTCCAAGCATACACCGAATCCATAATGCAAAGGTACCTAATTTACGTTCTTAAGGCTTCATGCCCCGTTTACCTCAATCTCAACGTATAGGCCTAGAAGTTCTTAAATTCCTTGGGTGTTTAGCCTTCAACTCCGCTCTAACTTGGTCCCTACAAATCGTGTTCAAACAGTGGGTTACATTCTCAATTAGGCGCTTAGATAATCAATAGGTCACGCATAATTTCCTTTCAAATTCGAAACTTAAACAGATCGCTCACCGGATCGTAATTTCAGCGGTTGCAAGGTAGTGTCGATCGGCGGCAGAGGACAAGCAAGCTCCGTTCGTTGATCTGCCGGCGCAACTCAGACGTGAACGATCGGAAGCTTCCGTCCGTGGATCTGCAGGTCAGCGTGAGCTTCGGTGTGACGGCGGCGGCTCTCGGATCAGGGTAGCGTCGGAGTTGAACGAGCGGCTCTCGTAAAACGGTTGGGACCACAAGCTTCGTTCGTGGAATTTCGCCGGCGCGAGTGACTCTGTACGTGATCCTCTGGTCGACGGCTAGGGCAACGGTTTCGCGAGCGTGCGTTCTAACTAAGGGACCTCCGGCGTGCTGCGGTGTAGACGGCTGGATCGGCTTGCACGGCGTCCCTTCGTGCGTGGGTCTGCAGCGGTCTTCGATCGGGGAAGATGCCGGCGTGGTTGATTGGAGGCATCTGCGTGCGGCTGGAGCTCCGGTTGCAGGCGGCGCTCAAGTGATCTTGGGTGGTTGTCGATCCCTTCGGTTGCAGCAAGATGGGCGACAACGACCACCTGAATTCGGGGAGAGGTATTGCCGGCGGTGAGGACAAGTGACCGGCTAGGGCATAGAGGAGGAGAATAGGATGGTTAGGTTTAGGGTTAGGGTTTTCGGCTAGGGCAACAATAATAGGGGTTAGGGTTTGCTTTAGTTGCAATTTAGGGAGCTTAAATACTACAAAAATTAGGTCAACATCCAAAAATCCTATGTGACCTTCATTTAGGTATTATTAACCAAAGTGCCATTGCTACTTCTTTTTCCTTTAATTTTATAAATAATTTCATCTTAAAAGAAACAATTCACTTAAACTAAATAAAATCAAGGACTCACTCTCACCGAGCCTGATGAAAAATCACTAATCCGACTAAACACAACGGTTAATAGAACGTTAAATAAAATAAATATTAGTACCTGTGATTGTGGTCGTCACATAAACCCTTAAATCACCTAGAATTCTCTCAAATTTCAAGATGAAATTCTTTTTCTAATTCCTCTAAAAATCAAATCAATGAGGGTCCTCTTAAACCCTATGAACTATTCCCTTCCAAGATTCAAGTCTTTGGAATAAATCTTTGGAAATCATCATTTGAAATAAATCTTTGAAATTCATATTTTGGGATAAACCTTTGAAATTCATCTTTTAAATAAATCTATCAAAACATATTTACTCCCTCTTTCAAATAATTTGTAAGAAACCCCTTACTAAGCTTTAGTTCCAACAACCTTAAAATTTTTCCTCTAACTCAACATTCCTCTCAAGCTTGCCCAACAATCGAACCTCTAATCAAGTTCATTAAATTCCTAATTAATTCACGCGTAAATAACCTTACATTTAATCCAATAATAGTTAGACGAAGTTATCACAAATGAAGGTTTAAAACACGTTTCGAGGGTCGAACTAATCGAACTGGACAACTTTGAAGAAGCCGAGGATGGTGAGGTTGTCGAAGATAGCTGTTGGACGCCTGACGAATGATGGTTGAGCTTTCCCTCTCTTTCCAGCAGCTTCTCACGTGAAGAGGAAGAAGGAGATGGGGCCAATGCCTACAAGAACGTGCCAGACCAAAAGAAAAGAAAATCCTAATTCCCTTACCTTTACACAAATTACCAAAATGCCCCTCATCTTAACTATTTACTACAGTTTTACCACAAAACTTGATTAAAACCTCAATTATTAATTGTCTTTAGTTTGCACAAAATACTAAATCACATTATTTATTTTAAAGGCCCAACTTGAATATTTTTCATTTAACTTAACAACAAAAATAATTTAATTGAACATGAAAAACACGGGTGTTACACTTGTGATCAAGCACGTGAGATGGATCTAACCGATATTTACACAACATCAACACATGGAAGACGTTATGAACGGCTAAAAGCGAAGGTGGCAACGTCAACCTATAAGCAACTGAGCCAACTCGCTCCAAAATCTCAAATTGGGCCAATGAACCTCAGATTCAGTTTCTCTTTCTTGCCAATCCTCAACACCCATTCCATCGGCGCAACCTTCAAGAACACATGGTCACCAACTGCAAACTCTAAATCTCTACGCCTTACATCAGCGTTCTGCTTGTCCTGGGTTATCAACATCCTTGCTTTGATCATTTGAACTGCCTAACAACTCAGACCTTAACAATTTGCACTCACTGACTTCACCCCAATAAATTGGTGATCTGCACCTTCTATCATAAAGAGCCTCAAAAGGTGTCATACTAATCATCGCTTGATAACTATTATTATAAGAAAATTCCATCAGATGAAGGTGAGAATCCCAACTGCCTGGAAAGTCTAGAGCATAAGCTCGTAACATATCCTCAAGGATATAGTTTAACCTCTATGTTTGATCGTCAGTTTGGGGATGGAAAGTTTTACTGAAGTTGAACTCTAAGCCTAAATCTCCCTAAAAACCCAACCATAAGTTATAAGTGAAATGAGAATCTTTATCCAAAACAATCTTCACAAGAACTCCGTGAAGCCTGACCACCTATTCCACATGTAAAACTAAGCCCACTTCACTGTGAACTCCTTTGAGTCTATCAATAATGACTCAAATCACTGTGAACTCTCTAGTTATAACGAGAATACCAATAATGAAATTCATAGACGCCTCCTCCCATTTCCACTGTGGCACACTCAAAGGTTGCAAAAGTTTTGTTGTCTCAGCTACAAAATCTGCAACTCTTCATACCACACCACCAATAGAACTGTTTCAAGCCCTGGTACAATTTCATTCCAAGCACTTAGCTACAAATTTTATTCCAAGTTTAAACAAAAGTTATGTAAAATCTAAATCCTATTCCAATTTCAAATAAAGTTTAGTAAAATTTTTACATTGTCCCAAGTTTGAATTTTGAGACAAGGTAGAGTATAAATTCTATCGACATTCAAATCAACGTTTGTCGAGCAGAAAAGTCAAAATTATGACCCGAACTCATATTTTTGACAAATTAGTCAAAAAATTGTGTCAAAACTAGAAAAATCAAAATTATTGAAAAAAAAACATATTTTGATTAGATCTGATAAGGGCAACGAACCTCCACATTATTGGATCGGTGGAGTGAATAGGGTTTAATTAAACTTTTTGCTAAATATGCTAAAAAATATTAATTAACGAACTTTTTAAAAGAAAAAAAATTAATGCAATAAGCAAGATAGATAAAAACTATGAAAAATTAATTCTATCTAATACTTAGCAATTAAGAATAAATCAAAGCATGCATAAATTGTTGCTAATAAATTACAAAAATAAATAGAAAAAAGTTAGAGAAGATGACATCGTGATTTCATAGTGGTTCGGTCAAACTCGACCTACTCCACTCCCCAAGCGCCTCTTGGGAATTTGAATAAAAATTTTACCGACTCTTTCCATGGATTAGAGCCCAACTGTTATACCATTCTTTTTATGGGTTCAAGGGCAAACTCGATCCTTTCCACAGTTCAGGATCAAACCTTTACAATCACTCTTTTTAGGGATCAAGAGAAACCCTTACAAGGTTTAAAAAATGAAGAACAAGATGAGAAAGTCTCCCAAAGAGTGAATATACAAATCTTAGCTCACACAAATCAATTCTCACTAACAATTCAAATCTCTCTCAAGAATAAGATGAGAAGAAAAAATTTAGAGTTTGGAGAGAGATTTACGTGAAAACATTTACGTGAAAAAAATGCAGGACAACATGTTAAAAGAGGTGGAGAAGAGGAATACAAAGAAAATTAAAGAAAATAATAATAAAAAAGTCGCATGTGAAAGAATGTTTGGAGACATTAAAAAAATCACAAGTGGTCATTTTTTCACTCTCATATACAACAAAAAAAGGAATAACAAAACTTTATATAAAAGATTTGTTATATTTGCAAATATTTTTAAAAGTTGTTATATTTGCAAATAGTTCATTCTAATTTGCTACCCAATACAATTACCCATGAATTTTTAAAATTAAAATTTACTAAATGCTATTTTACTTCATTTCTTTTTCTTAGCAATCTGTTAGCAGTAATTATTTTAAATGACCAACTACATTTTACACCGAAAAAGTTATCAATTTTAATAATTAAGAGCCCAACTACATTTTACACAACAAAAAGTTTCTGTTTTAATAATTTAAAATAATGTTATCAATTATCATCATCATACAATAAGACGTGGTAAAAAAGTAGGTAAAAAATAGTATAAATAGAGGAGTGTGGAGAGGGGAATTGGTAAGTAAGAAAAGATCAAAATAGATTAAAAGAGATGGAGGGGAAGAAAGTAGGTATGGTGATGGCAATGACAATGGCAATAGTGGTGATGATGTTTTTGGGTTCTTTTGCCCAAATGGCTATTGGTATGGAATTCGAAAATGGAATGATTCAACAACTTGTCTCTTCTGATAATAATAATATTAATGCAAATGCAATAGAGAATATTATTAGTGCAAATTATGATGAAGCGAATAATGCAATAACAGAGATGTATGTTTTCATGAGAAAAATGATGAAGGACAAAAATCTCAAAATTGCTCCTTGTCAAGGTAAAGTGATTCGTTGCGTTAAGGAGGACTGTCCTCAAGGGTGCAAGTGTTACTCAAGTGTTATTCAGCCAATAGGAACATGTGTCGAAAGTAAATAAGAATCAACTTTTTATATATATATATATATATATATATATAAATAATTGCAATGGATTATTATTACTATTATTATATATGTATTCACTCGTTTATATATGTTATTGTCTGTTTCGGTGATTCGATGCATGTTTTCACCATGAGAGTCTATGTTTCATCTTCCTATATCTTTTAACCTATGTCTCCCTCTCAATTTCAATATCGATAAATAAAGTATCCTTTCTTTAATTTCGTCTAAATTTCTCTTTTTCTCTTTTTACTTAAGCCTTACTTGGATTTATCGTACCTTTTTAAAATAATTGCATGCAACGAGTAACTAGATTACGTTAAAGATACATCTTCATTTGTTATTAGCTTTGAGTTTAATAATATGAAAGTTTTTCTCTGTTTAAAATAATGATAAAAAGTGTGATGACCCACTACCACAGGTATTAGTTTTCCCATTTTTAATTATTTTATTATTTTTTTTATTTGATTTTCTTACAACATATGATTTGGGTCGATTAGCCAAAACTCGTGCCCTTGTAACATGAACGGAGAAATTTTCTTGAATAGTACTGTTTAGTTGAGAATTTATAACTTAGGTTTTATTATTCCACCACAAGAATGACCCAATGACATTTTTTTAATAAGTATTTAGGTTGAGGGGCAATTTTGGAATTTAAGTGAAGGATTAGGGTTAAAACTTTAGAAAATGCACAAAAAGGAACCCTAGGGCCACTTTCTCTTCGTCACCATACTCCAGCCGACGTCTCGAACGGTGCTGTCCCACCACCTTCGACGAACAGACGCGCAAGGAATCGCCGGTGAGAGCCCCGACCACCAAAAACAAGGGAAACAACCCCTAACTAAGCCTAACGCGTCCATCCATAGCCTGGCAAAGCCCCGCCAACACCTTGGTCATCTCAGTGTTTCGCCTTACCTGCAAATAAAACGCACAAAACGAGGGGGTGAGTATAAAATACTCAGTAAGTAGCCCGCTTCGTCCAACGTATAACAGTACAAAGAAAACAAGGTCGAGTCCCTGACTCAGGTAGTACATGACTCGTTCTGTCCTACAGATTTTCAGTTTCTCGCTGACCCTGGCTTACTTAATTTCTAACTCTGTCCTACCCTTGGCTTCTGGACTAAGTTGGCAACAATAGCGGTGCTACCGCCCACAAACTCACGACCACGGGGCTCTCCCGGGTCTCATCTAGGGTGAAGGAACGTGTCCAACCCCTCTGCAACTTTGGGAATCACTCCCTGAGCCTGAATCCAGGACGAAGAGCGTGTCCAACGTCCCCTACATCTCGGGAATCACTCCCTGAACCACGAACTTAGGGCAAGGAACGTATCCACTACCCCCTGCACTCTGGGAATCACTCCTCAAGCTTTTCTATTAGATGGAGGGCAAACCCCACATCCCATGACAACTTGCCAACCTAGAGTCACAACCTGCTAAGGGTTATACAAGGACTTGATGCATGCGCTGTGCGGATGTGTTAACCTAACCTAGGGTACACAACGTCTCCTCGGCCATCACCGAACTAAACATATGTCTACACACGCCCATGCTTGAGGGTACACACATTCACAATCATCATACTTATAATTTGCCACGAGGTCTACATCAAACATAAAATGATATTTCGAGTTCCGTCATATGGGAATAAGCAAGCAAGACATGAATTTCTACAAGGCCTAGAGCTGAACTACGTCTATGGTCTAACATTCAATTATCAAGATCACAGTCATACACAAACCACGAAAGTCGTGACATATACATCTTTGAAATCCCTAAGCCCTACTACACTTATGGGTGGGATAGTCCAATGACTACTTACTTGAACTCCAACAATCGGCGAAAAGAGGAATGCGACGTGTGCTCCAAGGTACCTCCTACTCCAATTAGTCCCTAACGCAGAAACACACACACAGGTTAACAAAGTGGAGCACAAATGATACCTTGAACGCTTTCGAGGGCAGAAACTTAGCCAACGGAGACCCGAAACAAACTAAGGAATGAGCGAGGCGATCGGAAGGAAGAATGGTATCGCGAACTGCTGCGCGCGGCGTGGGGGCGGCGGCGGCGGCGCGTGGGATCGCCGACGGCTGCGTGAAAACTAGATCTGTCCTCCTTGAAGCCCGATCTACCCGGCCGCCCGGTTTGTCAAAAACCCAAAAAACCGCTGCTGAACCGGACGGAAAAGCTCGGCGGTCTCGCGGGCGAGGTCGGCGTGGTGGACGTAGAGGCCGAGGCCGAGGGGCCCGAGGTCAAAACCCGACCGTTGAGGCACCAGCTGACGAGCGCTCGACGTCCGAGGAAGAGGGGTACATGAATGAACCGACCACATCTGAATGAGAGGGATCCTGAGGACATGAAGTATGGTACCCGAGGAAAAGGGGTACATGAGGGTGACCATGAGAATATGAAAGTATAGTTGAGAAAGGCTTAAAAAGAATTGATAGCTACTACCTATACCAACAAGGTGCACTTTCCTTTTTCGGTGGCTCAATCATAGGAACTCCACGATTAAGCGTGCTTGGCTTGGAGCAATTATATGTTGGGTGATCTCCTGGGAATTTTCCTAGGGAGCATGTGAGTGAGGACAAAGCATGCTGAAAGGACCCCGTGTTGGTTTGTGGGGATAGTGTCTTCACTCTTACAAGCAGTCATGGATGATATAGTGACGCAGCCAGGTCGCAGAGGATCCTGGGCCTGGGGCGTTACAGATGGTATCAGAGCGGAACCTCTCCCAGTAAGATGTGGTTCGGGGACGAACCAAGGCGAAAGCTGGTGGGCATGTGACGCCCGAGGAAGAGGGGTACATGAATGAACTGACCACATCTGAATGAGAGGGATCCTGAGGACATGAAGTATGGTACCCGAGGAAAAGGGGTACATGAGGGTGACCATGAGAATATGAAAGTATAGTTGAGAAAGGCTTAAAAAGAATTGATAGCTACTACCTATACCAACAAGGTGCACCTTCCTTTTCGGTGGCTCAATCATAGGAACTCCACAGTTAAGCGTGCTTGGCTTGGAGCAACTATATGTTGGGTGACCTCCTAGGAATTTTCCTGGGAGCATGTGAGTGAGAGGACAAAGCATCTTTGAAAAAGGACCCCGTGTTGGTTTGTGGGGATAGTGTCTTCACTCTTACAAGCGGTCATGGATGATATAGTGGCGCAGCCCAGTCGCGAGAGGATCCACGGGCACAGGGCGTTATGAGATGATATCGAGCGGAACCTCTCCCAGTAAGATGTGGTTCGGGGACGAACCAAGGCGAAAGCTGGTGGGCATGTGACGCCCGAGGAAGAGGGGTACATGAATGAACTGACCACATCTGAATGAGAGGGATCCTGAGGACATGAAGTATGGTACCCGAGGAAAAGGGGTACATGAGGTGACCATGAGAATATGAAAGTATAGTTGAGAAAGGCTTAAAAAGAATTGATAGCTACTACCTATACCAACAAGTGTGCACCTTCCTTTTGGGTGGCTCAATCATAGGAACTCCACGATTAAGCGTGCTTGGCTTGGAGCAACTATATGTTGGGTGACCTCCTAGGAATTTTCCTAGGGAGCATGTGAGTGAGGACAAAGCATGCTGAAAGGACCCCGTGTTGGTTTGTGGGGATAGTGTCTTCACTCTTACAAGCAGTCATGGATGATATAGTGACGCAGCCAGGTCGCAGAGGATCCTGGGCCTGGGGCGTTACATTTTCGGTGGCTTAATCATAAGAACTCTACAGTTAAACGTGCTTGACTTGGAGCGGAGCAATCCTATGTTATGGATGATATGGTGACGCAAATTAGGCGCAAGAGATCCTTGGCGGGCGTTTTTAAGAAAGTTATATAATTATTATCTTGGGTTTGGGGCATTTTTAAGAAAGTAATATAATAATAATAAAATACAAAAAATGGTAAAAAAATTTATATATTTTATTATATATTATATATTATGAATAATAATTAAATCAACTAAATAAAAATATATAATATATATAAATATAAGTTAAATAAATAAATATATTTATTAAAAAAAGTTAATCCATCCGCTTTGTCGGTTCGATCGATTTATTCTATATGAAAAAAAAATCGACTAACTGAATTGATCATATGGTCGGTTTGACGCTAGTTGGGATAAAAAATCGACCTCGATCGATCAATGTTACCTCCTACGCCATGAAAGTGACCTAAGCCACAACTCCGTGGTTTGAAGTCCAACCTATCCGAGCTTTCGTGTCATGTTCCATATGCCAACTACATTTTAGCCAACAATATTTTAGCCCACAAAAGTTGTATGTTTTAATAATTTGTCAATTATCAATCTCATACAATAAATTTAAATGCTTTTCAAATTTTAAAATTTTATCCATAAAATTTTTATCCTTATTTCTAATATAATCTATAAAATTTTTAAAGATTAAATTGATAACAGGATTTCATCTTCTGTGTCCGGTTCCATCACACCAACTACATTTTAGCCAATATAAGTTCGGTCTCTTTTAATCATTTAATATTGTGTTATTCAATTGTTATCATCATACAATACAATTTAAGATTTAGTTCTTTTATAGTTTTTGCCCCTAAAATTTTTATCCTTATCTCTAATTTAATCTTTGATAATTATTTAGGTCAGGTTTAATAACCATTTGATTTTTAAAAATTAAGCATATGAATACTACTACTCCAACCTATGAATTTCTTTATTTATTATCTACTTTTTATCTATATTTTAAAAACCAAGCAAATTTTGAAAACTAAAATAAAAAGGGTTCTAACTCGTTTTTATTTTTAGAATTTAGCTAATGTGTGATTGGGATTGCATTTGTAAACTTAAAATGGAATTGTGGAAGAATAATCAAAACACATAAGTTGTTTAGTAAAACAAATTAATAATTAATCCGCCAACAATCACTTTCAATTTATTCTGTCACCCAAAAGCTGATAGATATTAGGTCCGTCATACAAATCTCAAATATATTATGTGTGTGTTTTTATATCTAGTCTATTTTATACAATTTTGATGGATTCATTTTTTTATAACAATTATTTTTATTAAATTTTTTATTATATAATTTAGATCAACCAAAATTAGATGCAATTTAAATATAATAATCTAATATTACTTTACAAAATATTAATTAATTTTTTTAATTTAAAATTAAAATTTACCAAACACTATTTTTTTAGTACATCAACCGATTGGGGTGGGGATTCGAATCTATGATCCGAGTCATATTTGATGTCAATTGAACTACTACATTATTGGCATTAAAAACTATTTTACTTCACTATTTTACTTCATTTCTTTTTTCTAACAACGTGTTACTAGCAATTATATTAAATGGCCAACTACATTTTACACCGAAAAGTTTTCAATTTTAATAATTAACACCATAACTACATTTTACACCACAAAAAAATTCAGTTTTAATAATTTAAAATTATGTTATCAATAATTTAAATTTTAACCCTTTCATAGTTTCAGCTTCTAAAATTTTTAACCTTATTTCTAATTTAATCTTTAAAATTTTAAGAAGTCTTATTTAAATTCCTCCCAGTTTAAATGATGCTCCAAATTAATTGATCAATATTGTTCAAACTTTAAATTTTATAAAAAAGTGTAATGTAAACTCTACTTTTTTTTTCTTCTAACATTTACAAATTTTGAATACTCTAAATTTACATAAAAATATGTTATTTAAGTCTCTTACTCATTTCTTTCCTCTAAAACTATGGAAGAACTGGCATAAAATGTAAACTCTTGACCAAAAGGTCAGGAATTCAAATCTTCCACCGCATATGTTGTAAAAAAAATCATCGAAAACTTTTCCATTTTTTTTAAATTTTATACAAATTATAAATTTTTACAAGTGACCTGCAATTTTTATGTTGAAATTATAAACAATGATAGTATGTAATATACCAAAGATTTTAAATCTTGATGTCATTTAGAGAAATGTTAATGAAAAAATCTATAAAATAATTTTGAAAAAAATTTTATAAATAGAAATTTTATAAAAATATTTGAATTAATAAAGGCAGTTTTGAAATAAAATTCTTAAAAAAAAGCTTAAATTTAATATATGATAAAATAAAATGGAAATATCACGTGGTAAAAAGGTAGGTAATAATTTGTATAAATAGAGGAGTGTGGAGAGGGGAATTGGTAAGTAAGAAAAGATCAAAATAGATTAAAAGAGATGGAGGGGAAGAAAGTAGGTGTGGTGATGGCAATGACAATGGCAATAGTGGTGATGATGTTTTTGGGTTCTTTTGCCCAAATGGCTATTGGTATGGAATTCGAAAATGGAATGATTCAACAACTTGTGTCTTCTGATAATAATAATATTAATGCAAATGCAATGGAGAATATTAGTGCAAATGATGATGATGCTAATGCAATAGCTGAGATGTATGTTTTCATGAAAAAAATGATCAAGGACAAAAATCTCAAACTTGGTCCTTGTCAATATAGATTTCTTCCTTGCGGCGGTAAGGTCGCATGTCCTCGAGGGTGCAAGTGTGGTTATCTATTCAGAGAACAAGTATGTATCGATTCATAAATAAGAATCAACTTTATATATATATATATATATATATATAACTCCAATGGATTATTATTACTATTATTATATATGTATTCACTCGTTTATATATGTTATTGTCTGTTTCGGTGATTCGATGCATGTTTTCACCATGAGAGTCTATGTTTCATCTTCCTATATCTTTTAACCTATGTCTCCCTCTCAATTTCAATATTGATAAATAAAGTATCCTTTCTTTAATTTCGTCTAAATTTCTCTTTTTCTCTCTTTACTACTTAAGGCTTATTTGGATTTATCGTACCTTTTAAAATAATTGCATGCAACGAGTAGCTAGATTACGTTAAAGATACATCTTCATTTGTTATGAGCTCTGAGTTTAATAATATGTAAGTTTTTCTCTGTTTAAAATAATGATAAAAAGTCTTATCATTTTGCCGAAAAATATAATTAAAAATGAAATGTTATTCTTTTTTATTTACAAGCTAAAATCTACCTTCTCTCAATCTCTCCTTCCTTTCACCAAAAAAGAGTCTCACTTACTCTCTTTCTACCTAAAGAAGAACAACCGAGAAATCTAACGGAGGTGTCTGGTCCGATTATTTGTTCGAGGAGATCGAGTTCGTTGAGATCGTGAATACGAAGAGTTCGTCACTGAAGAAAGAAAACATGAAGAAAAGTTCTTCAACAAGTAAGTAACGTAATTCTCTTGTTGTTTTCTTTCTAAAAAGCATGTTTAACCTAGTTTTTATAGGATAGAAATGGTTTTAAGAAAACGTTTTTCACAACGATACCACGTCGATTCAATCTCTTTTCTGTTGCGTGAGATTCTCATTCCATTCATATACTCACTCATCTACTTCGATGTTTTTGGTTGTATGTAAGAAACTATGAGACAACTGACGACGACGACGACCTGGCGAGCCTGTAAACTGCTCTTTTTGTCTTTAGGCTTAGTTTTCCTTTCCTGAGAATGTCTTTGTTATTGTCTGTTTTACTTTAGTTGCTCGACGACTTTAAATCTCCTTTCATGTAGATTGTTACTTGTTAGTTTCTGAATGTCGGCATAAGTTTTTTTTGTGGTTGCTTCATAGTCTGTTAAACTCTTTTTCTTTTGATAAACTCAATTGCATGTCTGCTTCAAAAGACGTGTATGTTGGAACTCTAGTTGTAGCTCAACCTATTTCCTAAATGAAGTTTGGTAGAGGTTGGGCATTATTTGAGACTTTATGAAGTGCTTATCTGCTTGTTAGGTTCCAGAAAAAATTTGGGTTCTCCTACCTATGTCGTTATGCTGTCGAAATTTTGGTGTGAACGGTGTGATAGAGTAACTTCTCTAACGTAGGGTCGTTTCATGTTTTAGGGTCGTTACAAAATCTCTCTCTAATTCTCGTTTTCGCTTTAGTTCTCGTTCTCGCTCTTCTCTGACATAATTTTCTCTTGTCTAATTCTGCCCTAACTCTTCTCACTCTCGCTCTCGCTCTCGTTTTTGCTCTACTGCTTTAGCTCTTCTTTAACTTAATTTTTCCTGGTGTTTTTTCCCCAGATTGTTGACCACTCATTTGAGTGAGAGCTAGAGGGATAGCATTTTTGCGTATGAGAGCGTGAACAATCAAGATCACTTCATACTGCCCTCACAGATAATTTTACACACATTGTCATGTCATGATGGATCATATCTCATTATTTTTAGAATGCAAGTTATTAGTCATTAAAGAGTTGGGAAATAGATCATCCATACAAAACTCTCCCTTAAACTTTGATAGTTATTACAATTTTTACAATCTTATAAATTTACAAAGAAAAACTCTCTTGTGGACCAAATGAAATACAAAACTTAATAGGTACAAAATTGATACAATTTCAAAGAAAAGTGATACAAAATTTAATTTTATTGAAATTTGTGAGTTTGAAAGGTTTAGTCAATTATCGATTTCATTCATGGATTGGAAAATTATTAAATGAGAGACCTCTACACACATGGTTGGTAGTTTTGCACCATTGATATGTAAGAAATAAATTGTGAAATAAATTGTAAAAGTACTTTGTTTTTGCATCAATGGTTATTAGCACACTTTTTTAGATTTATATCTTACGATTATTAAGAGTCAGTCATATTGTTAAAACTTTAATTGAATAAATTAACTGTGAAATAAGTTCAACACGTGAAACATATCAATTGCATATAATAAAGGGTGATATGTAGTGTGACGCCCGATTCAGATGGATACATGAATGAACCGAGTCCACACCTAAATGAGAGGGATCCTGAGAATATGAAAGTATGGTGCCCGAGGAAAAGGGGTACATGAGAGTGGCCATGAGGATATGAAAGTATAGTTGAGAATGACTTAAAAGAATTGATAGCTACTACCTATATCAACAAGGTACACCTTCCTTTTCTGTAACACCCCAAAAAAATGCAATTAAACTACTAGGGGTGATACTCCAAGTTATGCCGCTCGCGCCGAAATTTTGGCAGCATAACGGCATAACTAGGACTGTTCCAAAAATTTTCCTGTCACCTAGATAAGCTAAACACTTCTAAAACACGACCTCACGGGGTACCAGCCTCCACCGAACTACAATAAACACACAGGCTGGGTTCCAGATCCCCGGAGTCCACAAACAACCACACTTACTTAAAACATGCTTTCTAGCTTAGTCGACAAAAAATCAGACAGTCATTCTCAAATATACTTAAGAGCATGAACAGAACAACACATGCAAGTTTAACTCAAAATTTAAAACTATTCATCAGAAGAAAAACAACATAGCAAAATGAATAAATCAACCTCAAAAAAAAAAAAAACAACCCCTAACTAAGCCTAACGCGTCCATCCATAGCCTTGCAAAGCCCGCGCCAACACCTCGGTCATCTCGGTGTTTCGCCTTACACAGAAATAAAACGCACAAAACGAGGGGTGAGTATAAAATACTCGATAAGTAGCCCGCTTCATCCCAACGTATAACAAAGACAAAGAAAACAAGGTCGAGTCACGACTCGGGTAGTACATGACTCGTTACGTCCCTCTGATTTTCGGTTTCGACGACTGGCTTACTTAATTTCTAACTCTGTCCTACCCTTGGCTTCTGGACTAAGTTGGCAACAATAAGCGGTGCTACGCCCCACAAACTCACGACCACGGGGCTCTCCCGGTCTCATCTAGGTGAAGGAACGTGTCCAACCCCTCTCGCAACTCAGGAATCACTCCCGAGCTCGAATCCAGGACGAAGAGCGTGTCCAACGTCCCCACATCTCGGAATCACTCCCGAACCACGAACTTAGGGCAAGAAACGTATCCACTACCCCCTCGCACTCACGGGAATCACTCCTCAAGCTTTTCTATTAGATGAGGGCAAACCCCACATCCCATGACAACTTGCCAACCTAGAGTCACAACCTGCTAAGGGTTATACAAGGACTTCGGTCTGTAACGCGTCTGGATGTGTTAACCTAACCTAGGGTACACAACGTCTCCTCGGCCATCACCGAACTAAACATATGTCTACACACGCCCATGCTTGAGGGTACACACATTCACAATCATCATACTTATAATTTGCCACGAGGTCTACATCAAACATAAAATGATATTTCGAGTTCCGTCATATGGGAATAAGCAAGCAAGACATGAATTTCTACAAGGCCTAGAGCTGAACTACGTCTATGGTCTAACATTCAATTATCAAGATCACAGTCATACACAAACCACGAAAGTCGTGACATATACATACTGAAATCCCTAAGCCCTACACTTATGGGTGGGATAGTCCAATGACTACTTACTTGAACTCCAACAATCGAACGAAAAGAGGAATGCGACGTGTGCTCCAAGGTACCTCCTACTCCAATTAGTCCCTAACGCAGAAACACACACACAGGTTAACAAAGTGGAGCACAAATGATACCTTGAACGCTTTCGAGGGCAGAAACTTACCCAACGGAGACCCGAAACAAACTAAGGAATGAGCCGAGGCGATCGCGACGGAAGGGCATGCGATCGCGGACTGCGCAGCGGCGCGCGCGCGTGGGATCGCCGACGGCTGCGTGAAAACTAGATCTGTCCTCCTTGAAGCCCGATCTACCCGAAACCGGCTTCGGTTTGTCAAAAACCCGCCAAAAACTGCCTGAACCGGACGGAAAAGCTCGCTGGTCTCGCGGACGAGGTCGACGTGGTGGACGTAGAGGCCGAGGCCGAGGGGCCCGAGGTCAAAACCCGACCGTTGAGGCACCAGCTGACGAGCGCTCGACGTCCGAGGAAGAGGGGTACATGAATGAACCGACCACATCTGAATGAGAGGGATCCTGAGGACATGAAGTATGGTACCCGAGGAAAAGGGGTACATGAGGGTGACCATGAGAATATGAAAGTATAGTTGAGAAAGGCTTAAAAAGAATTGATAGCTACTACCTATACCAACAAGGTGCACCTTCCTTTTCGGTGGCTCAATCATAGGAACTCCACAGTTAAGCGTGCTTGGCTTGGAGCAATTATATGTTGGGTGATCTCCTGGGAATTTTCCTAGGGAGCATGTGAGTGAGGACAAAGCATGCTGAAAGGACCCCGTGTTGGTTTGTGGGGATAGTGTCTTCACTCTTACAAGCAGTCATGGATGATATAGTGACGCAGCCAGGTCGCAGAGGATCCCGGGCACAGGCGTTCTGAGATGGTATCGAGCGGAACCTCTCCCGGTAAGATGTGGTTGAGGGGGCAAACCAAGGCGAAGTCCAGTGGGCATGTGACGCCCGAGGAAGAGGGGTACATGAATGAACTGACCACATCTGAATGAGAGCGATCCTGAGGACATGAAGTATGGTACCCGAGGAAAAGGGGTACATGAGGGTGACCATGAGAATATGAAAGTATAGTCGAGAAAGGCTTAAAAAGAATTGATAACTACTACCTATACCAACAAGGTGCACCTTCCTTTTCGGTGGCTCAATCATAGGAACTCCACAGTTAAGCGTGATTGGCTTGGAGCAATTATATGTTGGGTGACCTCCTGGGAATTTTCCTAGGGAGCATGTGAGTAAGGACAAAGCATGCTGAAAGGACCCCGTGTTGGTTTGTGGGGATAGTGTCTTCACTCTTACAAGCAGTCATGGATGATATAGTGACGCGCACCTGTGTCGCAGAGGATCCTGGGCCTGGGGCGTTACATTTTCGGTGGCTTAATCATAAGAACTCTACAGTTAAACGTGCTTGACTTGGAGCGGAGCAATCCTATGTTATGGATGATATGGTGACGCAGCTAGGGCGCAAGAGATCCTTGGCGGGGCGTTTTTAAGAAAGTTATATAATTATTATCTTGGGTTTGGGGCATTTTGTAAGAAAGTTATATAATAATAATAAAATACAAAAAATGGTAAAAAAATTTATATATTTTATTATATATTATATATTATGAATAATAATTAAATCAACTAAATAAAAATATATAATATATATAAATATAAGTTAAATAAATAAATATATTTATTAAAAAAAGTTAATCCATCCGCTTTGTCGGTTCGATCGATTTATTCTATATGAAAAAAAAATCGACTAACTGAATTGATCATATGGTCGGTTTGACGCTAGTTGGGATAAAAAATCGACCTCGATCGATCAATGTTACCTCCTACGCCATGAAAGTGACCTAAGCCACAATTCCGTGGTTTGAAGTCCAACCTATCCGAGCTTTCGTGTCATGTTCCATATGCCAACTACATTTTAGCCAACAATATTTTAGCCCACAAAAGTTGTATGTTTTAATAATTTGTCAATTATCAATCTCATACAATAAATTTAAATGCTTTTCAAATTTTAAAATTTTATCCATAAAATTTTTATCCTTATTTCTAATATAATCTATAAAATTTTTAAAGATTAAATTGATAACAGGATTTCATCTTCTATGTCCGGTTCCATCACACCAACTACATTTTAGCCAATATAAGTTCGGTCTCTTTTAATCATTTAATATTGTGTTATTCAATTGTTATCATCATACAATACAATTTAAGATTTAGTTCTTTTATAGTTTTTGCCCCTAAAATTTTTATCCTTATCTCTAATTTAATCTTTGATAATTATTTAGGTCAGGTTTAATAACCATTTGATTTTTAAAAATTAAGCATATGAATACTACTACTCCAACCTATGAATTTCTTTATTTATTATCTACTTTTTATCTATATTTTAAAAACCAAGCAAATTTTGAAAACTAAAATAAAAAGGGTTCTAACTCGTTTTTATTTTTAGAATTTAGCTAATGTGTGATTGGGATTGCATTTGTAAACTTAAAATGGAATTGTGGAAGAATAATCAAAACACATAAGTTGTTTAGTAAAACAAATTAATAATTAATCCGCCAACAATCACTTTCAATTTATTCTGTCACCCAAAAGCTGATAGATATTAGGTCCGTCATACAAATCTCAAATATATTATGTGTGTGTTTTTATATCTAGTCTATTTTATACAATTTTGATGGATTCATTTTTTTATAACAATTATTTTTATTAAATTTTTTATTATATAATTTAGATCAACCAAAATTAGATGCAATTTAAATATAATAATCTAATATTACTTTACAAAATATTAATTAATTTTTTTAATTTAAAATTAAAATTTACCAAACACTATTTTTTTTTAGTACATCAACTGATTGGGGGTGGGGGATTCGAATCTATGATCTGAGTCATATTTGATGTCAATTGAACTACGCTGTTATTGGCATTAAAAACTATTTTACTTCACTATTTTACTTCATTTCTTTTTTCTAACAACGTGTTACTAGCAATTATATTAAATGGCCAACTACATTTTACACCGAAAAGTTTTCAATTTTAATAATTAACACCATAACTACATTTTACACCACAAAAAAATTCAGTTTTAATAATTTAAAATTATGTTATCAATAATTTAAATTTTAACCCTTTCATAGTTTCAGCTTCTAAAATTTTTAACCTTATTTCTAATTTAATCTTTAAAATTTTAAGAAGTCTTATTTAAATTCCTCCAAGTTTAAATGATGCTCCAAATTAATTGATCAATATTGTTCAAACTTTAAATTTTATAAAAAAGTGTAATGTAAACTCTACTTTTTTTTCTTCTAACATTTACAAATTTTGAATACTCTAAATCTACATAAAAATATGTTATTTAAGTCTCTTACTCATTTCTTTCCTCTAAAACTATGGAAGAACTGGCATAAAATGTAAACTCTTGACCAAAAGGTCGTGAATTCAAATCTTCCACATATATGTTGTAAAAAAATCATCAAAAACTTTTCCATTTTTTTAAATTTTATATAAATTATAAATTTTTACAAGTGACCTGCAATTTTTATGTTGAAATTATAAACAATGATAGTATGTAATATACCAAAGATTTTAAATCTTGATGTCATTTAGAGAAATGTTAATGAAAAAATCTATAAAATAATTTTGAAAAAAAATTTGAAAAAAATTTTATGAATAGAAATTTTATAAAAATATTGGAATTAATAAAGGCAGTTTTGAAATAAAATTCTTAAAAAAAAGCTTAAATTTAATATATGATAAAATAAAATGGAAATATCACGTGGTAAAAAGGTAGGTAAAAAATTGTATAAATAGAGGAGTGTGGAGAGGGGAATTGGTAAGTAAGAAAAGATCAAAATAGATTAAAAGAGATGGAGGGGAAGAAAGTAGGTATGGTGATGGCAATGACAATGGCAATAGTGGTGATGATGTTTTTGGGTTCTTTTGCCCAAATGGCTATTGGTATGGAATTCGAAAATGGAATGATTCAACAACTTGTCTCTTCTGATAATAATAATATTAATGCAAATGCAATAGAGAATATTATTAGTGCAAATTATGATGAAGCGAATAATGCAATAACAGAGATGTATGTTTTCATGAGAAAAATGATGAAGGACAAAAATCTCAAAATTGCTCCTTGTCAAGGTAAAGTGATTCGTTGCGTTAAGGAGGACTGTCCTCAAGGGTGCAAGTGTTACTCAAGTGTTATTCAGCCAATAGGAACATGTGTCGAAAGTAAATAAGAATCAACTTTATATATATATATATATATAATTCGAATGGATTATTATTACTATTATTATATATGTATTCACTCGTTTATGTTACTGTCTGTTTCGGTGATTCGATGCATATTTTCACTATGAGAGTCTATGTGTCATCTTCCTATCTTTCAACCTATGTCTCCCTCTCAATTTCAATATCTATGAATATAGTCTCCTTTGTTTAATTTCGTCTAATTTAGTTTCAAAAAAATTTGTCTAAATTTCTCTCTTTCTCTCTTTACTAAGGCTTACTTGGAATTATTGTACCTTTTAAAATAATTGCATGCAACGAGTAGCTAGGCTACGTTAAAGATACATCTTAATTTATTATTAATCTTGAGTTTAATAAATTTTTTCTCGGTTTAAAATAATGATAAGAAGTCTTATCATTTTGTTGAAAAATATAATTAAAAATGAAATGTCATTCTTTTTTTATTTACAGGCTAAAACCTACTCTTTAAGAGGACGCTTGGTGTAAGGTTTTTGAGGATGAGAATGGTTAAGGGATTTAAATCTCCTTATCTGTAACAAGGTTTGTAAGCATGGGCATGATCATCACTTTTTCCCACGATGGATGAGTTTCTATACCATTCAAGAATGATGAGTTTTCTTTATACCAATCTATCTCTTTCTTTCTCTCTTTTCATCTCTCTTCTTTATTAATATATATATATATATATATATATATATATATATATATATATATATATTGTTGGGTTTAATGTCCTAAAACTCGTGGTTTTGTAAACTGAATGTATATTATTTTGCAATAAAGATATTATTGAGATTTATTCAGTAAATGTGTTATTGAATAAAGTGAATTGTGTATTGTGTAATCCTGACCTAATAAAGAACCCTTGGCTATAGGATGAATACTTGAACTTTATGTGTGACATAAAAGTGGATCACGTTCAAGTTATAACCAGAACGGTCTATAGTATAAGGATAGGGTTGGGTACCTTATCCTGGGGACACTATGGGTGCGGCCCACATTTTAGAGTACAAACGATGTGATCCTAAGTCATTCATGTGGAGACATGCGAGTGGGGGCGTCCTATGCAATGAGTTTGCATAAGACTGGACCGCGAAATAGTCACTTAGACTTTATAACTCCGTTTACTGTCTTAACTAACTATATTCATACGATGACCTAGGTAACTCGATCTTAATCCTTAGCATTCTATGAACTCCTGTTTATTCGGACTACCCTTAGATTTGCATATGTGAGAGTGGCCCGAGATTGCCGACACAATAAGCCTCCCATTTCAGGGATAAGACCGGGTAGATAGTTGGGAACATAGTTCTGCAAGATAGAATTCCCTTCTACCCGCTTTAGGGATTAGTAGAGAGGTTGTTCCCTTAAGTGCCTCCTCCGGGTCTTGAACAAAGGGCCCACCCCTCTCATTGGCTCGAGAGAGATTCGGTTTGCTAGTTGAACCAATTGTTCATTAGAGGATCAGTGGGACTTAAGGAACAAGAGGTAATTACAGGGGTAAAACGATAATTTTGACCCAGCTGTAATTACAAACGACTTGTGAAGGATCAACTTACTAATTATGGTGATATTGAGTGGACAGAAATGTATCTACAATGAGGAGAGTGCAACCAATGGCCTTTAGTGAAGTGCCCCGATGGTTAACGAATATTGATTAGCTAGGCTAAAGAGTTTGGTCGGTTAATCTCGTATCGTTGGAACTCATGATCTGTAAGTACATTAGGTTCTTCTACTAGCTCGGACTAAGCCTTGTAACATTTTGAGAGAAAAGAATTTGAATTGTTCAAATTGGAGTTTGGAAGAAAGTGTTAATTATATGTGATGTATTAAACAAATCATAGCTTCATTATGAATTAAACTATGTTTAAAAGGATGTGTATATATTTAAATATGATTTAAATATTGGATCGGTTTATAGCATGGATAAAGATTCATGTTCGAAAAATCGATCGGGAACGGACAATTTATTTAATTTAATATTAGATATTAAATTAAATTAAAAATTAATTAATTAATTAATTAATTAAATTAATTTTAATTAAAAATCAATTTAAAATTGATTTTTGAATTAAAATTAAATGAAAAATCAAGGATTTTCATGGATGGCAACTTGCCAACTTGCCCAATCCTTCTCATCGTCAAATTCACCAAAATTGACCACCTCCATCTCAAACCATCCATGAAGCTTGATGAAGTTTTATTCAAAGGTGTTTTGAGAGAATTTTGCAGAAATTAAAAAAAATCTTGTTTTGTGACCTTTGAGGATATTTCTTCCAAATTCTATCAATCTAGGATCTCACAATCCGTTCCAAGGCCTGAGGATAGTAGGGAAGACGCTAGAGGTGGTCCACGAAGTGTTCGTGTTGAAAATCATCCACCGGGTGAAGAGAATTTGATCTTCAAAGGTGAGTTTCTTAACTCCCAGTTTTTCCAGCTTTGAGCATGCATTTTATTTTACAAAATTGATCAACTTAGAGTGTTCAAGATCCAAAATTGCTTCTGGTTTCTTAATCTAGACTCTTTCATATATATATATGTATATATATATATATTCATTTTCAATAATCATAATTAATTATTTGATTAAAAATATTTATAATTAATTAATTACTTTTTATTAGTTAACATTAATTTTGATTAGTTAATAAAATAATATTTTTAGGATTAATTTCATAAAACAAGCATAAACATTCATTATAAAATTGATTACGAAAATACTAAATCACTAATTAATATTATATTTAATTAATTAATTATAAATATTATTAACTTATGGTAAAGACAACCATTATAATTAATTATTCATGAGTTATTTGTGATCAAACAATTAATTTGTTTCATTAAAAAATATTAATTAATTACTTTTTTTTAAATTTATTTTTATTATTTTATTAATAATAGATAATAATTATATAAGATTTATAAGATAAATCTCATAAAATAAATTTGTGTTATTTATAGATCGTAATTATATATTACATAACATTTATATATTAATTTCATCAAACAAATATAAATATTATTTGTTTAGATAACATTTTCATGTAGAACCAAACACAGTCATCTTATTCCCAAGCATTTATTATTACCAGACATCTTATTTCCAGGCATCTATTACCCATGAGCATTCAATACAACTTTAAACTAAATGACTCCTAAAAGTTTAAAATTTAGAGATCAAAACAAAATATTTTGCAACTTCGAAAAATCAAAATACAAAAATCTACCCTTTTTTTATTAAACTTGTAAGTTTTACAAACTTATTATAAAAATATGGCAAGTTTCAAACTATTTAGAAAAATATTATACTTTTTATTAGTTGGATCAAGGTCGTCTCTTACTCGTACACATGGCCAAAATATTTATAGTCTTAATTTTCAAAAAAAATAAAATAAAATAAAAACCAAATGGTTATCAAACCAGCCTAATTTTTGTACTTACTAAAATTTTACTTAACTTTTAGAAATAAGGATTTCTTATTATTTTAGATTTTGAAACTTTTTATAAAAATATTGCATTTTCCAAACTTATTATAAAAATATTGTTGTTTTAATTAGCTAGAGAATGGTCATGGTCCGACCACCCAAACACGATAGATGATTGCCCCTCCATGCAATTTTACAAGAATATTGGATATGAGGATGATTGTCTGTTCAAGAGATTACCATCTTTCGCACGTCACAGATGATCATCTCTCATTTTTCTTTATAAGATTTGTTAGAGATTTAAGATTGCTTAATTTTATATTTTTTTATTTGTTTCATATATAAGATTTGTTAGTTTTATATGTTTTAAAGATATGTTGGATTAATTAATTGCTAAGTATTATGAATAGTAGATAAAAAAATGAATTAAGAAAATTGGTTTAAAAGAAGATGAGAGGATTTTTTGGGCATCAGTTAAAAGAATGGTTTAAAAATACATACAATGAATTATTAAAAGAAAAATCAATCTTACCTTTTTTTTTACAAAATTAAATAATATAAGAACAAGGAGCAAGAAAGAGAAAGGGTTATCAAACGAACCATCCAAAAATAATTTCTTAAAACTTTGTTTCCTTTTTTATTTTCATGTACTTAAATGTATTTCTATCTCTCCTCTTTCTCTCTCTTTCAAGAGATTATTTCCGATCCAAACACAATGAGACGTAGCTATCTTGTTAACCTTTTTTTTTTTTTTTAAGAAATTATCTAACCATTTGCGCCACCTTCTCTCCTTTCTTTTTTTTTTCTTTTAATGTTCTTACGACTTTTTGGTTACTTTCTCTCATTTATTTTTCTTATTTTGTCACGATTTTTTTTACCAGGTTTCTTTTTTCTTTTAGATTAATTCAACTTTGAATTTAATACATTATTATAAAAAATTAATTTATTGTAATGTTAGTTAATTTTTAAAAGACAACTTTTTTTCATAAATTGAAACCTCCTAACCATTATTCTTAGATAGTATTCGTGCTTTGAGTAAAATTTTAAATGACATTTTCGCTAATTATAATTATAATGCTTGATTTTTATGGACTAAATATTGCTTTTATAGACATAACATTTTATTTATTAACTTTGAATTGGTCAAACAAATTCATAAAAAATTATTTGAAAAAGTATGTTCAAATTATTTTAACAATGACTCTATATTGTATATTTAAAAATGTCTTGCCAAACAGAAAAACAAACAAAAAATAGAGGAACCCAATTTTAATGTAAGAGAAGTGGGCAACAAGAATAATGTCTAAATTTAACCACCCAATTTAAAAATGGCTAAAATGGTTTGGATGAAAATATCCTTATTGGATATTCATAAGTTTATTTTGCCTAAAAGAGTGGCTAACAAAAAAAACCAATGGAGTAAAATAAGTTAGATTTTTTAAAATAATTAAATCTAGAGATCAAAAATTTGGAACAAAATCTAAGGATATGGACGTTGTAGAAACAAACATAACAATCATATATGAACACAATCTAGGAATTAAAATTTTTTTTAAAGAAAAATCTTTAATCAAGATAAGATTGTAATTTGTTAACATAATATTATTTTGAATTAATTTCTACACTCTCGATAAATTGAAAGACTAATTTCAAAAATGAAAATGTGATTAAATAGGTTCCACACTAGTGAATTAACAAAGAAGTGTTGAACACCGATAAAGATGATGATCTAGATAATCTGTATTCTCCATTTAACTTAAAGTTAATAACACTAACCATTGAGCTATATGATTATGAAAATGCGATACAGTAGTGTGTGAGATCCTATTTAGTAATTTCAGGTATACATCTAATAAAAGTGAAATCTAAGATATAAGGTCATAACAAGAGTTGGTAATTTCATCTACAATTTTCTATTTTAACATCACAACAGTAACCTAAACCTTGAACATTCCTAATCTGAAAAATCGCAATGATCCAAATTGTAACGCCCTAAGCCTAGGATCACTGCGACCTGACTACATCACCATATCATTCATACCATCCTTGAGCCGTTTGCGAGAATGAAGATTTTCCCCACAAACCAACATAGGTCCTTTTAGCATGCTTTGTCCTCACTCACATGCTTCATAGGAAAATTTCCAGGAGATCACCCAACATAGAATTGCTCCAAGCCAAGCACGCTTAACTTTGGAGTTCCTATGATTGAGCCACCGAAAAGGAAGGTGCACCTTGTTAGTATAGGTAGTAGCTATCAATTCTTTTAAAGATTTCTCAACTGTGCTTTCATATCCTCATGGTCATTCTCATGTACCCCTCTTCCTCGGGTACCATACTTTCATATACTCAGGATCCCTCTCATTCAGATATGAACTTGGTTCATTCATGTACCCTCTCTTCCTCAAGGCGTCACATGCCCACTCACTTCCGCGCTTTGGTTCGTCCCTCAACCATATTTTATCGGGAGAGGTTCCACTGATACCATTTGTAACGCCCTGTGCCCGGGATCCTCGCGACTGCACAGCATCACCATATCATGCATACCATCCTTGAGCCGCTTGCGAGTGTGAAGACTTCCCCCCACAAACCAACACGGGGTCTTTTTAGCATGCTTTGTCCTCACTCACATGCTCCCTAGGAAAATTTCCAAGAGGTCACCCAACATAGAATTGTTCCAAGCCAAGCACGCTTAACTTTGGAGTTCGTATGATTGAGCCACCGAAAAGGAAGGTGCACCTTGTTGGTATAGGTTGTAGCTATCAATTCTTTTAAGCCTTTCTCAACTGTAGTTTCATATCCTCATGGTCATTCTCATGTATCCCTCTTCCTCGGGTACCATACTTTCATATCCTCAGGATCCCTCTCATTCAGATGTGGACTTGGTTCATTCATGTACCCCTGTTCCTCAGGCATCACAGTTCGGGTCACTAACTCAAACGTGATCTTCCCCGTGTGTCAACTACACACCGTTCAAGTACTATAATATGACCCTGAAGCTTAGTTTATTGGATTAAGTTTTATAAAATGCGAGATACAAAGTTTTGACAAATCAATAATTTTTATTCATTTAAAACAACTGTATTACAAACTTCACGAGATTAGGGCAAAACCCCAACATTATGATTGTATTGTTTCATAATTTAGACTTGTAAAATTTTCCAATATTCTTATTTTCAATTTCTATTGATCCAAACTCCTTCTATTTTTGTCCTTTGTTATCCTTCTTTCCTTGAATAGAAAGTGACTCTAAGACTTAGGATAGTTGTTTTGAGAACTAAGAAGTTAGTAACTTGAGAAATAGTCTCAAAGTCTCAATTTCCTTCAATGAGTTATGCTTGGGGTATAACATCATCATGATAACAAGGAGCAAAGTCGAAGAAACAACATGGAATGACCACTGAAGTTGCAAAGGATGATCAATTTTCTATATCTGATTGCGTCATATCTTGCTAAGTCATATGTTTGGCTAAAGAAAAGAAAAAAGAAAAAGAAAAAAAAATTAAGACCATAATTTTCAAAATTGGGGCAAAATCCCCATCGTTGTTATACTGAAACAAACGATGATCACTACATTAGAGTAATCATTTTCGAAATTTGAGAAAACTCTCATCTTTGCTATATTGAAGCAAAACGATGATCACTACATTGGAGTAAATTCATCATTATCAAAATTGGAGCAAAACCCTCTGATTAACTGAAGCAACACGATGATCATTACATTGGAGTAAAATCATTATTTTCAAATTGGAGCAAAACCCTCATCTTTACTATACGAAAGCAAAACGATCATCAAGACCACCTTATACTACCTACATGGGTAATTTTGCATGTATTGTTACGTCAGAATGAGTGGTTTTTCATTATTTTCAAAACACATGTTATCACTCATGAAACACTGGAAAAGAAGTTATCCATAAAAAAAAGTTCTTTTAAACATTGATAATTATTACAATATTATTGCCATCTAATAAAGTTTTTTAAGAAAATCTCTTTCATAGATCAAATGAATTAACAAAAACATAATAGGTATAAAATTGATACAACTTTCAAAGAAAAGTGATATAAAAATTAAATTTGGTTGAAATTGAACCAATGCGTAAAAGAGAGAGGATAATACTTGTTTTCATTAGAATATTTATACGAGAGAGACTATTAAGTTAACTAATTCATAACAGATAATAAAAACTAGAACTATATAACTAACACTTAGTTATTCACTAACATGCTCCCTCAAACTAATACCATTATTTAGTAGTAGTTTGGAACACAAAACAGAGAATTACGATCCAGACAGTGGTTTAGTGAGAATATCAGCAAGCTGAGCTGAAGAGAATATATGTTGAACATCCAGGTCTCCACGAACTACCTTCTCACGAATGAAATGATAATCAACCTCGATGTGCTTCGTCCTTGCATGAAAACTGGATTCTGTGCCAAAGCAAGAGCTGAGATACTATCACACCATATTGTAGGAGGATTAGGGAGAAACACATGAAGTTCACACAATAATTGACGAATCCAATAGATTTCAGTAGAGGTAATAGCAAGAGCCCTATACTCTGCCTCTGTCAAGGATCGGGACATAGTGACCTGCTTTTTAGCAGACCAGGAGATAGGGGATTCACCAAGATAAACAACATAACCAGTGTTGGATCGTCGATCTTTCGAATCACCTGCCTAGACACTATCACAATACGCTTGCAAATGCAAAGAAGAACCAGAAAAGGTGAGACCAAGAGTTCGAGTACCAACCAAATATCGGAAGATGCGTTTAATCGGCAAAAAATGACTCTAATGGATGCTGCATAAACTAGTTAACTCGATCAACAACAAAGACCACATCAGGACGAGTGAAAGTCAAATACTCCAAGGAACCAAGAATTTGCCTGTACAGAGAAGGATCTCTAAAGGATGGAGAATTATCACGTAAATTACACGGGGGAGACATAGGAGAAGAGCAGAAATTAGCATGCTCCAAGCTAGCTTTTAAAAGAAGATCACTGAGATATTTTGTCTCGGTGACATAAATTCCTGCATCACTTCTATGAACCTCTAAGCCCAGAAAATACCGAAGGCAACCAAGATCAGTAATTTTGAACTCACTATGTAGAGCAAGTTTAAGATCGATAATATAAGAACCATCATTACTAGTAATCACAATGTCATCAACATACAATAACAGATAGGTCAGAGATTCACCACTACGATGAACAAATAGAGAAGTGTTAGCCAACGATCCCACAAAACCAAGTGTAAGTAGATACGTGGTAAACCGTTCAAACCAAGCACGAGGAGCTTATTTGAGACCATACAAGGACTTATGCAACTTGCACACATAACCAGGGCGAGAGGAGTCTTTAAACCCAGGAGGTTGTACCATATAAACATTCTCCTTAAGAAAACCTTGTAAGAACGCATTTTTCACATCTAGTTGAAACAAGTCCCAATGATGAAAAGCAACAAAAGTAAAGACAATACGAATAGTAGTCTTTTTAATAACTGAACTAAACGTTACTTCAAAATCTAGACCCTCAAGTTGATTAAATCCCTTAGCAAGAAGTCGAGCTTTGTATCGAGATACAGAACCATCAGGATTATATGTAGTCCGAAAAACCCATTTACACCCAACAACATTCATATCTTTAGAAAAAGGAACAAGACTCTAAGTACCTTGCTCCTGAAGGGTCTGAAACTCATCAAGCATATCATGGCGCCACTCTGAAACCTTGAAGGTTGCAGTGTATGGTGTAGGCTCATGAGGGACAGTCACTTAAAGCACCTTATTCTTAGAAATACCTAATTTGGATCGTGCCCTCATAGGATGAGCATTTACTGATTGCGGCATATCTATAAATGTTGAAGCTACAGGCTTGTTATGAACAGAAGGCACAAAAACAACAGAAGGTTGCACAGGCTTGTCATGAACAACAGAAGGTTCATGAGTGCTGGCTAAAGACCGACAAGTCAGAAACTTATCAACAAGCATAGGAAACAGTGGATCCGTAGGTTGCACATTATCAGAAGCAGTAGTAGCAGAAGAGTAAACATGAGCAAAGGGAAACGTATTTTCATGAAAGAGCACATGTCGATATACAAGAAACTTTTTAGTGGACAAGTTATAACATAAGTATCCCTTATAATCAACAGTATAACCCAGAAACACATGTTGTATGGTCTTCGGTAAAAGCTTATGAGAATTATAAGGCTTCATGGATGGATAACAAGCACAATCAAACACCTTTAAGCATAACAGATCAAGACTTCGACCAAAAAGCTTTTGAAAAGGTGAGAGAAAGCCAAGAGAACCAGTCGACAGGCGATTAAGTAGAAAAGTAACAGTGGCAAAAGCATGATACCAAAATTCAAGAGGCACAGAAGCATGATAAATCATGGACAAGGCAGTATTCATGATAGAACGATGCTTACGCTCGACAATACCGTTCTGTTGAGGAGTTTAAGGGCAAGACTTTTGGTGTAGAATGCCCTTAGAAGCAAAGAAGTTCGTAGTGATAGTGTTCACAAACTCACCTCCTCCATCAGACCTGAAAAACCTTCACCTTAGAAGACAACAAATTTTCAACGAAGGTAAGAAACTTCTGAATTATTCGAGAGGCATCTGACTTGTGAGCCATAGGAAAAATCCAAGTATACCGGTTGAAATCATCCACAAAACAGATATAATATCGATAACCTGTTATAGAAGGCAAAGGGGATGGTTTGGGGTAGCCAAGCCCAACCTTCGTCCGTCGGTTTGGGGTTTTGGTTCGAGCTTTTGGAGGGATTTTTGACCGGTTTTCAAAGCTCTAGGACCAGTTCTTAGTAGATTAGCTCACGAGCTTCGCAGATCTGACCTCTACGCTTCGAGACGTGCCGCCACCACGCGTCAACGCCGACCGATCACCGTTCGTCGAAATTAGTCCAATCCGTCTAGTTTCGCCTACCGAGCTCGTATTGGATTTTCGTTGTGGTAAGTTGAACTTCTCAATATGAGATAATTCAAATGAGTCGCCTATGAATGCTTTAATTGAGAAAATGACTTCTTATTAGGGAATTGATCGTGTTAGGAGCGCAAGGCTAAGGAAAAATATTCGAGCTTGAACTATCAAAGGAAATTAAGGTCAATGTAATTCTTGGGAATTATTAAAGAACTCTAAGATCATGGATTTAAAGAATTATGAGATTAATATTCAGGCTTACTTTTGAGCAGGTTCAAAGGAAAACGAATACCAAGAGAATTAGTGAAAAAAAAGGAATTTAGGACCTTTGGGGTTAGGATTAAGGTAAGGGACCTTGTGTCGAACTTTCTAAAATGAGATAAAAAGGAGTTTTTGTTATTTTATTTTAAAAGTATTTTATTATTTACACTTTTGAAACCTATTATGTTCTAAAGTATTATATCAGTCAAGTTATGAAAGTTATGCCATGAATGTTAGCTTATTGTCTTCTCATGATATGTGTGTTAAAGTCATGATAAATAAATGGAACCCCATGCATGTATGTATGTCATGAAAGAATTGAAAGGGCGGTGGCAATTGGTCTCTTGAGGTTATGCATGGTTAACATGCATTAGAGACCCTATGGGTCAACTTCTAGGAGTCTGTGAGGGACTCAAACTATAGGGATCTGTGAGGGACTCAAAATGAAAGGACTCGGGTTGACCAATTGACCACTCAAACAAGAGTAAAGTCATGTATTTAGTTATGATTTTTATACAAACAATTTTAGGTCCCGCATATGAAAGTCATGTTATGGTCTATGATTGATTTATTTTAAGTTTGAATGTTATGAAAATGTATGCTACGATATGTTAATTACTGTGATTCTATGACATGTGCATTATGGTATATGAAAGGATGATGAGACCTCATGCATGATTATATGTTCATGAAGTAGTTGAGTGGTTGTGGTAATTATTCTCCATACGACAATAGGGGTTTGAGAGGACTCCATATATGATAGTGGTCTTCTAACCTAACATGCTCCCGGGGTTTTGAGAGGACCCCATATGACAGGAGTCTTCAGACTCAACATGCTCTCAGGGTTTTGAGAGGACCCCATATGATAGGAGTCTTCGGACTTAACATGACTCAGGAGTTTTCGGACTCAACATGCTCTCAAGAGAACTTAATTGACCACTAAAAACCAAAAGAAATAGTCATGATAGTTTTATGAGAACGTTAGGTCCCACACATGAAAGTTTCAAAGTCATGATTGTATGTATATGCATATCCCAAAACCTCGGTAGCGAGGTCACTTAATGGGTATTATTTTTATAATACTCATCCTTTTTTTTTTAAAATGTTTTCAGGTAAAGGGAAGGGCATACAGGGTGAGTGACGAGATGCGTTAGGAAGGTCATGGGGACCATACAATCATGTTTTCCACAAATTCTAAAATAGAAGTATTTTAAAGGATTTTGTTTTCCGCTTTAGTAGCAAAAAGATTTGAAAGTGAGGCCAAACATTATTTACGTCTTTTAAATGTTTTGATTTTATGTTGGGATCCCTAAAGGTGAATTTTCAACTGTGATTTGATTCAATTTATTTTATTTTATTTTAATGGCCTAAAAATGCATGCATGAGTAGTAACGTTCCTAGGAAGTAAGTTCCTAAAAGTTAGGGGCGTTACAGTTGGTATCAGAGCCCTAGGTTTGGGTTTTGTAGACTCGCTTACATCGTAAGCAACAAGTATCTCATGGCTAAGTAGCAACTCCCAGTCATCGCCAGGTATGCCTTTGGAATAAAGTTTTGTTTTATTCATTAAAAGAAAAACATGTATATTTATATGTAAAGTTATATGTATGTATAAAATGAGCTTGATGCATTTTGTTAAGCTGAGAAAAAACGAATATATGGTCTCTACTGTCTCTTGATAGAAAGGAAATGTCTGAGTTTAGAATGTTAATGCTTAAGGAAAGCTTTATCAGGATGAGACACTTACTCGTGCGTTATTAACAGGGTTGGCTTAGACAAAACGGGGGAAGAGTAAGTCCTGAGTGGTGAAGGCAGTCAAAAGGTCACTAAGGAGTTAAGTTCCCTAAGTGAACGTTGAAAGATGAGCACTGTGATTTTCCTCGAGAAGTTTAATGATTGAATGTGCTAGGTAAGAGGTTAGTAGTCTTATTCATTTGTGTTGAACCAAATGGATGAATAAGTTATGAGGTGTAGTGTGTATGCTACTGTGAAGTACTAACCTTTATAGTGATAAAGAAAAGTTCTTTTACTTCCAAGCGAATACATGAACTTAGTATTTAAAGAGTTAAGAGGTAAAGAAAGAGAGAGTTATAAGAGATTGAAGGTTGTTTTCGAAGAGATACTTGATATAGAAGTTTATGTCTTTTGGATGAGGTTTTTAAAGAGGTAATGCGTATGATTACTATGTCATGCCAAAAGAAGAGAAAAGTTAAGGATAGGATATAAGTGACATTACGAAAAGCTCTCCTTGAAGGATCCAGCCTAGTTGAGGCAAGGTAAAGAGAGATAAGGTGTTTTAAAAAGGGATTTGAGACTTAAATGGAAAAAAAAAGGGTTATTAACTTTGGAGTGAAAGTTAAATTTTCAAAGTGCTTCGAAACACTTGGATCTTATCCATGACGAGTAATGAGAATAGAGACAACTAAGGTGTTAATGAAGATAAGTTATGTAAAAAGTTTTAAAATTGACACCATAAGGTAATTGACCTTGGCAAAAACGGGCATGAAGTGGAAAAATAAAGCTAGAGTTTTAGTTTGAAAATGTTAGGCAAAACTCTCAAATGGTGTTGAGTGGGAGGTAAGGCTGGTGTGTTGGTACTAAGCAAGTAAGTTGGACTTTTGGGGTTACCTCCAGTCTAAGGGTAAGTTTGAGCATAGAACTCAAGTCAGGAACATCAGTTATCTAAGGCTTTATAGAAGGATTCAGTGACATTGAAAGAGACACCAACCAACAAGGATAGGAGCCTTCGTAATCCAGAAATTGAGTTTAGTCAAGGAATTAGGGAAAACCGTTGAATAGAAGGAGCTAACTGGGTTCGAGAAAAAGAGATGTGAGTTAAGAAATCCAAGGTTATTTTAAGATTATGAACTTTTGAGGATGAAAGTTCTTAAGTAGGGAAGATTGTAACGCCCACAATTTTTTAAGTATTATTAAATTCAAGTTTGAATTTAATTTCTCAAGGAGTTTCTTTTTGCAAATCAAGTGGAAAATTGATTGTTTGGAATGTTTTAAATGGTAGGAGTTTTAGTTTGAGGCACTCTTGTAGTTTTTCATTAAAGTAAATGGCAAAGTGGTAAATACATAGGGTTTAGGGTTTCAACAACCCTCTTTGTCTTATTCACGCACCCAAATCGAGGTTAGCCTCCCCCTTCTTCCGCATGTTCTTCACTTTGCCGACAATCACCATGGAAGGGGGGTCAAGCTTCACCAGAATTTCAGCCACCAGAGACAAAGGCCCACGCCGCCGGAACCACTACCTTCAGCATGAGGAGTCGCCGCCAGAACTTGTGTCGTCAACACGTGAAGACACCGCCGTGATCTGCAGTTCTCGAGCGTCTGCCACCATTCTTCCTATCTTCCGACTGTCAGCTCGCCTCTATTGCTAGTCGCTACTCACATCGCACGTCGTCCAACAGTAAAGCACCATCAGCACCGCCGAAGCCGATTACAGAAACTTCGGGTTTGTTGCGTGTCGGTGTAGCCAAGCCCAACCTCCGTCCGTCGGTTTGGGGTTTTGGTTCGAGCTTTTGGCGGGGTTTTTGACCGGTTTTAGAATAAGGTTGGAAACCTCATTCTGGTAACACCATGGATGCGACCCACTTTGTAATTAGTACAAATGAGGTAATCCAACTCATTCATGTGGTTGACATGCGAGTGGGGGCATCCTGTATGAAGAGTTCATACAAGACCGGACTGCAAATTATTAATCTAACTAGTGTAACACCGTTAACAGGATAAGACTGATAATTTATAGATGATCATTAGTGACTCCACTTGAATCCTGAGTAAGTTAAGAACTCTGGCCTATAGGGGTTTGTCCTTAGACTAGTATGGGTGAGAGTGGTCTGTAGCCGACTCAATAAGCCTACCTTCTCAGCGACAGAACCTCGTAGGTAGCTGGGGACTTAACTATACAAGATGGAATTCAATCATTCCTACACTAAGGAATTAGATAGGTTGTTCCCTTAAAAACTGACTCCAGGTCTTGAACAATGGGGCCCCGCCCTCTAACTGACTTAAGAGGGTATAAGTCTATGGTAGGACCTTAGACTTGTTGTTCATTAGAGGATAAGTGGTGCTTAAGGAACAAAGAGGTAATCACAGGGGTAAAATGGTAATTTGACTCAGCTATGATTACGAACAACCTGTGAAGGGTCGACTCATAGGTAATGATTACATCAAAGGACAAAATATAATCTACAGTGAGGAGAGTGCAGCTACAAGTCTATAGTGGAGTGACTTGTAGTTAATGAATATTGATTAACTAGATCAAAGAGTTTGGTCAGTTAATCTCACATCATTGGAGCTCATGAACTGTAGGTCCATTAGCTCCCTCCATTGGCTCAACATGGTTATATTGAGGTTATAAAGTTAGGAATGAAATTGAAGTGTTCAATTTGATATATGAGGTGTTATATCATTTATATATGATGTAATTGATATAATATATGGTTTTAATGTGAATTAGATTCACATATAAACTATATACTAATGAGAGAATAAAGGAAGGATATGATTGTAATTTCCATCCCATTTACTTATAAAAAGGTTGCATGAGATGCAATTTGAAAAATGAAGCAACATCTTGGAAAACCCTAGATTGTAAGTGTTTTGTCTTGTTGGAAAGGTTCCACAAACAAAATACACAACCTCTCTGACAAACATCTCATCTCACCTAAAGGGAACCCACCTTCCTCCCTCACATGAGAACAATGGAGAAGATTCGGTGGTAGTGTCCGTGATCGTTCGGGTTCGTGTTGCTGAGATTGTGAACGTGGGAGAAGAAGCACTTGAAGAAAGAGTTCTTCAATGGTAATATCTTGTTGTCCATCTTGTAGAAATGCATGCTTAATCGAGTTAAATTAGATCTTGATTGTAATTCATGTAACTAAATTAAGAACACGCGATTAACAATCGCTTCCGCTGCAGGATTCGATCCCTTCAATTGGTATCAGAGCCTAATGGTGTTCTTAATTTCGTTCTAAAATTTATCAAGGACAAGGTGGGATTTACTGTTTTTCATGAGATGAATGAACGGCTTGCAAATTAGATGTTTTCAATTTTTGGCACTTAGATTTATAATTTTTTCATTGAATCGTTCAATGTAAGGGCCCGATGTTTTGGGCAATTTTAGTTGTAAATCGAGTCTGTAAGTCCTTGTCGATCGAGCCAAAGTGGTTGCTGAGAAGAACGGAACGAAAACGAGGCAAATTGATGGAAGATCACTTGTTATGCAGTGCAATGCGGCGTTGCAACGCATTGCTTCATTGGCGCGGTAACTGTAACTGCGCTTGCCATGGAAGGAGGCACGTGTCGAGGTAGCGTTGCAACGCCGGCGCGCTTCTGGCGTGCTCCAACGGGCAGAAACGAACAAGGCATAGCATTACAATGTTGTCATTAGCGTTGCAACGCCGAAGAAGTTTTCAACAGCTTCAAACGTGCGAAAAATGGATTATTTAATTATATATTAAATATAAAAATATTTTATATTTAGTTTATATTTAATTTATTTAATTTTAATTAATATAATTAGATTATATTAATTAAAATTGATTTTAGTGTACCAAAATTTGTCTAATTTTGCTATTTAAATTATGCAATTGTTGTGCAAGTCATGCCTAATGTATGCTTTTAATTTAGAAATCCCACCTTACGTTAAGCACTTTCATGCATCTTATAATATAACGAGTTATATTGTATAGTTTGCATGATTAATTAATATAAAGTGTTATATTAATTTATGGACAGCATTGACATGCATTATATTTCATGAGATGATTATGCTATGTATGTCTTATTATTCATGAGATGAATAATCAAGCACTAAAACAAAGTATGCATGTCACCTAAGGTTCATTATTAGTTTTAAAATGTTTAGAACTTGGGAATAATAGACCTTAGGTTATCTAGTTCTAATTAGATTAGAATTAAGAAACAAGTAATTTATAAACAATGATTAAAAAAAAAAGAACTCTGTCTAAGGAAGGTTACTGCTTAGGTCAGTATTTAAGTCGATGGAAACGGAACACCCTACACGGAGGCCGACTCACTGGAGTGAATTTTAATCGAGAGTTTATAAATTATAGTAGCGTCAGCGGATTTATTAAGGGGTTAATAAACTAGAAATCGTAGGCTTAATATAAAGAGTTATATTAGCAAACTTAGGATAAAATCAATATAATAGTTATAATTATAATCGATATAAGAGTTATATTGATAAGTCTAGATAAAATCATTAGCCAGGTTTTAGCCTAAGTAAAATTCCTATGGAGTTAAAGTATCCAGTGGGAGGAAAAGTGTATATGATACATTTTTTTTCACCTACGTATCTCCGGGAAGTTCACACCATGAGACTCATACTTGGCCTCGTGGTGCAAACGGGAGCGTCGCCCTTCGGATGGTGTTTGTATGAGTCAATATCAAGGTGAATGGAGAAGGTACTTATAGTGAGTGGGAGCAGGTTTAATGAAAATAAAACCTATGGTATCTTCTGTCGGTTTACACCGTAAGATCACTATGGTCAGTCTGCTAGTTTGTCATGGACCAGACATTCCCTTCAGAGGGCTTAATCAAAGGGGATCGAACACAGTAGACACCCGAAAGGGAAAAAGATTTCCTTAGTCTGTTTTTCAATCTAGTCCTCCCTTCGGCGGATTTTATTGGATGGGGACTCTGGGATCTAAAGACAGAGGGTTACACTCACAAGGTACATAAAAAGTGTATGTATCCTGACCAAAAAATGGTAACTAAAGCCTATAGGAATAAGAGTTATTTTGGCATTAGGTTTTTGTCAAGAGTGTCTTGATCTAGAGGAGGAGTGTTTTTTATTACCCTTCGGTGTCATACATTCTAAAGCTTTGGAGTATTATTGCAAATTATAAATGACCTACGAATCATTTAATAATTAGCTAAAACATGATTGGATTAGACAGTTATAGCAAGAAACTCATACAAGTTTTTTTTGTAAATTTTCAGCAAAAATGTCTAGCTCTATAATTTCCTTATTGGGTGTGGAAAAGTTAACCGAAGAGAATATGATGACGTGGAAAAACAAACTCAACACTATATTGGTTGTGAACGATCTGAAGTTTGTGTTAACTGAGAAGTATCCTTAGGTGTCAGGTTCGAATGCGTCACGAAATGTTCGTGATGCATATGATCGATGGATCAAGGCCAATGATAAGGCCAAGGTCTACATGTTGGCAAGTATGTCTGACATATTAAGCAGGAAGCATGAGGGCATGATGACCGCTAAGGAAATCATGGATTCAGTGCAGGGTATGTTTGGACAATAGTCCACACAGGCCCGACACAATGCCCTAAAGTACATATTCAACTCAAGGATGCCAGAGGGGACATCTGTTTGGGATCATGTCCTGGATATGATGGTGCACTTTAACATTGCGGAGTCGAATGGTGCTTCCATCGATGAATCGAGCCAGGTCAGCTTTATTCTTGAAACCCTTCCAAATAGTTTCCTGCAGTTTAGAAGTAATGTTGTTATGAACAAGCTTACTTTTAATCTTACCTCCCTTCTAAATTAACTCCAGACCTTTCAATCTTTGATGAAAATTCAGGTATCGAAAGGTGAGGCAAATGTTGCCAGTAGGAGTTATCATAGAGGTTCGACCTCTGGATAAAAAACAGTGGCTTCATCTTCTTCTAACCTGAAAGAGAAGAACAAGAACATGAAGAAGGTTGGTAAAGGGAAATGAGCTGTCAAAACTGCTGCCCAAAAGGGCAAGAAAATCAAAGAAGTTGCAGACAAAGGAAAGTGTTTCTAATGCAACGAAAACGGGCATTGGAAACGGAACTGTCCGAAGTACATTGCAGAAAAGAAGAAGGAAGGTAAATATGATTTACTTTGCTTAGAAGCTTGTTTAGTGGACAATGATAAAACTGCTTGGATACTTGATTCAGGCGCCACTAATCATGTTTGCTCTTCTTTTCAGGGAATTGATTCCTGGCAACAGCTACAAAAACGAGAGATAACACTCCGGGTTGGAAATGGAGAAGTCGTCTTAGCTGTAGCAGTAGGCACGATGAAGCTTTAAAATATATGTTGTTAGACAATATATTATTGATACTAGGGTTTACTAGAAACCTTATTTCAATTTCTTGCCTTATATAACAATGTATTTCTGTTTGTTTCTCTATGAATAAAGTGTTTATTTTGAAGAAATGTGTGGAAATATGTTCAGTTTCATTAAAAAATTGATTGTATGTTTTAATGCCTAATTCAGTTAAAATGGTTTTGAACACTGAATTATTTAAAACTACAAACACACAAACTAATAAATGTAAAATTTCTCCTAAAGAAAATGTTCATCTTTGGCATCTTAGATTGAGTCACATTAACCTCAATAGAATTGAGAGATTGGTAAAGAATGGACTTCTAAATGAGTTAGAAGAAAATACTTTACATGCATGTGAATCCTGCCTAAACGGCAAAATGACTAAAAGACCTTTTAGTAGAAAAGGTTATAGAGCCAAAAAACCTCTTGAGCTTATACATTCAGACCTTTGTGGTGCGATGAGTGTTAAAGCCAGAGGAGGTTATGAATATTTCATCTCTTTTATAGATGATTATTCTAGATTTGGCCATATTTACCTAATGCATCACAAGTCTAAATCACTTGAAAAGTTCAAGGAAATCAAGACCGAAGTTGAAAATCAATTAGGTAAAATGATTAAGAAACTTCGATCAGATCGAGGTGGAGAGTACATGGATTTAAAATTCCAAAACTATATGATAGAATAGGGAATTACATCCCAACTCTCGGCTCCCGGTACGCCATAACAAAACGGTGTATTGGAAAGGAGAAATAGAACCATGTTAGACATAGTTCGACCAATGATGAGTTATGCTCATCTCCCTAGTTCCTTATGGGGTTACGCAGTGGAGACTGCGATATACATTTTTGAACAATGTGCCATCAAAAAGTGTTTCTGAAACACATTTTGAACTCTGGAAAGGACGTAAAGGTAGTTTATGTAATTTCAGAATTTGGGGTTGTCCAGCACATGTGCTTGTGAAAAATCCAAAGAAGTTGGATTCACGTTCAAAATTATGCCTATTCGTAGGCTACCCAAAAGAAACAAGAGGTGGTTTATTCTATGATCCTAAGAAAGATAAGGTTTTTGTGTCGACAAATGTCATTTTCTTAAAGGAGGACCACATAAGGGACCACAAGCCAAAAAGTAGAATTGTGTTGAGTGAGTTAGACGGAACAATAATAAAGGTTGCTAATAAGACTAGTATGTCAACAAAAGTTGTTGAAAATAGCTTGTCTAGTTAAGAGAGTCCATCTCAAGAGTCGAGTATGCCTCGACGTAGTGGAAGGGTTATAACACAACCTGACCGTTACATGGATTTATCGAAAACCCAAGTTGTTATACCAGATGACAACTGTGAGGATCCATCGACTTATAATCAAGCGATGGTTGACAAAGACAAAGACAAATGGGTCATAGCCATGGACCAAGAAATGGAGTCTATGCACAACAATTTTATTTAGGATCTTGTAGATAAACCTGATGGGGTAAATGTTGGGATTTATGCCCTAAACTTGTGTAATTTTGATCAATTAAATAAAGTGTTATTTGTTTTGATAAGATTACAGTCTTGCTTTTATAAATCCAATAAACTAAACTCCAAGGTTATAACATTTATCTTGAAATCGATGTAGTGGGACACTATTTGGGTTGAGTTCAAGATTATAACCTAAATAGTCTATGGTATAAGAATAAGGTTGGAAACCTCATTCTGGTAACACCATGGATGCGACCCACTTTGTAATTAGTACAAATGAGGTAATCCAACTCATTCATGTAGTTGACATGCGAGTGGGGGCATCTTGTATGAAGAGTTCATAAAAGACTGGATCGCAAATTATTAGTCGAACCAGTGTAACGCCGTTAACAGGATAAGACTAGTAATTTAGTGACACGACCTGAATCCTGAGCAAGTTAAGAACTCCTGCTTATAGGGGTTTGT
Source organism: Trichosanthes cucumerina (assembly GCA_036507285.1). Taxonomy (NCBI): domain Eukaryota; kingdom Viridiplantae; phylum Streptophyta; class Magnoliopsida; order Cucurbitales; family Cucurbitaceae; genus Trichosanthes; species Trichosanthes cucumerina. The sequence continues at coordinate 67,236,156 of CM071842.1, read as the reverse complement.
CCTTAGACTAGTATGGGTGAGAGTGGCTGTGGCCGACTCAAGAAGCCTACCTTCTCGGTGACGTAACCTCGTGAGGTAGTGGGAACTTAATCGCAAGATGGAATTCACTCATTCCTCTCTCGAGGAATTAGATAGGTTGTTCCCTTAGAATCGACTCCGTGTCTTGAACAACGGGGCCCCCGCCCTCTATGAGGGTATGAGTCTAAGGTAGGACCTTAGACCTGTTGTTCATTAGAGCATCAGTGGTGCTTAAGGAGTAAAGAGGTAATCACAGGGGTAAAACAGTAATTTGACCCAGTTGTGATTACGAACAACCTGTGAATGGTCGACTCATGGGTAATGACTATATTAGTGGACACAATAATATCTACAGTGAGGAGAGTGCAACTACAAGTTTATAGTGGAGTGACTTGTAGTTAATGAATATTGATTAACTAGATAAAAGAGTTTGATCAGTTAATTTCACATCATGGGAGCTCATGATCTGTAGGTACATTAGATCCCTCCGTTTGCTCAATATGGTAATATTGAGGGTATAAAGTTAGGAGTGAAATTGAAGTGTTCAATTTCATACATGAGGAGTTATATTAATTATATATGGTATAATTGATATAATATATAGTTTTAATGTGAATTAGATTCATATATAAATTATGTAGAGAATAAAGGAAGGGTAGGATGGTCATTTCCATCCCAATCCCCTATATATATGAGATGCAACTAGGTTAAGGGTTTTTCATAGAATTACAAGCCCTCTCTTGTTGTGTTGTTGGAAGAGTTCCAAAACACACATCTCTCACAAAAACCTCACCTCTCCTAAAGGGAACCCACATTCCTCCCTCACCTAGAGAACAACGGAGAAGATCCGGTGGTTGTGTCTTCATACGTTGGAATTCCTGTTGTTGAGATCGTGATCGTGGGAGAGAGGAGCACTCGAAGAAAGGTTCTTCATGAAGGAAATCGAAGTCCCCGCAGCGGAAGCGATTGCGAATCACGCGCTCTTGATTTAGTTACAACGATTAATTCAAGAACATATAACAAAGATTAAGCATAAATAAGAGTATGGACAACAAGAATTTACCTATGAAGAACCTTTCTTCAAGTGCTCCTCCTCTCTTCACGATCAAGATCAATGCAACACGAACTCGTACGAACACCGACACCACCACCGGATCTTCTCCGTTGTTCTCTAGGTGAGAGAGGAAGGTGGGTTCCCTTTAGAAATAATGAGGTGTTATTGTGAGAGAGATCTTTGTTGTCTTGGAACCTTTCCAACAATAAAAGACTAGGATACACTTAAAATGTCATAGAAATGTCTTAACCTAGTTGCATCTCATGCAACCATATATATAGGGGAATGGGATGGAAATGACCATCCTACCCCTCCTTTAATCTCTCTTTAGTATATAGTTTATATATGAATCTAATTCACATTAAAAATATATATTATATCAATTACATCATATATAATTGATATAACTCCTCATGTATGAAATTGAACACTTCGATTTCACTCCTAACTTTATACCCTCAATATTACCATATTGAGCCAACGAGAGGATCTAATGACCTGGGCGGCATCATGAGCTCCAATGATGTGAGATCAACGATCAAACTCTTTCATCCAGCTTAATCAATATTCATTAACTACAAGTCACTCCACTATAAACTTGTAGTTGCACTCTTCTCATCAGTAGATATTATTGTGTCCATTGATATAGTCATTACCCATGAGTCGACCCTTCACAGTTGTTCGTAATCACACCGGGTCAAATTACCGCTTTACCTCTGTGATTACCTCTTTGCTCCTAAGCACCACCGATCCTCTAATGAACAACAAGTCTAAGATCCTACCTTAGATTCATTCCCTCATGAGAGGAGGGCCCCGTTGTTGAAGACACGAGTCGCTTCTAAGGGAACAACCTATTTAATTCCTCAAGAAAGGAATGAGTGAATTCCATCTTGCACGCTTAAGTTCCCAGCCTACCTACGAGGTTCTCATCTACTAAGAAGGTAGGCTTATTGAGTCCTGCCACAGCCACTCTCTCACCATACTAGTCTAAGGACAAACCTCTATAAGCGAGGAGTTCTTAACTTGCTCGAGATTCAGTCAAGTCACTAATGACCATCTATAAATTACTAGTCTTATCCTCATTAACTGTGTTATATCGTTGGTTGGACTAATAATTTCATGATCCAAATGTATGAACTCTTCATACAGATGCCCCCACTCGCATGTCAACTACATGAATGAGTAGGATTACCTCATTTGTACTAATTACAAAGTGGGTCGCATCCATGGTGTTTCCAGAATGAGGTTTCCAACCTTATTCTTATACCATAGACTATTTAGGTTATAATCTTGAACTCAACCCAAATAGTGTCCACTACATTGATTTCAAGATAAATGTTATAACCTTGGAGCATAGTTTATTGGATTTATAAAAGCAAGACTGTAATCTTATCAAAACAAATAACACTTTATTTAATTGATCAAAATTACACAAGTTTAGGGCATAAATCCCAACACTTCAAAGGTAATTTCTTTCTGTCAATTCTATTATCTATGCTTAATCTAGTAGTTTTTCATGTTCTTGAATTTACCGTTGTAACTAAATCAAGAGCGCGCGATTCGCAATCGCTTCTGCTGCGGGGACTTCGATTCCTTTCAGTAAAACCTATAAGTTGTAAATGAATCTACAAGAGAAAGCGTGATGTAGATGGGAAGGTGCAAACCTTTAAAGCTAGACTAGTAGCAAAGGGTTATACCCAGGTTGAAAGGGTTGACTATGAGGAAACCTTTTCACCTGTTGATATGGTAAAGTCTATCCGTATCCTACTTGCCATTGCCGCATATTATGACTATGAGGTATGACAAATGGATGTCAAGTCAGCTTTTTTGAATGGCAACCTTTAGGAAAACATCTACATGGACCAACCCAAAGGGTTCATTGAACCAGGACTAGAGCAAAAGGTTTGCAGGTTTAAAAGGTCAATTTATGGACTGAAACAAGCCTCAAGGTTCTGGAATATAAGATTTGATGAGGCAATCAAATCCTATGGCTTTGATCAGAATGATGATGAACCTTGTGTCTACAAGGAAATCATCAATAGTTTTGTCGCATTCCTAGTTCTATATGTGGATGATATCCTACTCATTGGGAATGATGTAGGATATCTTACTGACATTAAAAATTGGCTAGCTAAGCAATTCCAAATGAAAGACTTGGGTGAAGCGCTGTTTGTTCTTGGGATCTAGATTGTCCGGAACCACAAGAATAAAACACTAGTCGTGTCTCAGACATCTTACATCGACAAAGTGTTGTTAAGGTTTAAGATGTAAGATTCCAAACAAGGTTTATTACCTTTTAGACATGGAGTTCATTTGTCTAAGGAAAAGTGTCCTAAGACACCTCAAGGAGTTGAGGATATAAGACGGATTCCTTACGCATCAGTAGTTGGGAGCCTGAAGTTCGCCATGTTGTGTACTAGGCCAGACATCTCTTTTGCAGTTGGAATGGTCAGTAGGTATCAATTCAATCTAGGACTTGAACACTGAACAACAGTTAATACAATCCTTAAGTATCTACGGAGAACAAGGAACTACATGCTTGTGTATGGGGCTAAGGATTTGATCCTTATAGGATACACGAATTCTGACTTTCAGACTGATAAAAATTCTCGGAAATCTACATCAGGGTCAATATTCTCTCTTAACGGAGGAGTTGTAGTATGGTGAAGCGTCAAGCAAGGTTGCATCGCTGATTCCACCATGGAGGGCGAATATGTAGCAGCTTGTGAATCAGCTAAAGAGGTCGTTTGGTTAAGAAAATTCATGCTAAATTTGGAAGTTGTTCCAAATATGACTTTGCCCATAACGATGTATTGCGATAAGAGTGGTGCAGTCGCAAATTAAAAGGAACCCCGAAGTCACAAGAGGGGAAAGCATATTGAGCGCAAAAATCATCTCATCCGGGAGATCGTGCATCGAGGAGACGTTATCGTCACGAAAATAGCCTCGGAGCACAACGTTGCTGATCCTTTTACAAAGGCTCTCACGGCTAAAGTGTTTGAGAGTCACCTAGAAGGTGTAGGTTTACAAGACTTCTCCAACTAGGGCAAGTGGAAGTATTCTGTACAAAGGGTTTAAATGCCCTAGTTTATTGTATTTACATTACTGTAATGTTTTAGTACTCCACAAGTTTTAGGTCAAGTGGGAGATTGTTTGGATTTATGCCCTAAACTTTTGTAATTTTGATTAAATAAATAAAGAGTTATTTGTTTTGATAAAATTATATTCTTGCTTTATAAATCCAATAAACTAAGCTCCAAGGTTATAATATATCTTGAACATCAGTGTAGTGGACACTATTTGGATTGTGTTCAAGAATATAACCTAAATTGTCTATGGTATAAAAATAAGGTTGGAAACCTCATTCTAGTAACACCATGGATGCGACTCACTTCGTAATTATTACAAATGAGGTAATCCAACTCATTCATGTGGTTGACATGCGAGTGGGGGCATCCTGTATGAAGAGTTCATACAAGACCGAACTGCAAATTATTAGTCTAACCAAAGGTAACATCGTAATGTGAGGATAAGACTGATAATTTATAGATGATCATTAGTGACTCGACCTGAATCCTAAGTAAGTTAAGAACTCCTGCTTATAGGGGTTTGTCCTTAGATTAGTATGTGTGAGAGTGGCCTAGCCGACTCAATAAGCCTACCTTCTCAGGGACAAAACCTCGTAGGTAGCTGGGGACTTAACTATACAAGATGAAATTCACTCATTCCTACACTAAGGAATTAATAGGTTGTTCCCTTAAGAACTGACTTCAAGTCTTGAACAATGGGGCCCCGCCCTCTAACTGACTTAAGAGGGTATGAGTCTATGGTAGGACCATAGACTTGTTGTTCATTAGAGGATCAGTGGTGCTTAAGGAACAAAAAGGTAATCATAGGGGTAAAACGATAATTTGACCCAGCTATTATTACGAACAACCTGTGAAGGTTCGACTCATGGGTAATGATTATATCAATGGACACATTATAATCTATAGTGAGGAGAGTTTAGCTACAAGTCTATTGTGGAGTGACTTGTAGTTAATGAATATTGATTAACTGGATCAAAGAGTTTGATCAGTTAATCACACATCATTAGAGCTCATGAACTGTAGGTCCATTAGGTCCCTCCGTTAGCTCAACATGGTTATATTGAGGGTATAAAGTTAGGAACGAAATTGAAGTGTTCAATTTCATATATGAGGTGTTATATCAGTTATATATGATATAATTGATATAATATATATGGTTTTAATGTGAATTAGATTCACATATAAACTATATACTAATAAGAGAATGAAGGAAGGATAGGATGGTAATTTCCATCCCATTTCCTTATAAAAGGTTGCATGAAATGCAATTTGAAAATGAAGCAACATCTTTGAAAACCCATAAACAAAATACACAACCTCTCTCACAAACATCTCATCTCACGTAAAGGGAACCCACCTTCCTCGCTCACTTAGAGAACAATGGAGAAGATTCGGTGGTAGTGTCCATGATCGTTCGGGTTCGTGTTGCTGAGATCGTGAACGTGGGAGAAGGAGCACTTGAAGAAAGAGTTCTTCAAAGGTAGTATCTTGTTGTCCATCTCGTAGAAATGCATGCTTAATCTTGTTAGATTAGATCTTGATTGTAATTCATGTAACTAAATTAAGAACACGCGATTAACAATCGCTTCCGCTGCGGGATTCGATCCCTTCAAGAACTCCACATATGATAGTGGTCTTCGAACCTAACATGCTCCCGGGGTTTCTAGAGGACCCCATATGATAGGAGTCTTCGGACTCAACATGATTCAGGAGTCTTCGGACTCAACATGATTCAGGAGTCTTCGAACTAAACATGCTCTCAGGGTTTTGAGAGGACCCCATATGATAGGAGTCTTCGGACTCAGCATGACTCAGGTGTATTCGGACTCAACATGCTCTAAGGGTTAAGGAGGACTCCATAATACAGGAGTTTTCAGACTCAAAATGCTCTCAGGATTACTTAATTGACCACTAAAAGCCAAAGGAAATAGTTATGATAGTTTTATGAGAAAGTTAGGTCTCACACATGAAAGTTTCAAAGTCATGATTGTATGTATATGCATATCCCAAAACCTCGGTAACGAGGTAACTTACTAGGTATTATTTTTATAATACTCATCCTTTTTAAAAAAAAAAATGCTTTCAAGTAAAGGCAAGGGCATACAGGGCGAGTGACGGGATACATTACGAAAGCCATGGGCACCATACAGTCTTGTTTTCCGCAAATTCTAAATTAGAAGTATTTTAAAGGATTTTGTTTTCTGCTTTAGTAGCAAAAAGATTTGAAACTGAGGTCAAACATAATTTACGTCTTTTAAATGTCTTGATTTTCTGTTGGGATCCCTAAAGGTGAATTTCCAACTGTGATTTGATACAATTTATTTTATTTTATTTTAATGGTCTAAAAAGTTAGGGGTGTTACAGGATGTGTAAGAGATCAATAGTAAAAGTACTTTGCTTTTGTATCAATGGTTATTAGCACACATTTTTATATTTATATCTTATGATTATTAACATGTAGTCATATTGGTAAAACTTTAATTGAATAAATTATCTATGAAATAAGTCAATACGATAAAAATTTTATATATTTATATATGTTTATTATATATTATATATTATGAATAATAATTAAATGAAATAAATAAATAAATATAATATATATATAAATATAAGTTAAATAAATAAATATATTTATTAAAAAAAAAGTCATCTATTTTGTCAATTCGGACGATTTATGCTATATGAAAAAATAATCGACTGATAGAATCGATCATATGGTCGGTTTGACGTCAGTTGAGATAAAAAAATCGACCTCAATCGATCAGTATTCACCCCTAGGCCATGAAAATTACCTAAGCCACAACTTCGAGGTCTGAAGTCCAATCTATCCGATCTTTCGTGTAAAGTTCCAAATGCCAACTACATTTTAGCCAACAATAATTTAGCCCACAAAAATTTTCTGTTTTAATAATTTATCAATTATCAGCCTCATACAATAAATTTCAGTCCGTTAAAAATTTTATCCATAAAATTTTTATCCTTATTTTTAATATAATCTTTAAAATTTTTAAAGATTAAATTGATAACAGGATTCCATCTTCTGAGTCTGGTTCCATCATACCAACTATATTTTAGCCATATAAGTTCAGTCTCTTTTAATCATTTAATATTGTGTTATCAATGGTTATCATCATACAATAAAATTTAAAATTTAGTTCCTTTATAGTTTTTGCCCATAAAATTTTTATCCATATCTCTAATTTAAACTTTGATAATCATTTAGGTCGGATTTAATAACTATTTGGTTTTTAAAAATTAAGCATATGGATACTACTCCTACCTATGGATTTCCTTATTTATTATATACTTTTTAACTATATTTTAAAAAAACCAAGAAAGTTTAGAAAATTAAAACAAAAAGGTTTTAACTCGTTTTTATTTTTAGAATTTAGCTAATGTCTTATTGGGATTACGCTTGTAAACTTAAAAAGCAATTGTGGGAGAATGATCAAAACAACCTAAGTTGTTTAATAAAACAAACTAATAATTAATATGCCAACAATCACTATTCAATTTAGGGCATGCTTGGAAGTGATTTTGGAGTGACCAAAATTACTCTTAACATATCTAAAATTACTTTCCTACCCAAAGTATATGTTGGCAATATTAAGATGTGATTTTGGAAGAATCTAAAATCATTTGAAATGATTCCGTTTCAATCACTTGCGAGGTGATTCCAAGTGATTTTTGTCAAGTGATTGTAATTTAAAATGACTATTATTCATTTTTGAAAATAATATGCTTTTAATGATGAGTAAAAACCGTAATCTTTTGTCAAAATTCATAAATTTCCATAAAAAAGTGAATTTTTTCAAAACCAAAATCACTATTAAAAGTATAGAACCAAACATGAAAATAATTATATGAAAATCACTTTTAATAAATTAATTATAGACAAATCAATTAGACTAAAATCAATATTTCTAAAATCATTTTCAAACATGCACTTACTCTGTCACCAAAAACGAATAGATGTTAGCTTTGTCATACAAGTCTAAAAAATATGTGTTTTAATATCTAGTCTCTTTTATGCCATTTTGATTGATCCAATTTTTGTATAACAATTATTGTTATTAAATTTTTATTATATAATTTAGATCAACCAAAATTAGATGCATTTTAAATCTAATAATTTAATATTAATTTACAAAATACTAATGAATTTTTTAAATTTAAAATTAAAATTTACTAAATATTGTAAACAAACACATGTAAATGTCCATTCCACATGCCTTTTAATACTCATGCCAAATGGGAAACCCTCCATAACTAAAGTGTCCTCCATGTGTTCATTTCTTACCAATGCTTAGTGTTCAAATGTATTACCTCAATCTTGCCAAATTGCCTATAAATAGTGGCATTTGGTGGATCATGAAGTGATATATCTATTGGTGAATTCTCTCCAATTTTCTCCATTCTCTCCCACTTTCTGTTTTAGTCTTTATTTAATTTGTCATAAATTTTCACTATCGCATATTTATATTATATATATATATCTTATTTCCAAACACTTGTATTGTTGTTGTTGTTGTTGTTGTTGTTGTTGTTGTTGAACGAAACTCTGCCAGTTTTTTCACTGAAGGTAGGTCCTCCGGGTAAGCCATTTTTTTAATAATAAAATGTTATTTTTGCATGTTCAATTAATTTTCTAATGTAAATGCAATTTCTTTTTATATAGTATTACAATGGCAAATCTTGCAAAATTAGAATTCACGACCCTTGACATTAATGATAATAATTATTTATCATGTGTGTTTGATACTGAGTTACATTTGGATGCTATAAACCTTGGAGAGACCATTAAAGAAGGAAATACGACATCTAGTCAAGAAAAGGCTAAGACCATGATCTTTATTCGGCATCATCTCCACGAGCGATTGAAAATTGAATATCTAACGATAAAAGATCCCTACGTCTTGTGGAAGAGCTTGAAGAGAGGTATGATCATCAAAAAATTGTTATTCTTCAAAAAACTCGTTATGATTGGGTGCACCTGAGGTTGTAAGATTTTAAATCAGTAAATGAGTACAACTCCACATTATTCAAAATTAGTTCGAAATTGAAATTATGTGGAGAAACCATTACTGATGTGGATATGTTAGAGAAGACATTTTCTGTCTTTCACGTCTCGAATATGCTCCTGCAGCAGCAATATCGTAGAGAAAGACTTTAAAAAGTATTCAGAACTGATTTCATGTCTTCTTGTGGCTGAACAAAACAACGAGCTATTAATGAAAAATCATGAATCTCGACCAACTGGGGGCAACACCATTCCCTGAAGTGAATGTGGTGAATTTTAACAATCGTGGTCGAGGTCGTGGTCGTGGTCGAGGTCGTGACCGCGGTTGAGAAAGAAATAATTATTTTCGTGGTGGACATTATAATTATCCAAATTTCAAGAAACCCACACGAACTGATGATCATAAAGGAAAAGCTCCACAAAACAAAAATTCAAGAGGTGATGAGAATAAATGTTTTCGATGTGGAATGACTGGACATTGGTCACATATTTGTCGTACATCCAAACATCTAGTAGATCTCTATCAAGCTTCCCTGAAGGAAAAAAGGAAAAATGTAGAAACAAATCTTGCTTATCAAGACAATGATATATTCGACCTATCCAACATGACAAATTTGGATGTGGCAGACTTCTTTGCATCTCCTGAAGAGAACATTGAAGCAATTGATGGATTAGCAAGTGTTTCTTTTGATTTTAAGAATGTCTAGTACTAATGTTTATTTCTATGTTATTTTAGCTTTAAACTTTTGTATTATGTATTTCTTATTGTAATTATTTTTGTTTAATGAAGAAATATGGACAGTTTTCATATGTTGAGTAACCCGAAAATGAGCAATGAGGATTTATGTCTTGCAGACTGCGCAACTACGCACACGATACTCATAAACTGAAAGTATTTTACGAGATTGACAATGCTAGAACCAAAAGTTAATATTATATCAGGTTCTGCAAATCTGATTGAAGGTTTTGGAAAAGCAAGTTTTATCTTGCCTAGAGGAACAAGATTTACAATTAATAATGTTTTGTTCTCTAACAAATCAAAGAGAAATTTATTAAACTTCAAAGACATACATAACAATGTTTATCATGTTGAAACTGATCGTAAAAATAATATAGAGTATCTCTATATCACATCTATTGTTTCACATGAAAAACATATATTAGAAATACTGTCTGGTTTTTCTTCTAGATTATATTATACTCATATATGAGTAATCGAAAGCTATGCAACAATGAACCAGAAGTTCATGAATCCAGAAATATTCAGTGTTTTGCATGATCGACTGGGTCATCTAGTATCGATAATAATGAGGAAAATTATTGAAAATTCACATGGACATCCTTTAAAGAACCAGAAGATTCTTCAATCAAATGAGTTGTCATGTGATGCTTGCTCTCAAGGTGATATTTGTGGACCTATTAACCCACCAAGTGGGTCATTTAGATATTTTATGATATTAATTGACGCATCCAGTAGATGGTCACATGTATGCTTATTATCAAGTAGAAATCTTGCATTTGCAAGATTACTTGCTCAAATAATTAAGTTAAGAGCACAATTTCCTGATTATACAATTAAGACTATTCGACTTGATAATGCTGGTGAATTTACATCCTAAACTTTTAATAAATATTGTATGTCAATTGGGATAAGTGTTGAACATCATGTAGCTCATGTTCATACACAAAATGGTCTAGCATAATCATTTATAAAACGTCTGCAACTGTGACGACCGTCATCACAGGTATTATTATTTATTTTAATTAACACTCTAGTAACCGTTGTATTTAGTCGGATTAGTGTTTTAATCAAGCTCGGTGAGAGTGAGACCTTAACTTCGTTTAGTTTAAGGGAATTGTTTCTTTTAAGATGAGATGATTTATGAAATTGAAAGAAAAGGGAATTTCAAGGGCATTTTGGTTATTAATGTTTAAAGGAGGGCTACTTTGGCAATTTAAATTTAACCTAAATTGTTGGTATATAGTCTCCTTAAGTGAACCCACCAACATGATGCAAACCCTAACCCTAATTCCCCATCCTCTTCATCTTATCATTGCCCTAACCCTAACCCTAGAGAAAACCCTCCTTCAACCTTCTTGCCCTAACCGAGAACAACGCCCTCGCCGCAACCTCGCGCCGCGCGGTTCAAGAGGTCGCTCATTCAAAGACGCCGCGCCGAGGTTCACCGCCCAAACAATCTTCCTCGTCACCGCTTCTCTGCGCACGACCTTGTTCGGACAGATCCGGCCGCCACGAGTCGCCGTCGCCGGCCGCCCATCGCCGCAGCGGAAAGCCTCGACCTCGCGACCGACCACTCCAAAGACCTACGCTGCGCAGCCGCCGAAGTCTCACGCTCGAAGTACCTCGGCGGCCGGGTTCGCACGGCGGCCGGCCGGAGATCGCGAGCGGCGAGCCCCTCACGCCGAAGCTCGATCGCGCACTGCCGCTGCGTGTGTCTGCGTCGCCGTCGAAGTCTGCGCAGCCACACCTCACGCGAGCTCGGCCGTCCGCAAGCTTCCACCTCCAGCCGCTGCCGCCGCTTGTGTTCGCGCCGCCGCCGATCACTCGTAAGATCGCCGTCGCCGTCCAGCTCCGCCCCCAACCGCTTCCGATCAGCAGCAACTACGATAGCTTCGAGTTCAGCCGGTGAGCGTTGATTTGAGTTTCATACTTGATTAGAAATATTGCGACCTATCGATTAAATTAAGCGTTTGATTGAGAATTTAGGTTGCGGGTTCGAACACGCCCTTGTAGGAACCGAACGGAGCGGGATTGGAGGTGGATCGTCAAAACGGACTAAGAGATAAGGGTTTTTGCATTGAGCTCGAGGTAAGCGGGACACGATATCTTAATGCAAAGAATTTGAGTATCGCATGATTAGGGTTTTAGTTAATACTTGGAGTTTGAATTCAGAAATTATGGCGTGAATCAGGTTTCACTAAAAGGAGAATAGGCAGGGAGTTCGATTAGGTGTTGGAGTAAAATCGAAGCTAGAGGTAAGGGACCTTGTGCCGAATTTTTTATGGGATTAAATGAAAACGATTTTCATGATTTCATGCGAAAATAGTTTATAATTTTCTATACGAAAATATACAGATATTCATGTGAGAATACGTAATATTTTATGTGTGCAAATACTTGATGCATCAAGTGGAATTAACCCATTATTTTATGTGAGATTATTCTCGTATGCTATGTAAAAGTATTCCATTATTTTATGTGAGAATAGGACAAAGAGTTTGTATGAGAATGGTACATGTTTTCTTACAAAAGTATGATCTTCAAACTGTCCATGAGAAAGTATGATTGATATATTGATGATGATGTTTGTGACGTGTACTCTATTATCATGTGACTGATGGAACCTCATGCATGTTTTGTATGCCACGAAATGAATTAGTGAATAGTGTGGACATTGGTTATCCTGAAATCATTATGTGCATGGTCAAACATGCAATAGAGACCTATGGGTCAAAGTACAGGGGTCTGTGAGGGACTCAAAACGAAATGACTCAGGATGACCAGTCGGCCCCACAATTAAATAAGCAGTCATGGATTAAAGACCTGACAATTAAATGAGCAGTCGTGGATTAAAGACCTGACAATTAAATGAGCAGTCATGGATTAAAGGCCTGACAACTAAATAAACAGTCATGGATTAAAGGCCTGACAACTAAATAAGCAGTCATGGATTAAAGACCTGACAATACTAGAAAGTTTTAGGTCCCGTATATGTATGTTACGAATGGGTTTAGAGATCATGATTGTATGTGTATGCATATCCCAAACCTCGTGGCGAGGTTACTTCTTATGGTATTGTTTGCAATACTCACCCTTTCTTTTAAAAATATTTTTCGTAAAGGAAAGGACGTGCGGCGAGTGAGTGACGGGGAGCGTTACTTAAAACCATGGGGACCGACATGTTTTTCCGCTCATTTCAGTTTTAAACTGATGTTATCTCTATGCTTTTATTTGGAGTTAAACTCATTTACGCTTTTAATAGGCCATGCTAAAACGATGCTCTTATCTCGATTTTAATGATTTGTTTTGGGATCCTCAAACTATTTATGTTGATTGGAAATTTCTTTTAAGTTCTTTTATCTCTCTACCTATAAATGCATGCATGTGTAGTAATGTCCCTAGGAATTGGTCATAGAGAAGTAGGGCGTTATAGTTGGTATCGAGAGCCTAGGTTTAAGGTTTCTAGACTTGCTTACTGAGTAAGCACGAGTAGTTCCCATGGTTTAACAACGCCTTCCACCACCGCTGTACGTTACGATATTTTATTAAAAAAAAAAAAAAGTAAATGATTATGATATGATACTGTTTTATGCATATACATAATCTCAAAAGCCCCAAGGGGTGATCTTATCTTATGATTTGAAAGTAAAGAAAACTGAGTCAGAAACTCTCTATATTGTAGTATTGACAAAATGCCACCTAGAGGCCGAGGGAGAGGTAGGGGCGTGGTAGGGGCCTGAGGCAAGGGAAAACGCTTGACGCCCAACCTGATTACCCTAGATCGGGAAGAGGTTGCTCCACCCGCTCGAGATCTCCCCGTGACCACCGCCGCCAGGAGAATGTACTACTGCGCAGCTGCCCCCAGTGGCGCATCAAGGGAACGCCAATGTTATGACTATGATGGTGGAGGCTATGCAGAGTCTGGTGCGAGCTACAGATAGCCACCCACCGCCCAAGCAAATCGTGGTCGAAAACGATGCAACTCGAGTCTCGTTACCGAAGGACTTCGTGAAGTATGATCCTAGATCTTTCAATGGGTCTTCCAGTGACCCCACCGTATGGCGAGTTGTGGTCGCCCTCCATTGAGACCATCTTCGATCGATGAATCGCCCGAGGACCGAGAGGGTGTCCTGTGCTACCTTTATCTTTGAGGATGACGCATATTTATGGTGGGAGTCCGCCAGGGGAACCATTGTCGCCACCGTGAAACGATTACACAGAACTCTGCTTCAAAGAAGCATTCAGCGAAATTCTATCTCGCTGCAGCTCGTTACTGAAGCGGCGCGCGCACTTTCTTACAACATGTGCGTAACCGAGGGCGGTGGAGGTGTATGAGAGGGAATTTACCCGTCATCCCGTTTGCCCCGAGCCGGTGGATACAGAGGCAAAAAGAAGACCGAGCGCTTCATTATGGGGCCGGATGAGAACGTTCGAGGCTTTATCCAAGCATTAGCACCCCTCGATTACGCCTCGCAGTGAGTGGTGGCGGAATTGATATGGTGCAGCACATCGCACAATGTGTAGTAGTTAACCTGGGCAACCATACAGCAAATCATAAGAGGAAGTGGGACCAAATGCAAATTCTAGCTCACAACGTCCCAGCGTAGACACCGCATGATAGACCGGGCATTTTCGTGATGCAGTTCCGGTCAAATCACAAGTCAACAGATCGGAAATAGCAATGGAGATAGGCCACGCAGCAAAAGAATGTGGTAAGCGAAGACTGGGGGTAAGTGTTTAGCCCGGTCCGGAGTGTGTTTCAAAGCGGAAAAGAAGGACACAGAGCTAATAGTCGCCTGAGTCAAGCCAAAGACTAGCCACCTCGGATATTAAATAGTGGGCTCTTTGTGAAGCCGGTTATACATCGTGGAGAGCCTATGCAAGCACCAGAGAGACATCATCATGGCTCGGACTCGGTGGTTACTGTGTACACTTCCATTACTTGGGCACCTTGCCTTTGTATTGTTTGATTCGGCTCTACGCACTCTTTTATTTCTCGCAACCTTTGTAAGTCAAGTGAGTTAGAACTAGAAACGCGATTCTGATGCCCTGTCTGTCTCCACCCCTGCGGGAATAAATTTGTTAGCCAATATGAAAGTCAAGGATGGTAGTGTGACCATCGCAGACCATGAGTTTGCAGTGAATCTAGTGGTCTTAGACATGTTTGATTTTGATGTAATATTGGGCATGGACTGGTTAGCGCAGAACCATGCTTGTATTGATTGTTTCAAGAAGGAGGTAGTGTTCACTCCTCCCAACCAACCCGCTCTGCAGTGTTCGAGGCACGATAGCAGGAAGTAGGCCTAAGGTAATTACTGCCCTTAAGGCCAGAGAATTATTGCATCGGGGAGCTTGGGGCGTCTTAGCTTGCATACTAGACGCAAGGTGCACAGAGATCTCAGTGACATCAGTACCATTAGTGAATGAGTTTACAGACGTTTTCCCCGAGGACCTCCCCGGAATACCTCCAGTCAGGGAGGTAGATTTTAACATCAGATTGGAATTGGGGACGACCCGATATCCAAGGCCCCGCATGAGAATGGCGCCGCAGAGTTGAAAACTAACTAAAAGTACAGCTTACAAGACTTGCTAGACAAAGGGTTTATACGCCCAAGCGTTTACCACGGAGCACCGTAGTATTGTTCGTGAAAAAGAAAGACGGATCCATGCGCTGTGTATAGATTACGGGAGTTGAATAAAGTTACAATCAAGAATAAATATCCTCTCCCGCATAGATGATTTGTTCGATCAGTTGCAAGGAGCGACAGTGTTCTCTAAGATCGATCTGAGATCAGGATACCATCAGTTGAGAATCAGTGAAGGGGATATCCCTAAAACAAAGATTCGAGATCACGTTATGGGCATTACGAGTTCACAAAGTGATGCCGCTTGGTCCGACCAATGCTCCCGCCGCATTCATGGACTTGATGAACCGCTTATTCAAAGAGTTCCTTGATACGTTCGTGATTGTATTCATCGATGATATACTCGATATACCTGGTGTGATGAAGAACATGAAATGCACTGAGGAAAGTTTTACTCACGCCGAGAGAGAATAAGTTGTATGCAAAATTCTCCAAGTGTGAATTCGCCCGAGCGCATGTATCTTTCCTAGGGCATGTTGTGTCCGGTCGAGTCTCGGTTGATCCAAATGAGTGGAGGCCGTCACACGGTGGCCTCGTCCCACCACCGCTACAGAGGGTACGTAGTTTTCTCGGTCTTGCAGATACTATAGACGCTTTCGTGCGAGATTTTGCCAAGATAGCCATGCCTATGACTCACCGACGCGTAGCGGAAACTCATTTGTTTGGGATGATGCGTGTGAGGCGAGTTTCCGAGAACTCAAGCACGTTATTAGTGTCGGCCCCGATTCTTACAGCTTCCAGAGGAACAGGAGCTTTGTGGTTTACGATGATGCTTCTAAGAAGGGGTTGGGCGTATCTTCGATGCAAAGACGGTAAAGTAATAGCTTATGCATCCCGAGAAGCGATTGAAGACGCACGAGAGGAACTATCCAACTCATGACCGGAACTAGCGCAGATGGGTATTTGCATTAAAGATCCGGAGACACTACCACAGTATGGCGAGAAAATTCAGATTTTCACAGATCATAAAAGTCAAAGTATCTGCTCACCCGTAAGGAATTGAACATGAGGCAACGCAGATGGTTGGAATTAGTGAAAGATTATGATATTGACATACAATACCATCCCTGTAAGGCTAATGTAGTGGCCGATGCCCTCAAAGAGGAAGCGATGCATACTTACTGCGAGTGAGTGATGGCATAGCAGAGAGTTACAGCGGAGTTTGCTCGAGTGAAATTGCGATGCTAGTAGGAAAGACCACGGCTCGCTTAGCCCGATTAACAGTGCAACAAAACCGACCTTGAGACAACGTATCATTGAGGCTCACCGGTGGACCTCGCTTAGTAGAAAAGCGCATCGCAAAGAACTACAGGTGAGTTGGATCGAGTTTGCCCTATCCTCGGATGGAGGATTACTATTTCGTGGTCGATTATGTGTGCGGCGACGACAAACCGGCGAGATATTGAGTGAAGCCCATAACTCGCCATTTTCTATGCATCCCGGCGGTACCAAGATGTACCGAGATCTGAAGCGATCGTTTTGGTGGTGCAACATGAAGCGCGACATAGCGAGTTTGTCGCCAAGTGTTTGGACCGGTCGCAGTAAAGGCACCTAGCGAGAGACCGCAGGATTACTACAACAACCGTTGCATGTACCTCGGTGGAAATGGGAGGAGATCTCTATGGATTTTATAGTCTGATCGCCTAGAACTTTACGAGGTTACATAATTTGGATCATAGTGGACAGATTAACAAAGTCAAGCACATTTCATACTGTGGAAACCCACCTATTCTACAGATAATAGTGGGCGCGCCTTTACACGAAGAGATAGTCCGTTTGCATGGGATTCCAAATCAAGATTATTTCTGATGTGGATCCACGTTTCACCTCCAACTTCTGGAGGAGTTTACAGAGAGCGTTAGGCTCGCAGTTGAACTTCAGTACAGCTTTTCATCCACAGACGGATGGACAGACGGAGCGTTTAAACCAGATATTGGAAGATATGTTGCGAGCTTGCACTTTAGATTTCCCAGGTAGTTGGGACACTCATTTGCATCTAATGGAGTTTGCTTATAATAACAGTTATCAGTCGACCATCGGAATGGCTCCATTTGAAGCTCTCTATGGGAAACGTTGCAGAACTCTCGTTTTCTGGGAGGAGGTTGGTGAACGTCAGTTGTTGGGTCCAGAGTTGGTACAGGTCACAAATGATGCGGTACAAAAGATTAGGGCGCGAATGCAGACCGCCCAAAGCAGACAGAAGAGCTATGCTGATTCGAGACGAAGGGACCTAGAGTTCGAGGTTGGTGACCACGTATTTCTTAAGGTGGCCCCAATGAAGGGAATTCTGAGGTTTGGCCGGAAAGGGAAGTTGAGTCCGCGATTCATCGGACCATTTGAGATTTTAGAGAGGATTGGTGCAGTGGCCTACAGATTAGCATTGTCGCCTTCCCTTTCAGCAGTTCATAACGTGTTTCATGTCTCCATGTTGAGAAAGTACGCCTTCGCACCGACTCATGTCATAGACTTGAACCATTGCGATTAACGTAAGATCCGAGTTATGGCGAACGACCGCACAAATTATTGCAAGAGACCGAAAGACCCTCCGTGAATCGCGAGATCGGCTTAGTTAAAGTGTTGTGGCGTAACCACCGCATCGGAAGAAGCTACAGGGAGCGAGAAGAGGAAGTACGCGCCAAATATCCTGAGCTATTCCAAGAGTAGGAACTTTCGAGGACGAAAGTTCTTAAGGAGGGAAGATTGTGACGACCGTCATCACAGGTATTATTATTTATTTTAATTAACACTCTAGTAAATCACTGTATTTAGCCTGGATTAGTGTTTTAATCAAGCTCGGTGAGAGTGAGACCTTAACTTCGTTTAGTTTAAGGGAATTGTTTCTTTTAAGATGAGATGATTTATGAAATTGAAAGAAAAGGGAATTTCAAGGGCATTTTGGTTATTAATGTTTAAAGGAGGGCTACTTTGGCAATTTAAATTTAACCTAAATTGTTGGTATATAGTCTCCTTAAGTGAACCCACCAACATGATGCAAACCCTAACCCTAATTCCCATCCTCTTCATCTTATCATTGCCCTAACCCTAACCCTAGAGAAAACCCTCCCTTCAACCTTCTTGCCCTAACCGAGAACAACCGCCCCTGCTGCAACCTCGCCGGCCGGTTCAAGAGGTCGCTCATTCAGCACGCCGCACGAGGTTCACCGGCCAAACAATCTTCCTCGTCTGCTTTCTCCGCTTCGCAGCCTTTGTTCCTTGTTGACACAGATCCGCCACTCACGAGTCGCCGCCGGCCGCCCATCGCTCGCAAGCCGGAAGCCTCGACCTCGCGACCGCCACTCCGGCAAAGACGCTGCGGCAGCCGAAGTCTCACGCTCGAAGTACCTCGACGGCCGGTTCGCCTGGCGCAGCGCGGAGATCGCGAGCGAAGGAGCCTCACGTCCGGCTCGATCGCGCACCGCCGCCGTGTGTCGCGTCGCCGTCGAAAGTCTGCGCAGCCGACCACCTCCTCACGCGAGCTCGGCCGTCGCAAGCTTCCACCTCCAGCCCATTACGCCGCTTGTGTTCGCGCCGCCGCCGATCACTCGTAAGATCGCCGTCGCCGTCCAGCTCCGCCCCCAACCGCTTCCGATCAGCAGCAACTACGATAGCTTCGAGTTCAGCCGGTGAGCGTTGATTTGAGTTTCATACTTGATTAGAAATATTGCGACCTATCGATTAAATTAAGCGTTTGATTGAGAATTTAGGTTGCGGGTTCGAACACGTCCTTGTAGGAACCGAACGGGAGCGGGATTGGAGGTGGATCGTCAAAACGGACTAAGAGATAAGGGGTTTTTGCATTGAGCTCGAGGTAAGCGGGACACGATATCTTAATGCAGTAATTTGAGTATCGCATGATTAGGGTTTTAGTTAATACTTGGA
Organism: Trichosanthes cucumerina; assembly: GCA_036507285.1. Classification (NCBI taxonomy): domain Eukaryota; kingdom Viridiplantae; phylum Streptophyta; class Magnoliopsida; order Cucurbitales; family Cucurbitaceae; genus Trichosanthes; species Trichosanthes cucumerina. Next base: position 67,216,706 of record CM071842.1, on the reverse strand, counting down.
GTTTGAATTCAGAAATTATGGCGTGAATCAGGTTTCACTAAAAGGAGAATAGGCAGGGATTTCGATTAGGTGTTGGAGTAAAATCGAAGCTAGAGGTAAGGGACCTTGTGCCGAATTTTTTATGGGATTAAATGAAAACGATTTTCATGATTTCATGCGAAAATAGTTTATAATTTTCTATACGAAAATATACAGATATTCATGTGAGAATACGTAATATTTTATGTGCAAATACTTCGATGCATCAAGTGGAATTAACCCATTATTTTATGTGAGATTATTCTCGTATGCTATGTAAAAGTATTCCATTATTTTATGTGAGAATAGGACAGTAGTTTGTATGAGAATGGTACATGTTTTCTTACAAAAGTATGATCTTCAAACTGTCCATGAGAAAGTATGATTGATATATTGATGATGATGTTTGTGACGTGTACTCTATTATCATGTGACTGATGGAACCTCATGCATGTTTTGTATGCCACGAAATGAATTAGTGAATAGTGTGGACATTGGTTATCCTGAAATCATTATGTGCATGGTCAAACATGCAATAGAGACCTATGGGTCAAAGTACAGGGGTCTGTGAGGGACTCAAAACGAAATGACTCAGGATGACCAGTCGGCCCCACAATTAAATAAGCAGTCATGGATTAAAGACCTGACAATTAAATGAGCAGTCATGGATTAAAGACCTGACAATTAAATGAGCAGTCATGGATTAAAGGCCTGACAACTAAATAAACAGTCATGGATTAAAGGCCTGACAACTAAATAAGCAGTCATGGATTAAAGACCTGACAATACTAGAAAGTTTTAGGTCCCGTATATGTATGTTACGAATGGGTTTAGAGATCATGATTGTATGTGTATGCATATCCCAAACCTCGGTAGCGAGGTTACTTACTGGGTATTGTTTGCAATACTCACCCTTTCTTTTAAAAATATTTTTCAGGTAAAGGAAAGGACGTGCAGGGCGAGTGACGGGGGAGCGTTACTAAAACCATGGGGACCGACATGTTTTTCCGCTCATTTCTGTTTTAAACTGATGTTATCTCTATGCTTTTATTTGGAGTTAAACTCATTTACGTTTTAATAGGCCATGCTAAAACGATGCTCTTATCTGATTTTAATGATTTGTTTTTGGGATCCCTGAAACTATTTATGTTGATTGGAAATTTCTTTTAAGTTCTTTTATCTCTCGGCCTATAAATGCATGCATGTGTAGTAATGTCCCTAGGAATTGGTCATAGAGAAGTAGGGGCGTTACAGCAACTAATTGCAACACCATAGCTTATGAGAGCTAAACTTCCTACATCGGTCTGGGGTCATGCTATTTTGCACGCTGCATCATTATTACGTATTAGACCAGTAGCCTATAATAAATATTCCCCTATGCAATTAGTTTATGACCAGCAATCAAATATATCTCATCTGAGAACTTTTGGATGTGCAGTATATGTTCCAATTGCTCCACCACAAAGCACTGAGATGTGTCCTCAAAAGAGATTAGGAATATATGTTGGATATGATTCCCCATCAATTATTAAATATCTTGAGACAAATTTTCCAACATTAGGGGAGGAATTCAGAAGTTGGAAAAATAAATTACATGGAATGCATCATTATTACCTCATTTAGATTCTCGTAGAGATCAATGTGAACTTGAAATTCAAAATATAATTCATTTGTGAAATATAACAAATCAATTACCAGATGCATTCACTTATGCTGAAAGAGTGACTAAATCATATATACCAGCTGCAAATGCTCCATCAAAAATTGATATCCCAAAGAAATAAGTTGTCAATAATGAGTCTGGAGCACGCAAGAAGCGTGGTAGACCTATGGGTTCCAAAGATAAAAATCCTTGAAAAAGAAAAGTAGTTGAGAATCAAAAAATGATTCAATAAAAGGTATGGATGTTCCAGAAGAAATCCAGAATACAACTACTCAAAAGAGTATTGATGAAAATCAAACGCTTGAGGATAATAACGAAATTTCTATAAACTATGTTACAACAGGAAAGAGATGGAACCGAAATGATATCATTGTTGACAACATTTTTGCGTATAATGTTGCTCATGATACGCTATTCATGAAAGTGACGATTTTGATCCAAAATCTATCGAAGAATGTCAACGTAGAAAGGATTGGCCAAAGTGGAAAGAAGCAATCCAAACAGAGTTGAACTCACTTTCAAAACGTGAGGTTTTTGGACCAGTAGTCCTAACACCAGAAGGTGTCAAACCTATGAGACATAAATGAGTATTTGTAAGGAAAATAAATGAAAAGAATGAAGTCACAAGATATAAAGCGAGACTTGTTGCACAAGGATTCTCGCAAAGGTCTGGTATTGATTATAAGTAGACATATTCTCCTATGGTGGATGCAATAACGCTAAGATATTTGATTGGTCTGACTGTATATAAAAAACTTGATATGCATCTAATGGATGTAGTCACGACGTATTTATATGGATCTCTAGATAATGACATTTATATGAAAATTCCAAAAGGATTTAAAATACCAGAAACATATGAATCAAGTTCTCGGGAATTGTATTCAATAAAGTTACAGAGATCACTATATGAATTAAAACAATCAGGACGAATGTGGTATAATCGCCTGAGTGAATATCTATTGAAAGAAGGATATCAAAATAATCCAATATGTCCGTGCGTTTTTATAAAAAAATCTCAGTCAGGATTTGCTATTATAACTGTATATGTTGATGACTTAAATATAATTGGAACTCCTGAAGAGTTATCCAACGCAATAGAATATCTTAAGAAAGAATTTAAGATAAAAGATCTTGGAAAAACAAAATTTTGTCTTGGTTTGCAAATTGAACATTTAACATATGAGATATTTGTTCATCAATCAACTTATATAGAGAAAATATTAAAAAGATTCTATATGGATAAAACACATTCATTAAACATTCCAATGAATGTTCGTTCACTGGATGTAAAGAAAGATATATTTCGACCTCGAGATGACAATAAAGAACTACTTGGTCCTGAAGTACCATATCTTAGTGCAATTGGTGCACTTATGTATCTGGCTAATAACACAAGACCAGATATTGCATTTTCAGTAAATTTATTAGCTAGATATAGTTCATGTCCTACAAAAAGACATTGGAACGGAGTTAAGCATGTACTCCGATATCTTCGAGGGACAATTGATATGAGTTTATTTTATTCTAACAAATCAAATTATGATCTAGTTGGTTATGCAGATTCTTGTTTTATATCTGATCCACACGAAACTAGATCTCAGACAGGTTATCTATTTACATGTGGAGAAACTGCTACATCATGGCGATCAGTGAAACAAACTATCACGATCACTTCTTCAAATCATGTTGAAATTCTTGCAATTCACGGGGCAAGTCGAGAATGTGTATGGCTAAGATCAATGACTCAACACATTCGTGAAACATGTTATTTGTCTTCTAGTAAACCTTTTTCAACAATATTATACAAACACAATACAACGTGTATAGCTCAAGTCAAAGGAGGATATATTAAAAGAGATAGAACGAATCATATCTCTCCAAAGCTTTTCTACACTCATGACCTTGAAAAAAATGGTGACATCTTAGTACAACAGATTTGTTCGAAAGATAACTTGGCAGATATATTTATAAAGGGATTACCAACTACAACATTTGAGAAATTGGTTCACAATATTGGGATGCGACGACTCAGAGATCTCAAGTGATTTTTCTTCATGAGGAGGGGTAAATGTACTATATAAAATATGTACTCTTTTTCTTTCACTAGAGTTTTTATCCCATAGGATTTTTCCCTAGTAAGGTTTTAACGAAGCATATTTTATATAAAATGGGCATTTAAGGGGGAGTATTGTAAACAAACACATGTAAATTCTCATTCCACATGCCTAATGGCAAACCTTTCATAACCAAAGTGTCCTCCATGTGTCCATTTCTTACCAATACTTAGTGTCTAAATGTACCACCTCATCCTTGCCAAATTGTCTATATATAGTGGCATTTGGTGAATCATGAAGTGATATATCCATTGGTGAATTCTCTCCAATTTTCTCCATTCTCTCCCACTTTCTCTTTTAGTCTTTATTTAATTTGTCATAAATTTTCACTATCTCATATTTATATTATATATATTTATATATATATCCTATTTCCAAACACTTGTATTATTATTATTATTATTATTATTATTATTATTATTATTATTACTATTTAAATATTGATAAAATTATACCTGGTTTCCATCATATTTCCACAACACTAAACACTATTTTACTTCATTTCTTTTTTCTAGCAACGTGTTACCAACAATTATTTTAAATGACCAACTAGATTTTACACC